>JAFBJR010000286.1:472593-551043 GCA_016785285.1 Brachirus orientalis
GTAACGGGCTGAATTCTTTCAAGCCTCTCACTTCAGATTTATGCGTCTCCAAGTTTTAAATGCACCGTATGTAATTTCTGACGTGAGGTGTAAGACAAGTCGTGATCGTAGACGGGATGAGAAAAAAACGGACGTAATATCCCTTTTTTGTGACTAAGGCTCCAGCCATACGTAAACGTAACAAAGCGAGAACATGGTGTTTCAGGAAATAATTATATCATTTACATGAAAGCAGTCTAAATGCTGTAGTACATGTGCCAGGCCTGTATGTGGCGCTGTTCCACAAATACACCAAGACTGGAGAGGAGGACGTCGCATACAAACTATTTCAAAACAAGGCTTTATTTGAAAAGATATACAATATAATGTATACCTTATTTTTGAGGAAGTAACTATGGGCCCGACTTCCTGCTTTTGTGTGGCACTTCCTGTATTTGGTTGGCTAAGTTACTTGTAATATGTTACATTTTACATGTTAGTTAAAGGTCCTAACGTCATAATGTTGCAAAGTTATGTTCTTTGTAAAGCGTTAGCTAATATTAGCTTTGCGTTACTTGTGGGCGGAGCCTGAGTGAGGCTGCTGTTACGTCACTCACATCTAATTCTGAGGATCAAGTTCAACAAAGCCTGACTTTCTTGATGTTATTTATTTTATTTTATCACTATATAAAGTAAAGATATAATGGAAAATACCAAGAAATTCAAAAGTTTGGAGGTGAAATAGGGTCGAACGAGTTTTATTGAAAATTCTATTTTCAGATGACAACGAGTTCGCACTTTGTGTTAGTATCACAATCACGTCACTCAGCTGATTTTTGAGAAATTTCAGTAAAGTTTTGCGATTTCAGCTGAAAGCTACAAACCGCAGTGGACAGGGCTCAACGTTGCTTCAAGAGAAATCACTATTTCGAAAACCACTGTAAAGCTGAAAACAACATTTGTGGTTACTACAGAAAAACCAGTGTCCAGAACTTTGCAAATGACAGACTGTTTATAAAGACAGAACTTGACTTTACGTTGTCTAGGTAAAACTAGATCCATCACCAAACAGACTCTGCTGTCCTATGCAGCTCCCGTTCAATTTCAACTTCAATACTAGCTGATATTGTTTAGTTTAGTTTCTTCAGTTTAATAACAAAAGATAAAACAATACGAGAAAGAAAATTAAAAAAAAAAAGGGCAACAAAAAAACTGAAAGGTGTAGGTAGAAGCAAAGCTTATATAACACCTTCCCCTTATTCTCTTATGGAAACAAAATCTTTTACATCCTCAACTGCAACTAAAGAAACAAAAAACCAGAGCACCAAAGAAAACCAAATTTGTGACCAGACAAAAAATAAATATTCCACTAGTGTCATATTGTACTGATAAGCAACGTCACACTAAATAGATACATATTGCGAAAGTAAGTTTTACTTATACAATTTCTTATAAAGTTTGACAGTTTTACACATTTTGATGTTGTCTGGACAATTATTCCAGAGTCTATTAGAAACAGTGTGGCATAACGTTCATTTTAAAAAGTGGTTTTACAAAAACAAAAGTGCCTCTTAAATTATATTTACTATATAAAATAAATTAGATTTATTTTAATTTTAAACAGCTTCTGGTTCGGTGGTAACTGTCCACTGTTTGCCTTATACTGTACAGCATTTGAAATATACTGTTATCTACTAAATCAGCAAATTTTAGTGCACCTAATTTAATGAACAAAGAACATAAGGTTTATTTGTTATGACCCGTTTAGTTTTGCTGTTGTTGTTGTTGTAAAATTATATGATTTATGTTTGTCTCATAAGTTTTACCCCAGACTTCTAAACAACAGCACATATATGCAACAATAAGTGAATTATATAAAATGGATAATGATTTCAGACATAATACAGGTTTTATTATATTTTATATTGCTGTTGATTTGTTGATTTGGGCTGATTAGTTTTGACATTCATATGTGATTTCCAAATTAATTTACTATCAACAATAACTCCTTGATTTGAACTGTCAATTTCAACATTGTTTATTTTAAGTTTTCTATTGACATTTAGAGACTGCAGAGTTTACAAAATTATACAATTTGTTTTGCCAAGATAAAGAGATTTAGGTCAAACCATTTCTTAATTATCTGGGGTTCATGTTCCACTGTATCCAGAAGCTGTTCAAAGTTTGTATCATCAGCAAATAAAATACACCTCAGTAAGTTGGAAACCAAGCATAAATCATATCATTGACATAGAGAATAAACACTAATGGACCGAGCACAGAACCCTGTGGCACGCCACGTTACATTATTTTATTGGAACTGAGAGTGTTTGGGGCTGCATTCTGCAAACATAAATGTGATACCAACACAAAATATGAAGTCGTTATGGTCTGAAAATAGACCTAGAATATCTGTAACTCCTTTAATTCATCAATATTTCCTTACTTACTAACAACCACCATAGAATTATCACCCATGCTGGAGAAACGCTAAAAGAAATAAAGAAACAATTATATCTATTGTTGATTTCTGCTCATAAATCAGTGCAGCAAAGAAAAAAAAACAGCTGCTCAGAAACAACGAATCATGAATAAAAACATTCAGGCGGAAACTGCGGAGTCTGTGAAAAATGAAACTGCTTTGATATCAGCGGAGAAACGAGCTCTTCCTCGTGTTCTGGTCGAGTAGGAAACAAATGTGGGTGGGGGATCGAACCGTAACACACACACACACACACACACACACATGCACACACAGGTTTCCATGACTTCAGAGGACATTACATTGACTTCCATTCATTTCCTGGAGACTTACTCTAACCTTAACCATAATTACTAGTGTCCTAACTCTAACCCTGACCCTAAGCTTAACCTAACCCTAACCTCAGCTTAACTTTAAAACATGTCTTCACCTTAAAATGGAGTCATTTACGTTATGGAGACTTGATTTTTGTCCCCATAAGGAAGACAAGTCCCCATAATGTGACTGTGGAGACAGATTTAGGTCCCCACAACATACGGAATAGCAGCTACACACACAATGTAGATTGCTTTGATAATGAGGATGTCATGAATTAAAGTGTTTCACAGGAAAAGGAGAAAAAAAAAAAAATTACCAGGTTATTTTTTAAATGTATATTAAAAAAGTACCTGCTGTGAAAAGAAGGTCTCGTCTTCATCTGCATTCATTTGCTCGGGTCTTGCATAGTTTCCTGTTGGTGATAAAAAAACATTATAAAGTCAGCGTTTGACTCATATTTACTGATGAAGTCTCACACAGTTTTGTGTAAGTTCCTCCTCCAAAAGCCACAAAATGCTGGCTTTCATGTGTCCTAATGTAAACATTTTTACATGCAAAGACTGTTCAAAATTCACTGTAAAAAAAAAACAGCTCCACTGAAAATAGGTCAAATATTCTTACATTTATTTATTATAATATATTACTTTTCTTGTTTTAAGGAAAAAAGAATCTGCCAATTTTGCTCAAAACTAGCTTGTAAATTTAGCCACAGCAGAAACACAACAAAAACTCAAAAAAGATTCTGTCATGTAAGAAATGTTTACTCAAAATGAGTCTTCCTTTACTGAATGTAAGACTCTGTACCTCACTGCCACTTAAAGCGTAAAGCAAACATTTGATTATTTAAAAAACAGAAAGATTATTTTAACTTGTTTGTCATTCATTTGCCATGAAATAAAGACAGTTTCACAGAGATGAGGCTTATTTTACTTTTAGAAAAATCTTTTTTTTTTTTTTTTTTAATATTTTAAACTCTTGTTCAGTTCAGTCTTCATGGCTGAGAATCTGTTAATCATTCGTTCACTTGATTTTCAAAATAAAATGAACATTTTGTGCTCAAAATAAATTTAAAAACAGACAATAAATCATTTTCAATTTCTTTTTAGTTTTTGCTCAAATTGAAAGTGAAAATAAAACAAATGATGGTGTGTGATTCTTTTGTTTTTGGTTTTATTTTGAAAATGTGGTACCTGTTAAAAGCTGCTTGTTATAAGTTTTGCACTAGAAAAATAATCATTAAGATTTTTTTTTTGTCAGTCAGATTTTTCCCTGTTATTAAAGCAATTATGCATTTTAACTATTTTTATTAAACTGAACAAACAAAAAGCTGCTGATCTCTGAAGAGAGCAGATATCACTGTGAATATGTGACTGTTTTTTCAGTTTTAAACAGAGACAAACGCACAATTATCAGGGCAATGCCGTGTTAAAATGTGGCTAGGCTCTTCTGTTTGTATTTTGGTTCAGTTTTCGCAGAGTTATTAGTGATCTTTCAGAACAATAACATAAGAGAAGTTAAATCTTCTGACTTTTTTCGAATGCTGTGAGCGAGGATCTTGACTTACTTACTTTTTGCTCAGGGGTTCATATATATATATATACGTATATATATATATATATATATATATATATATATATATATATATGACACATAGAGGCAAACAACCATTCACACCTATGGACAATTTAGAGTGTCCAATTGTCCTAATCCCCAAACCTGCATGTTTTTTGGACTGTGGGAGGAACCTGGAGAACCTGGAGAAAACCCACGCACAAAGGGAGAACATGTAAACTCCATGCAGAAAGGCCCTTGTTCTGACCAGATCACGAACCTGGATCTTCTTGCTGCAAAGCCAAGAGTGTTAACCACTCCTTAAAGAGGACATTCAGTAGAAAATCAAATTTCTGATGTTTTTTGGTGTGTCCCCGTGTCCTTCCTGTATCTAAACATCACTAAAGTGTCACAACAAACACTTCAGCCACTTCTGAGAAAGAAGGGCTTCTCTGTTTACCTGAGCTCAAGCAAGCAATTTTGAAAAGTGTTTAGTTATGTAACTAGCACATTTGCCGTGCAACAAACCCTCCCCCATCAGCTACTCCCGGTCGTGGGCGTGAACGCTCAACCTGAAGAAGAAGAAGAAGCACTGTGGAGCAGTCAGTCAGCTGGTAGCTGGCCAATCACAAGAGACTCAGTGTTCTGGGGGGCGGGCATTAGCTCAGAAACAGAGTGCCTGTTCAGAGGCTGGCAGAGAGCAGCAACAAACTGGCTTAATCTGAAGAGACTATGAGGTTTTTGACCAAAAATATGATTTAATTTATCTAAGTAGACATCAGTAATCTCAATCTTTGGTTCAAAAAGACCATTCTATGTGACCTTTAAAGTTTTCAACTGAGAATAAAATCAAAACTAAGAAAAACGGAATGTTTTCTCTGGAGTTTATTTCCGATTTGACAGTTTGACACTTAATATAAAACCAAATGAGCTTGGTGCTTTTTTAGAAATTGTAAATAAAAATGTGATCATCTCCATTTAAAATATTGCATTTCTTTACACTGAATACGAGTCTTTAGAATCTAACGGTGGCTTGAGGTCGTTGACTGGCATTCTTTTTTACCTGGAAAGTGAAATTGAAAGCTCACAGGCTGTGAAAGCGTGTTTTTGTGAAGCTCAAGGTCTTGGATGCAGAGCGTCTTCTTTATGAGTGCGTGGGCTGCAGAGCCGAGAAGCTTCACGCTGGTGGGCAGAGGTGACGCAGGAGCCATGTACGTATTATATACAGTCAGTTACCAGGACAGTCGGTGCGGTGCGTGCTCTCTCTTCTTCCCCTCGCTCGAAAACAAATGTGATTTCGAGTTCGTTTCACCAAAGTCTGACTCTTAAATCTGTCCTCTGGAGACGTCGCAGACTGGAGAGCGAGGCTGGGATTTTATGTCCAGCTCTGCTCGACACTGACGTTAGTATGAAAACATACACATAAACACCTTAGTCTGACTGAAACTATAGTGGAAATTACACATAATGTGACGGAGTTAAATCACTGTTGTGTGTGTATGTTCAGCTGGACCCAAACTGGTCCCGTCCCTTTGACCTTTGACCTGGAAATAATAGAAAAAGTTGGCACAAAGAAGAAGAGGAAGAAGAAGAAGAAGAGGAAAATCCAGACTGGAGAATTTTTCAGATGGATGCAACTAAGTTTTTGTCCTCATTCCTTCCTCCCACAGGTTAATCGGACCCTCTAAATTGCCCATAGGTGTGAATGTGAGAGTGAATGGTTGTCTTTCTCTATATGTGGCCCTGTGATGGACTGGCAACCAGTCCAGGGTGCACTGCCTCTCGCCCCATGTCAGCTGGAGGGTCACCCCCACAACCCTTAGTGGATAAAGCAGTGAGTGAGTTACAGCTTCGACTTTTTCTCGCTCTGAAACAGCTGTCACCCCCTGGTGGTCAAAAACCAGAAAGCTACATCCTTTTTTTTTTTATAAAAACAATCATGAATTTCAACCAAATTTTCAAAGTTTTGCTAAAAGAAAATGCAGATTTATGTTTGTTTCCAACAATATAAAAAGGGGGAGGGGCACTTCAGTCATGTCATTTCCAAACAATTGTTTTTTTTTTTTATAAAAGTTGGGACTAAAACATGAATTAAAAACAGAACACAATGATTTGCACATCCTGTTTTGACTTATATCCATATACACTTGCAAATATTCACTCATTTTCAATTTGTTGCCCACAACACGTTCCAAAAAAGCTGGGACAGGGTCAACCCAAAGGAAAGTTCAGAGACCAGAGGTTTGGAACCGTCCACAGGTGAACAGGAGAATTTGTGAAAGGCTCAGCCAATCACAGGCTTCATGGATGAGGTCCAACACTTACAGTCCATCAGTTTAAGAACAACGTTTCTTAACATATTATTTAGGAATTTACTGGAAACTTGATCACTGTTTTCTGGTTTTTTTTAAATCACTCGTTTGACGTTTTTAAATGCAAAACGTCAAACGTTGGTTGGACCTGGGTTTTCTGTTTCCACCGCTGCCTTTTTTTTTACCTTTTCCTCCAGGAATAAAACATCGAATGTGATTTTCTTCCTTGAATACTTTGAGTTTCCATGTTGCTACATCTCAACCATGTGATGGAAACAGAGTTCGTGACTCGGTGCGAGGTGAAGCCTCGAGCTGTGGACGTGTTTAACGTTCGTGAACTGAAACACTTCCATCAGCTCACGTGCACCTCTTTTTTCCTTTTCCTTTCAACTCTCTGAGTTTTTCGGTTAATTAGCATCCCCTGCATTAGTCACCTCTTCTTCACCCCCTCCATCCTTCACTGCCTTCATGGCCGTCGGCCTCCTGTGTTTGGCTGCATTAAGTGACTGTCATCTCATCTGCAGCCTCAACACACAACACACGTGTCCCTCCTCCGTGTTCTTTGCCTTAATGTGTGTGTGTGAGTGTGAGTCCGGGTCTTAAGCGCAGGTTTTTAACTCTGCTAAGTGTTTTTCGGAGAGCGTTTGATGTGTGTGTGTGTGTGTGTGTTAATGCTGATAGCTACCATTATCTTCACAGCACTTATTTAGAATTAAATGTCAGAGTGATTACCTGCGTCTGTGACTCACCTCTCAGCCAGGTGCTTTCTGTCTGCACCCACATGCAAATCTGCACACCAGGAATCCACAGCACACACACACACATGTTTGCACTTCTATCAGAGTGAGGGCCCTCATAGACATAATACATTCTCTAGCCTCTTACCCCAACCTTACCCATCACAACTAGATGCCTAACCCTAACCCTAAAACCAAGTCTTAACCCTGAAAAACCCCTTTAAAGAAGTGAGGACCAGACAAGACAGTTCTCATTTTGTCCTCACTCTGTAGGTGTTTAAACATTTTTTTGGTCCTCACTCTGCAACAAGTACAAGAACACACATACACACTGGTTTCCATGACTTCAGAGGACATTACATTGACTTCCATTCATTTCCTGGAGACTTACTCCTAACCTTAACCATACTTACCAGTGTCCTAACCCTAACCCTGACCCTAACCTTAACCTAACCCTAACCTCAGCCTAACTTTAAAACATGTCTTCACCTTAAAATGGAGTCATTTACGTTATGGGGACTTGATTTTTGTCCCCATAAGGAAGACAAGTCCCCATAATGTGAGTGTGGAGACAGATTTAGGTCCCCACAACATAAGGAATACCAGCTACACACACACTCCTGACACATGGCAAAGGAATGGGACATACCCTATGGCCAAACTGCTCACCCACAGATATACCTGACATACCACAAATGAATTAGAGATATCATCACCTCATACCAAACAACAGCTCTGCTTCCTCAAGTTCAGACTCATTCCTTCGACCTCCTCCTCCTCCTCCACTGCTGTTAACTCCTTCTGTTAAAACTCTTCTTCTTCTTCTTTGGTTGATTAATGACGACACATGTGATTGGACACTGGTGCGATTGACAGCTGGTATTGTCCAATAAGAGACCGGTTGGTCTGTGAACTTTCCCGGTTTCAGAAACAGATTTAAACTGTGCTGATTATTCTTATTCATTCATTCAAATCTTGCAGCAATCTTGCAGAGATCCACTTTAATGTAAGTGGATCTCAAGAAGACTAAGCATGCTGTAGGGTAGTGTTTCCCGAACATTCTACTTTTTAAAGATCCAATCTAACTTTATTTATAAAGCACTTTAACAACACACGTGACCAAAGTGCTGTACATAGACATGAGGATAAATACAAAAGTAAAGCAATAAAAGAGTAAAGGTAAACTGAGTTAAAAGCCAAAGAGAAGAAATGTACTTTAAGAGAAGACTTAAAAACCAAAAATGAGTTGTTCTGCCCGATGTGCAAAGGAAATGCATTCCACAGTTTTGGGGCAGCAACAGAAAATGTGTGGTCACTTCTGAGCTTCCTCTTTGTCACTAAAAGTGACTGATCAGCTGACCCGAGAGAGCGTGAGGGAGCAGGTCAGACAGATACTATGAACCATGAAGGACCATGAAGACGTTTTAAAACAAATATAAAGGATTTTAAAATCAACCCTACAACGAACCAGGAGCCAGTGAAGTGAAGCTAAAACTGGAGTAATGTGCGCTCGTTTCTTTGCACCAGTTAAAAGCCGAGCAGCAGCGTTTTGAACCAACTGTAGTTGAGTGACTGACGTTTGGTTAAGCCCAACACAGAGTGGATTACAGTAATCTAAGTGAGTCGTGATTAAAGCAGGGATTAAAATCTCAAAGTGATGCAGAGAAAGAAAGTTGTCTCAAATGAAAAAAGCCTGACTTGACAACTGAGCTAATCTGTGCATCAACTTTAAGATCAGTGTCTCGTCTTAACCCAGGTTTGTCACTGTAGGTGTCACTGACCTAAAGACCTCAGATCGACACAACCTGTGAAGGTATCACTCGGCCCAAACAACATGACCTCAGTCGTTCAACCAAAAAGTGCAATGTGCAAAGTTAAATGACATCCACACCTTAATTTCTGCAATGCATTCTGTTGATTCACAGAATATATATTATATATGCAAGATTCTAAACAATTGTAAACAGCCAAATGTGTTTTCATTTCACTGATAAACAAATCTTTTCCAAATAATCCTTATTTTTCTGCATTTTATTTAAAACATAAACACATGAATCTGGACTTAAAGGTTGGAAAAATGCCACAAATTAATTTGGCAGATGGGTGCCTAATCCTAATCCCATCTGACATGGACAGGTCACCAGTCCATGGTCAATTTAGGGTGTCCAATTTGCCTAATCCCCACACACACATGGGGAGAACATGCAAACTCCACATAGAAAGACACTTGTTCTGACCAGGCTGAGAACCTGGGTCTTCTTACTGGAAAGGCAAGAGTGCTAACCACTGCACCAACGTGTGGCCTGGAGTCTTTTTGGATGAAAACAAACACGCAGCAGACAAATAGTATTCCATCATTTCTGTTCGCTAAGAACAAATAGAGGCAGAACAACAACAACAACAACAAATTACTAAGCAAAGTTACATACTGCAGCTTTAACATGGGAAAAGTGAAGCGTTTCCAGTCGATACGTTTATTGGAAAAGTGCTGAAGTGTGATGAGCAGTAAATTAAAGTGGGGTTTTCTCCGTTTTTATATTTGCATGCACAGAATTAATAACACGCTGAGTGTGTGTGTGTTTGCAGAGCTCATAAGCATGTATAAGGTCACGTCTGATGTCACCGTGTTTCCCCTAAGTGAAAGGCTTGACGGCTGATTGCGGCTTGTCTCTAACTCACTGGGGTTTCCTTCTATCACATATAGCCGCACACGGGTGTGTGTGTGTGTGAAGTTTCACTTTTGTGTTGTGAGTCAGAAATGTCGCAGTAAATGTTGGGACAGCGGTTCATAGTCCACCACAGAGATCGCCATCTTTCACTCGTCCCGTCACTTGGATTCTTTTTCATTCTTGTGCCCACACTCTCTCTCTCTCTCTCTCTCTCTCTCACTCACTCACTCACTCACACACACACCAAATAAAAGCACAAAACCCTTCATTTATTTAACCTCTGTCAGAGTTCTGATGTATTTGACACACTGTAAAACGCCCATGTAGTTTTGAGGGAAATTCTGCCTTTGAATTTCTTGCTCTTTTGTTCTGCGTCTCCATTTACTGATTGTCAGACTACAATGACTTCATGAGTGACTGTGTATTAAAGAGAGAGAGAGAGAGAGTGAGTGAGTGAGTGAGAGAGTGAGGGGCGGAGAAAGAGAAAATAAATGCATGTTTGATAAAGAAGTAAACTGCGGGCGGCCACTGTGGCAGAAAAGCCCTTGAAATCTCGCCTGTTGCTGCGGCAACGGCAATGACATATTCAGGTGAGTGTCAGTGCGGTGAAGAAAGAGGAAGGAGCTTACCTGGTTCTTTGTTTCGCTACAGCTGGGTCTGGATGCAGCAGATCCTGATCCTCATCTGTGTATTTATACAGAATATTTCATTATTTTAAGCCTTTCAATGTCTCCCTCCTTTCAGCCTTGTAAAGGCACAGTTCAGGTCTTTTGAGGTGTGGTTGTATGAGATACAGACACCAAGTAAGTGCTGACTGTACTTAGAGTGCCCCCTTGTGTTGAGAACCAGGCTCACCTAATAAAATCCATGCCAGCTTAAGTCTATGATATTTTATCAAGATGTTTTGTCTTTACCTCTGCTTTATCTCACTGTTAGGCAGACTTTTCCAACAGTTTGTAAACCACTCACTCCCCCACACCAAAGTCCATAGAGAAAATCTGTGATTTTACATCACAGCACACAGGAGTTGTTGATCCACTGCTGCCTCCATCAGTAAGTTCAAATGTCTTATTTTATGATTTCGGTCTTGTGAAATCCATCTCCTTCCTTTTTTTTTTAAGTGACACAAACTGACCACATGAGGCAGCAGGAGACCAGCAGCTCCTGTGTCCCTGTGAGCTAAAATCACTGCAGCAGTTTAAGGCTACAATATTTTACGAACATGTTCACATCTTTATTTCACTGTTAGACAGACCAACAGGAAACTGAAGTTTGTAAACCACTCACTCTCCCACACCAAAGTCCATAGAGAAAATATATGATTTTACATCACAGCACACAGGAGTTGTTGATCCACTGCTGCCTCCATCAGTAAGTTAAAATGTCTGATTTTGTCACTTCTGTGTTTGAAAATCTTAATTTAGGTTTAGTTAAGTGACACAAACTGACCACACGAGGCAGCAGTAGACCAGCAGCTCCTGTGTCCCTGTGAGCTAAAATCACTGATTTTCTCTATGGACTTTGGTGTGGGAGAGTGAGTGGTTTACAAACTTCAGTTTCCTTTTGGAAAAGTCTATTTTTAAGATACTGTAGACTTAAACTGATTTAGATTGTATTAGGTGAGTCTTTTGTAAATTGATTAAAATCTGTTTTTCCTGCACAGAGCATGAGCTTCAGGGTCTCACTTTAAAAGGGAGCACACGGCACATTCATGGTCGATCAATGAAAATATAAAACCAAATAACTGAACTGTCCTTTAAATATGTACTATTCCATTTGTTTCATCCTTTCACGGCTCGACAAAGCTTGTCCTCAGTCCTTTCATTCTTCCAGCATCACAACTTTTATTTTCATCGTCGTTTTCTATAGCGTTGCGACATTATCGGCATTACCGGCCTTTGCTGTCACCGCAGCTTATTATTATTTATTTGGGGAACTTTCTTTGGATTGTGTCTCCGCCACCATTAAGCACATCCCTGTGTCTTCATTAAACATGATGCTTTTCATCAGATTCTCAACACGACAGAGCTTTTCACCAGGTTGTCACGCCCTCATCATTGTGCGGCTTTTTCACAATAATAAAAAATAAATAAATAAAAGTCTTGAAAAGTGACAGTCGCAGCTCAGGCTTGGACTCTTTTGAAACAATGCCTCAATTTTACTTTCAAATGATTTTTTTTCTCTCTCTTTATGCAGAAGCCGGTGTTTGAGTGGTGGAGGTGAAAGCCATTATAAGATGTGTCGGCGGAGAGAGGAGGGAGAGCGCTGAATGAGTGGGCTGCCATGCATTCTTTTAGCCTTATTCACCGCGTGAGCGTGGGCGACTAATTCGTGTTTGCATTCACCGGGTTTACCTAGAGGGGGAAATGTTTTATTATATGCTGTCTTTGAAATCGATGACTAATTGTTGTACTTTTTTTTTCCTGCTCCCTCTCCATCCGCTCGTCTCTTATCTGTCCATCACTCGCTCCTGCACCATTTTGTCTCCTGGGTTTTTGTCTCTGCTGCTTTTTGTTCCTCAACAATCTCCGCCTTTGTGTGTTGCACTGTGAGAAAAATGTAAACTCACATTTCTGAACAAAAATTACAAAACATTAGATAGATAGATAGATAGATAGATAGATAGATAGATAGATAGATAGATAGATAGATAGATAGATAGATAGATAGATAGATAGATAGATAGACAGACAGACAGAAAGACAGACAGGCAGGTACAGTAGGTGTCAGCAACGTTGACTTTTAGCTCATATTTAGCTATATTTAGCTATATTTCATAGTTAAGCAATATTTTAGCTTTAGTTAGCCTTTTATCTAACTTTTGGCTAACCATAAGCTATGATTTTACCTGTATTATAGATAGATAGATTTTTTGGCTAATTCTAATAGCTATTGTTAAGTTAACTTTAAGCAAGCATTTGGCTCTATTTGGATAGATAGATGGACAATAGGGGAATTGTACATATATTAACACATACTGTATGACAAAATGAATAGAATAGAATAGAATAGAATAGAATAGAATAGAATAGAAAACCTTTATTTTAAATTAACCTTGGGTTCCTCTGAAAATTGGTGCAAGACTGCAACACAACATAATAAATACACATGATATATTAGTTATTATAAATACAACTAAAATGCTTCAAAAAACTACTACTACTACGAATAATAATAATAATAATAGAGAGGGGTGACAACTGCATGACATATTGCAGAGGAATGCATTATTACATTCGTATGTTCTTTAGTTGTGCGATACATTTTAAACGCATTCTTTCAGAAAAAAGGTTTTGGGTTAAAAAGTCTTGCAGAGTGTGTGACAGTTACATTTAGGTGGAACACTCAGCTCCTCCGCTTTATTTCATCATCTGAATCTCTCAAGGCTAAAAAAGACAAAGAGTAGCAGAGCAAATCCAACTCGTCCCTGAGAAACGAGAAGAAAGGAAGAAGAAAAACATCCCCATCTTAAGAGAGTGAGGGAGAGAGGCATGAAGAAAAGAAAAGGCAATGAGAGAAAAAGAAGTAGAAGCATTCTCAGGACATGAGTCACTTCTGAGTGAAAGCTTTGTAATTTAAGCCACACACAGTGAAGGGGGGGGGGGGGAGACCAAGCTTTCTGAACCATTTCAGACTCACTCTCATTACATATGTTAGCAACTTCACCACATCATCACGATTCACTTCACCATGTCTCCTCTCTGTTCATGTTGTGGATAAAAGATCAGTATAAATAATAACCTCGCTGTGAGAAAGCAAGAAGAATAAAACATAAATCCGTGAAGTTTTGCATGATTTGTTTTTGTCTGATGATTGTCCAAAATGTTTCCAGGTGCAATAAAGACATTTAATTGGTCAACTGTCCTTTTCCTAGTACGAGCAAATAATCGATAGAATGCTTGAATGAAGAGGGTCCAGCAACAAAAATGATAAACCAAACACCAGGGTAACCAAAATACCAACAAGTCATTCAAATTCAAACAAACAACCCAAAAGAATAACTTGTCACAAACCAACCAATCAACGTATCAACTAAAAACCAATGAAGCAAAAGCCAAATCAATTATCCAATTAAAAACCAACTCAACCATCCATCTACTAGAGAGATACTGTCAATTGAATGTTAGGAGTTCAGAATATTTCCTATTGAAAATAATGCAGGGTTCACTGCTACTTGAGCAGATGGGAGCAGATAACGAGATGCGTTCAAGAAACCTTGTAAATTACTTCTGCAAAAACACATGAAGTCCACTGACTAAATGTTTTCTGCTGCTGCTGCCACCTTGTGGTAATAGATGCACCACAAATTAGGCTGTCATTGGAGTACAATGATTTGCTTTTATAATCATTGATAAAACATTTGTTTTGTATCTTTTCACACTAACTGATCTACTTTTTTTTATAAGACTTTTTCTTTTTTTTAACTGATCGACTACTCATGTCTGTCCCCAATACAAACACACAGATGAGTGACCTCATCATATCGTCCCTTTGGCTGAATTTGTCTAGTCTGTTTGATCTTCATGTCCATCTGCGGAAAATGAGTCATGTGGTTAAGACTTGCCTTCAGTCTGACCAGCAGCTACTCTTTAATTCACCGTGGTCTGGATGATGACAGTCCTAGAACCAACACACACACACACACACACACACACACGTGCACTTTTATCGAAGTGAGGACCCTCATAGACATAATACATTCCCTAGCCCCTTACCCTGACCTTAACCATCACAAGTAGATGTGTAACCCTAACCCTACTCCTAACCTAACCTCAGCCTAGCTTTAAAACATGGAGTCATAATGTGACTGTGGTCACCACAACATACCAGCTACACACACATTGGCAATTTGCTTGTTGTTGGTTGTTTATATTTGGGTTGGTAGTTTAGTTAGTTTTTTTTTTTGTTTTTTGTTTTTTTTGGTGGGTTAGTTTAGTGTTGTTGGTTAGATTGCTTTTGCTTTGTTGGTTGGTTACATTTGGGTTGTTAGTTGATTTTGTTTTTGGTTGGTTTTTGGCTTAGTTGGGTTTGTTTTTGATTGGTTAATTTTGTTGGTTTTTGGTGGGTTAAGTTGGTGTATGGCTGGTGTGATCTTCAGTTAGTTGTTTTTTGTTTTTTTGTTTTTTTTGATTGATTTGGTCATCGATTGGTTAGTTGGTTTGTTTATTCTGGTTGTTTAGTTTACTAACAACACAACACTGATACCTTATTTGGTTGGTTGTCTCTTTGTCTGTTTTCCTCTAAATGTGAAAATAATTTACATCATATTCTATTGAAGAAGAGTTGAACTTAGTGATTGAGATCATTAACTTCCCAGGAAAATGTTGACTGACATTAAAAGTCAAGTGGGAAGTAGAAGCTATTTTTCCCAAAGAATTGATGGCCTGTATACAAAGTGTCTCATACACTTTGACTCTGGTTTTATTGTCTGGACTCGACAATAAAACCAAGTTTAAAAGTCACATTAATGAATGTGAGTGAAGCTGAAGCTTCAGGTGATGATTCTCTGTTTGTTTATCACTGCCAGTAGAATAAATCGGGTCTTCTTGCTCTGCTGTAGACAGAAGGATACATGCAGGCGTTTGTGCCAGAAGAGACTGACAAGTGTGAGTGAAGGAATTTGTGAACGTAACACTTGTTTACACACACACACACGCACACACACACACACAGAGGTCTCTGAAGTAACAGGGACTTCTCTCTCTTTTCTTTCAGTGTTTAGCTGCAGTGAGTCGTCTCATGATGTCTGTCACTGCTAAAGGTTACATTTCTCATTTCTGTACGTTGCTGTGATGGAACACAGCCCACGACTGGTCACGGCACCGATCTGTGTCCACGGTGACGCATCGTCGTGACACACCACAACATGTGCTGCTGTTTTTAAGAAGATGAAGAAGAAGAGGAAGAAGAAGAAACATGCAAAAGGCTGACTGAACATTTTACAGAAAACAACACCTGTTAAGTGGACAGGTGGTGTTTACGAATGTGTGTGTAACTGGTATTCCTTATGTTGTGGGGATCTAAATCTGCTTTCCACAGTCACATTATGGGGACTTGTCTTCCTTATGGGGGACAAAAATCAAGTCCCCATAACGTAAATGACTCAATTTTAAGGTGAAGACATGTTTTAAAGTTAGGTTAAGGTTAAGTTAGGTTAGGGTTAGGGCACTAGTAATTATGGTTAAGGTTAGAGTAAGTCTCCAGGAACTGAATAGAAGTCAATGTAATGTCCTCTGAAGTCATGGAAACCAGTATGTGGGTGTGGTTGATCTGCTGGCTAAAGTCCACCTCCTGTTACAGTAGCAGAGCAGTTCCTGGAGTCACTCCACTCAGTGTCTTTGATCGTCAGTGCAGTGAAAGTGTATCAGAGGCCGAAGCAGTGATGAAGCACAGTCATATGTGACCCACATCACATCAGATCATCACATCATCACGTCATCACATCATCGCATCATCACATCACATCATCACATCATCACATCACATCATCACATCATCACATCATCGCATCACATTATCACATCACCACAATATCACATCATCACATCATCACATCACATCACCACGTCACATCATCGCATCACATCATCACATCATGGCATCACATCATCACATATCACATCACATCATCACATTACATCATCACATTACATCATTGCATCACATCATCACATCACATATCACATCACATCATCACATTACATCATCACATATCACATCACATCATCACATCAATGCATCACATCGTTTAATTATATGTCATTAACTTTTTTTTTTCCTCTCCCAAGTCTGTCTTTGCTTCCATCCTCTCTCTCTCTCTCTCTCTCTCTGTCCTCATCTTACAGGCTGCAGGATCCAGATCCAGTTTTTGATGCTATTATTATTATCATCACTAACAGGAGTTTTGTTCTCATTATTATTATTATTATTAAAAGTTCATCAATATAGTTTCTTATCAATAATGTTTGCTGCTGCTTGTATAAATGACACTGTAGTTCTATAAACATGACATAACTGACTCTAAACTTGATACAACTGTTGTATATTTGCTCCTGGTCTCTCTCTTCTGTCTCTCCCTCACCTCCCTCTTTTTCTTTCTCTCCTCCCTTTCTGTCTCCCACCTCTCCTCTGTCCCCCATTTTCCTCTCACCCCAACCGGTCGAGGCAGATGACCGCACATGTTTGAGTCTGGTTCTGTCAGAGATTTCTTCCTGTTAAAAGGGACTTTTTCCTCTCCACTGCCCCCTAGTGTTGACTCATTGTGTGAACTGTTGGGTTTCTTTTCTCTCTGTAACACTGTAAAGGTTTTGGCCTTGAGATAATGTATGTTGTGATGCGACGTTATACAAATAAAATTGAATTAAAAAGAATTTTAGAATCATAGATAGATGTCAGTAATGTTGTCTTTTTAACATTAAACTTTAAGCTTTTGTCCTGGCTGTATTTCAGCTTGACAAAAAGCACAGGAACATTAAAAATATTTAAAAAATCAGAATATAGATAATATACTGTACATATAGAATATAATGCATGTATAAATGAATATCATAATGGAATTAAACAAAAATATTTACATTTACATAGGGCTATTCTTGTCTTGATGACCACTCAGTTCATCATTCACCCATTCACACCCATTCACTCAGCTTTCACCATCTTCTTCCTTCATACCCATTCACACGCTGCCAGCACAGCCGTCAGGAACAACATGGGCTTAAGTGTCTTGCCCAAGGACACATCGGCATGGAGACTAGCTGAGTTAGGACTCAAACCCACAACCTTCAAGTTAAAAGACGACTCACTCTACCACTGACGCCCCAAATAAAAAAATGAAAACAAAATTAAAATATGGACAAAATAAAACTGACATAATATATAATGTGTGTACAAATAAATATGTATATAAGTCTTAGGCCACCATTAGATTTATTGTTTTAGCAATGCTATGGTGACCATCCTGTACAATTATTTCTCAATCACTTTATTGGAACATATTCTGAAAATATAGAGAAACATATATGCAGTTTGAAAAACTTTTTCAGAAACAACAAACAACAAAAATGCTACTATAATATCAAATATTTAGTGTGACCTACATTTACACTTGAACAATAACACAACCATAGCTCTTTAAAACCTGGAATGGAACCCTAATGTTATTGGTAAAACCTGTGTTTTTCCTACTATTTCATGCCAACAAATAGCTGCTGTGAAAAAGGAACGGCACGGAAAAGTGCCGAGTTATCGCATGTTTTTCCACGCTGTAACTTAGCAACCAGCGAGGGCTGCGGATTGGAGGCTGAATCGCCGACATCAAAGAGAGACTTTCACAACCCACGTGACGTCATGAGTGACACGCATGCTCCATGACCTCTGACCCCACAAGGCCACAATAACAGAACCAGACCGGGGACGCAACATTCTGCTGCAAAGATTCAAAAGGAAAGAACGGCAGAAACACAAGGTTTTTCTACTTGATTTAATCATTTAACATCCACTTTATATCTTTATAATGATAATAGTATTTAATCCAGGAGGAAAAGATGAATTATAGTGAGTTAGATTTCAGTGTGGAAATGTATAAAGAAAGTCTTTAAAGACACAACCTTTCAAGGAAAAGACCTTGAAAACCTAAAAGGCCTTTTTTCTCTTTGCCGAGAGAAAACGCTTCAAAAGAAAGTCACATATTTTGAAATGAAAGGCCTTTCGCAACAACAAGGCTGCAATTATGTCTCCCTGAAAGGACTCGCTGCCCTTTGACCTCACATATCTCTTCAAGGCAAGAAAAGGGAACGACGAATATTGACGACCTTCTCCTTGCACCCTTTTCTTTTTCCTTCCTCCTCCCCTCCCTGTGCACATCACCTTTTCTTCCTAATATGGAACCTCCCTATCTCCATGCGCTCCTTCTCGTCTCAGGGTCGTGTCAACGTTTATCAGTCCATCCATCCGTTATCCATCCGTCCAGCCATCCATCCTCCGCAGGTATTTGAGCAGGAATTAGCCGCTCATGCCAAAGCTCTGTTTCCCACGCTGAGCCGCGAGGGGTTAACAGAGCGGCGTAGGAGTAGTTTCGATCCATCAGGTAGGTCAGGTTTCTTTTAACATGACTGCATACCTGTGTGAAACTCTGTGTGTGTCCACATGTGTGTGCATGCAGACGCCCGAAATGCTAAAGCAGTCCAATCATTCTTCATCTGAGTGAGACAGACAGGAAACACTCAGCAGCCAATCAGATTCTGCGATTCACCACCGCGTATAAAAAAAGTGGACATAGTCTTCTGGGGTCAGTTGCTTGACCTCTTGCTAAGGTCGACGGAATGAAACATAAATGTTTTGAAAAGGATTTTCATGAACATGGCATAATTTCAGGAAGTGCAGTACATATGCCAGGCCAGTACGTGGCACTGTAACACTGCTACACCAAAACCAGAAAAGAAGATGTTGAGCATGTAATGAAATCTATGTCAGTTAAGGTCTATGATATTTTAAGGTTCACATCTTTATCTAACAGACTTCTTTCACTCTCTCCCACTCTCTTTATTCACACTCTCCCACCCCAAAGTCCATAGAGAAAATCAGTGATTTTAGCTCACAGTGACGCAGGAGCTGCTGGTCTACTGCTGCCTCGTGTGGTCAGTTTGTGTCACTGAGGTAAATCTGAACAAAGGATTTCAATCACTGAAGTGACAAAATAAGACATTTGAACTTAGTGATGGAGGCAGCAGTGGATCAACAACTCCTGTGTGCTGTGATGTAAAATCACTGATTTTCTCTATGGACTTTGGTGTGGGAGAGTGAGTGAATTACAAACTTCAGTTTCCTGTTGGAAAAAGTCTGTCTAACTGTGAGATAAAGACATGGACATGCTCTGAAGAGCCTCTGTAATTCAGGCTGACTCTCAGCAGCAGGGGGCGCTCACAGGCTCAAAAGCCTCATACAACTACACTTCAAAAAAACCTGCAGTATCACTTTAATGCGGTCCACAATGCGCCGTGCAGATCAGTCGCTTCATTCCAGCGAGTTAGCGTCACTCCATTCCACAAATTCTTAAATCATGGCGTCACTCTAGGGCTCAATTTTTTTATCAAGTGTTACAAATGCATGAGGTAATAACATAGATTTCTTTTTGTTTGCTATGCATATACACCTACAAGCACACACACACACACACACCTTGTTTAATCCCTTTCATGGCGGGTGGCTGTGCAGGCGAATGCTGTTTAAACAGAGTGGGCCCTTGATGTGGGGGCCTCTAGAGGCCACTGTGTGTGTGTGTGTGTGTCTCAGAGTTGAGGTTTTTAGGCCATGGGAACAATGGTCCTTTAGAATGTGAGGTTACTGGTGCACTGACCCCTGGCAAATAAGAGCCATGTTCTGGCATTCCAGGCCTGATTGGCACTTTGAGGCAGCAGAGAACTCAAAGGAGACACAGGAAATGTGACCAGTGTAATTGGTTATATATTAGCGGAGCGTCCGTTCAGGATTCCCCCCCCCCCAGGTTTAAATGATGGAACATTCTTCAGTGACACTTAGGTGTATGGGGACTACTGAGAGAGGGGGGTGGGATGAAAAAAAAAAAATGTATGCAACACATAAAAAAAAAATAAGGGTTTCATCATTTTTTTTATTCAAATCAAATCTCTGTCTCTTTATCTAATTCATTATATATGAATGATTTACAGAAAAAAATAAATCGTTCAGAGTCAGTGTTTGGTTTAATCTGACAGATTAAACATCATAAATACAAGTGCAGAAGTCTGTGCCTGTTTTTGTGTATTTTTGTCTTTTTTTAATTACTTACTTTTGTGTTTGCAGGTTTATTTATATATATTTATGTGTATTTTGTGGGATTATTTATTTATTTTGTCTATTTTTGTGTTTTTTTTAATTACATATTTTGTGTATTATTGTGTTTGTGGGTTTATTTATATATATATTTATGTAGTTTTTTTAATTACATAGTTTGTGTTTTATTGTGTTTGTGGGTTTTTTAAACATTTATTTAGCATATTTGTGATGTATTTGAATGGCCACTGTTGCTACAATACAAAAAAAGTTCTGTTTAATATTTTTTCCCATGAAACAGAAATACAGGTACTGAAATTTTTATATAGTAATAATAAAAATAAAGAAATTTTGACAAATTTATCAACTAATTAATATCACTTTGAACAGGTAAACTGGCTACTTCCAGTAGATACATATACTGTATGTTTAATAAATGAATCACATATCCAATTTAAGCACATTATTTAATAAAGCACATTAATTAATAAAGTAAAAGTTTTGGTGGCCCAAAATGTATCACCTGTGACCCACCTGTGGGCCCCAACCCAGTCTTTGAGATCCAGTTTTTTTTTTTTTTTTAACTCACATGTAGAGCTTTCTTCATCTCTTGCAGTTACAAAAGGTAGCCAGTAGAGGGCACACTAAACTATTTCATAACAAACAAAATTCTGAATTGTAAGTGAATATTAGAGCAAATTCAAATACATTAGATCACAAAAGGTTGATCAGTCAGTGGAAAAAGGTTGACACAAATTCATACTGATCCATATCATATCATTTCTTTTGTGTTTTTATTCAAATTTAAAACTAAGTTTGCCAAAATAATGATCAGAACGTGAGAAAACAACATTATGATGAGATTCTGCTGTAAAACTCTTGCTCTTTAGGTGACAAAATAGATTTTCTTTGAAGACAAACTCCAAAACAATTCTGATTCAATACGATTTTGATGTATTTTTTCATGAAAGTGACAGTAGAGACGCAAAAAATGATCAGTTGTATCAAATAAAAACCACGTCACAGTCACAGTCTGACACGCTGACGCCACGTCGTGTGTTTACACCCTGGGTTCATGAACAGGGCTGTCGGGTCGCGACATGTTCACTATTCTGTGTCTGAAGTGTGGCCAGTGAAAGGGGGTGGGGCTATGTGGGGGTTTGGCCATATCAGTAGCTTGACCTTTGACCTGGGGAGATTGGTTGCAGTTCATGAAGACTTCCTGTCTCACTACCACGACTGTTTTCATGCTCTGACACTGACAACTGTGTGTGTGTAGCTATTATGATATTATATAAAAATCAAGTCCCCATAACGTAAATGACTCCATTTTAAGGTGAAGACATGTTTTAAAGTTAGGCTGAAGTTAGGGATAGGTTAAGGTCAGGGTCAGGGTCAGGGTTAGGGCACTAGTAATTATGGCTAAGGTTAGAGTAAGTCTCCAGGAAATGAATGGAAGTCAATGTAATGTCCTCTGAAGTCATGGAAACCAGTGTGTGTGTTTTTGTTTTGAAAGGACATGCAGGGACATAAGATTGTCTCAGTGAACGGTCATTAGCAACCACCAAGTTGCCCGTTCATTCCATTCATACACTG
The DNA here is from genome assembly GCA_016785285.1 of Brachirus orientalis. Taxonomy (NCBI): domain Eukaryota; kingdom Metazoa; phylum Chordata; class Actinopteri; order Pleuronectiformes; family Soleidae; genus Brachirus; species Brachirus orientalis. Next base: position 495,026 of record JAFBJR010000286.1, read on the forward strand.
GTCATATAGAGAGTGAATGTGGGCGGAGTCACTGTGAAAACATTTGCAGATTCTTCTGAAATTTCCTTTGTCATAGTTAAATTATAATTTAGTGTGATTAGTATAAAAGAAGAAGAATATAAATATGTGAATATTTATTTTTGGAAAAATAAAAAAGACAGAATATTGAAGAATTGTCCCTTTTTTTCCTCAGAAGTCTAACATTAAAGTGACTTTGATTTCTCTGATTATGAAGCAGAATTCCAGATATTCCACTTGGTCTTAATGGGAATTTCAGTTAAGGTAACTTTAAAACTGTTCCTTAAACTCGCCTTCTGAATGAATTAATTCTTCTCAGGACTCTGCATTGACTTCCATTCATTTAAATAGACTAAACAGAGCCTCATCACTAACCTTAACCATAACCAGTTAATGACTAACCCTAATTTTAACCTAACCACAATTCAAATCTAAGTCCAAAACTTAACCAGTTCCTCAGAAATGAGGTTCTGCCTGATTAGGACCAGGTTTTGGTCTCCATGAGGACTACTGGTCTTGATGAGGAAACAAATACAGGAACACACACACACACACACAGTGAGTGTGTGTGTTCAGTGAGTGATCCAGTACAAACAGGCTTCTTATTTTAACTTTCCACCACATATTTCTCCTTTTCCCTGTAAACACTGTCCTCAGTCAGTGCATGACTCGTACCACAGTCATTTCCTAATCCACTCACCAGCATGAACACTTTCACCCTGTCATCTGATTCATATCCTGGGCTGTTTTTGCCGCGAGAACCTCGGAGAGTTCCTGAACATTCCAGGCTGAGAGGATGAGGACGGGTCTGAGGACGGGTCTGAGGACGGGTCTGTGGACAAGTCTGAGGACGGGTCTGTGGACAAGTCTGAGGACGGGTCTGAGGACGGGTCTGAGGACGGGTCTGTGGACAAGTCTGAGGACGGGTCTGTGGACGAGTCTGAGGACGTGTCTGAGGACAAGTCTGAGGACGGGTCTGAGGACGGGTCTGAGGACAAGTCTGAGGATGAGTCTGAGGACGGGTCTGTGGACGAGTCTGAGGACGTGTCTGAGGACGGGTCTGTGGACGAGTCTGAGGACGTGTCTGAGGACAAGTCTGAGGACGGGTCTGTGGACGAGTCTGAGGACGTGTCTGAGGACAAGTCTGAGGACGGGTCTGAGGACGAGTCTGTGGACGAATCTGAGGACGGGTCTGAGGACGAGTCTGTGGACGAGTCTGAGGATGAGTCTGAGGACGGGTCTGTGGACGGGTCTGAGGACGAGTCTGAGGACGGGTCTGTGGACGAGTCTGAGGATGAGTCTGAGGACGGGTCTGTGGACGGGTCTGTGGATGAGTCTGAGGACAGGTCTGTGGACGAGTCTGAGGATGAGTCTGAGGACGGGTCTGTGGACGGGTCTGTGGACGAGTCTGAGGACAGGTCTGTGGACGTCAGTGACTCATTGATCATCTGTCTTTATCCAAAGCAGCTGCCACAGCTGGAACCACAGGACATTTACATGTCTTCATAATCCTTCAATAAAGGGATAGTTCAGGATTTTAAAGTGTGGCTGTGTGAGGAAGTGACACACTATCAGTGAAAACATGAGGGAACAGGTTTACATTTTCATCCTGTCACAGTCTAAATTCATCCTGTCACAGTTTCAATTCATCCTGTCACAATTCCAGTTCATCCTCTCACAACTCCAGTTCATCCTGTCACGATCTCAATTGATCCCGTCCCAATCACATGTCACAGGCTCAATTTATCCTGTCATAATTCCAGTTCATCCTTTAACAATTAATCCTGTCACAAACAAAATTTACTCTGTCACAGTCATAATTCACCCTGTTATAGTCATAATTCATCCTGTCACAATCATAATTCACCCTATCACAGTCATAATTCATCCTGTCACAGTCATAATTCATCCTGTCACAATCATAATTCACCCTGTCACATCATAATTCACCCTGTCACAGTCATAATTCACCCTGTCACGGTCATAATTCATCCTGTCACAATCATAATTCACCCTGTCACAATCATAATTCACTCTGTCACAATCATGATTCACCCTGTCACGTCATGATTCACCCTGTCACGTCATGATTCACCCTGTCATGGTCATAATTCATCCTGTCACAATCATAATTCACCCTGTCACAGTCATAATTTACCCTGTCACAATCATAATTCACTCTGTCACAATCATGATTCACCCTGTCACAGTTCACTTCAGCAGAATTGTTTCTTTTGATTAAATTTGGTGGAATAGTCCTTTTTTCACAGCCGTGAACATGAAACAAAAGAACAAACACAGGTTAGGAATGAATGAATGAATGAATGAATGAATGAATGAATGAATGATATTAATGAACCAGATGGTTCCATTCCATTTAGCTTTAAAGGAGCCGAAACTCTGTTGTTGCTCAAACGTGACATGAACAAACAACATATTTGTCTGTAAAAGCTGCTTTTCCAGAAAATAAAGTTGGTTATTTACATATTTCTGTTCTTTTCTGGTTGATTTATAATAAAACAATCATATATGACAACAAATCTAATGGTTTTCTCTAGACTTTTTCCCAGAAATGTACATTTTTGGCTTTTTATTCCCTGCAACAGATTCATTTAATCAGCTCTCAGGCTTCGTCTGATTGAATTAAAGTGAAAAGGAAATGATTTTCCGCAGCAGCTCATTGAACAAGTTGACGAAGGTGAAATGCTTATTTTTCTTCCTCCTGATGAATTAGCACCTGACAAAGGCGTGTTCCACTCAGCTCCATCAAGGACGTGAACGGAAGAAAAGATGTTTGAGACATGGTTCTTTTTTTTTTCCTGCACTGATAAAAAAAAAAGAGACCTAGAAACGTGAACTGTTTAGTCAAACGCAGACGTGAACCAACAAGGAGCAGGAGATGAGTGAAGGCCTGAGGAGCAATGACACGGAAAACACGGGAAAACACGGGAAAACACGGGAAAACACGGGAAAACACGGAAAACACACTCACTGTGCAACAATGTAACGACATCACAGTGTCACAGAATCATCATTTATTCAACACGCTTGTTTCTTTCTCTTTAAACAGGTCACTGCAGGTCAAAGACAAACTACTGTGGAACAACAGCGCCCTCTTGTGTCCACATGTCATTAAAGTCTAATAATAGAGGTTTGTGCAGCTTCACCTTCACTATAACCTCAACACAATTCAAATCTTAGTCCTAAACTTAACCAGTTCCTCGGAAATGAGCTTCTGCCTTATTAGGACCAGGTTTTGGTCTCCATGAGGACTAGTGGTCCTGACAAGGTCAGTGTTTCTGACAGGAAAGGTCCTAAAGACGTGATTAAAAAAACAGTACACACACACACACACACAAGCTTGCAGAGCATTCTTTGTGAGAACACTCATAGACATAATGCAACCCTAGCACCTTAACCTGACCTTTAACCTAAAGCTTATTCAAACACTACAACCAGGTTTTAAAGCTGAAAAATTCATTTGAAGTTGTGATAACAAGACAAAATGTCCTCACACACACACACACACACACTGGTTTCCATGACTTCAGAGGACATCACATTGACTTCCATTCATTTCCTGGAGACTTACTCTAAACTTAACCATAATTACTAGTGCCCTAAACCTAACCCTAACCTCAGACTAACATTAAAACATGTCTTCACCTTTAAAATGGAGTCATTTATGTTATGGGGACTTGATTTTTGTCCCCATAAGGAAGACAAGTCCCCATAATGTGAGTGTGGAAACAGATTTAGGTCCCGACAACATAAGGAATACCAGCTACACACACATAATGGCAATTTGGTTGACTTTGTTTTGGTTGGTAGTTTAGTTAGTTTGGTCTTTGGATTATTGATTGGTTGGTTTTGTTTTATTAGTTGGTTTGGTTTTCGGTGGGTTAACTTGGTGTATGGTTGGTTTGGTTTGGTTGGTTATTTTTGGGTTGACTCCCTGTGGCCTGTAGATGTCAGTGTTGCATATTTTACTTGTTAACGCTGGTTCGTTTATACATGTAAACACACGAGTCACAAGAATCAGCAGCAGCTGTTTCATATCAACACAAACTATAGCGTCAGATCTGATTCATATCACGACACATTTTCCCTCATTTTAATTCAATTCGCCTGACCTAAATAACAAAGTCAAAACTGAGATTTGAAACTTTCTGCTCAGGTATATGAGACTTTGTCGAATCACTTTTTAGGTCCAAATTTGGATGGAATTCTTTCGCTTTGGCAGAAACAGAAGATAAAATAATTATAATTCTTTAAAGTTTTTATTTAAATGAATTGTTGCTTGTCATTTCTCTAGAATGAACCTTTTATATTTGTATCAGGAGCAGATTCAGTGGAAAAACAACTTCAACAATAACGATTACATTTTACACAACGTACCTTTAAAACAAAACTCTTGTTACAAGCTCATCTTGGGTGTTTTTTAGTTTAGTTTTACTTTTTTATGCTGTTTCAAATTTTTATTTAACTTAGAGTCATGTCTCCAATATCATATATAATTATGAATATAATGGACATCTATATCTAGTTGTAATTAAATTGTTTTCTACATAAATTTATTGTACTGAAATGTCACTTTTTAAGCTAACTTTTACTAATTTACGGTAAATTATCTTGTATTTTTTTATGCATTTTCTTATACATGTTATGCACTTTGATTTCTGTAAACTCCAAGCTCCTTTTGTAAATAAAAATATCTCCAGTATTTGCAGAATATTTTTATGTCTGAGCTTTTCTGTGTCTGCTTTCATGTTCTTAATTCCTGTATGATATTCAGGGTAAATGGAGGCTTTGGTTTGGGATTTTTCCTCCCAAACATTTGGGTAAACAATTCATAAATTAAATGTACACAATAAAAATATTATTATTTATCTTATCTTTATGTCACAGTTTGTGGTTTAATGCCATGTAGCAGACTTAATGAGGAGCATTTTCCTGCAAGGATCAACAGTTTATATCATTATGTTTATTTATGAGTGTAGATATGAAGTGATTTTGTGGAGAATGTTTTCATTTAGCTTCTGTTTGTGGCATCTGTATTTCCTGACCTCACTGTGTCACAGTGGTGTTATTGCAGGTGTTAGTGGGCGTAAAAAGCGCAAAACAACATCTGGATTGATGGATATAAAACGCTTCCATTTTACATTGTTCCTTATTATATACTAAATAGGAGCATGACACTTTCCCACTCTCCTTGCACATTTTTTACTGATTTTACTGAATTTTACTGATTATTATTTTATTGTTATATTGCATTTATTTTCTATTCCCATAATGTGTTTTTATTATTATGTTTTTATGTCTTGTATAATGCTCTAATCATCAGGACTGATGTGAACGCATCATTATTCCAAAGGAAAAACAAACATCTCTCGTTTGTAACTCGTGTTTCCTTGTGTTAAACTGTTAAACCTTCATGCAACTTTAGGCTCTGTTTACAGCTTTTCAAATATATTTGTTTGATGATTTAGTCTGTGCTAATGCGTGTGACATGACATTTGCCAAATGTTTGTGTTTTCTTGTCATATTTAGAAAACTTCCATTCCTATGAAACGTCCATAATACACTGTATAAAACAATTAGGTTCTTCATCTTATGTACAAAAGGCATCAAAACTTTACTTTCCCTGTCACTTGAATATAAAAGTGAAGATTCCATGTAATTAAATATTCATATTGTTCTATTTTACATAATCATTTAGGCCAATTTTCCCAATTTTGGCATACGTGTAATTTTCCTGACAATCCAGCAGGTGGTACTGCTGTATCATAAATGCCCTGTGGAAGATTATTGAGAAAATACTGAAATTTCTCACTCACTCATTTTCTACCGCTTTATCCACTCAGGGTCGACTGCACGTCTGTCCTTCCTGACAGAGGGATCTGTCCGAACTGTAGATCAGTTAAAAAGACTTAAAAATCCTGAAAACATGCGTTAATCTCCAACATTTAACAAGGACATTTCTGAAATCTCAATATTTAACAGACGAGTCTGGCGTATTTAGCGACAGCACTGCTGAAAGACGGGGATCGTGAGCCGAATCACAACCCGTTCAGCCGTATTTCAGTTCAGTACTGAAGAAGTACTGAACCATTCAGTGAACAAATCTTTTTAATCAACTGATTCTAATGATTCAGTACAAAGAAAACAACTGCTTTGACCGTCACTAGTTTGTGTGTTTGTGCTGTCACGGCTGTTTCTATGACGACCCCTCACACGTTAAGGAGGAACTATGAGGTCACAGAAAATGACGTGTCTGATACCAAACTGAGTAGAGCCGAGCTGTGCTGGAACTATTCGGTGGGAAAAGCTAAAGCTTCTACTGCTTTATCCTCCACATGGGGGCACCAGTGCCTATTCCCAGCTGACATAGGGCAAAAGGCAGGTCAAACCCTGGACATGTCACCAGTCCTTCACAGGAACACACAACCATCCACTCTCACATTCAAACCTATGGTCAATTTAGAGTGTCCAATTGTCCTAATCCCCAAATCTGCATGTTTTTGGGAGGAAACTGGAGAAGCTGATAAAAACCCACACACTAGGCCATTCAGAGTTTTCATTTTATTTACCATTTTTAAGATTAGAGACCATATATAAAGGTAAGAACACACACAAAACACAGCTACAACTGTGCAGAATTCATCCACAGACATCATGTCATTTACTGCTTTATTACAGGCTGAGAAACAGGCCCCCACATCAAATTTTCCTTAGGTCCCCATGAAGGCTTGAGCCGGCTCTGGAGTTAGCTTCATAGTTGTAGGATGTTGTCAGAGATGACGTCACTGCCCTCCCCAGTCTCTCTGTCTGTCTGTCTGACTGTCTGTCTGTCTGACTGAGAGTCCTGATGTAAGCTGACATCAGTGGAAACACTGAGAGGAAAGACCAATTCAGTGGTGTGTGTGTATGGGTAACTTTTGAGGAACTAAACCTAAGGGAGTGAGGACATTTTGTCTGGCCCTCACTTCTTTAAAGGGCTTTTTCAGTGTTAAGACCTGATTTTAGGGTTAGGTTAGGGTTAAGGTTAGGGTTAGGGCACTAGTAATTATGGTTAAGGTTAGAGTAAGTCTCCAGGAAATGAATGGAAGTCAATGCAATGTCCTCTGAAGTCATGGAAACCTGTGTGTGTGTGTGTGTGTGTGTTTCAGCTGTATAAACGGAATGTTGGAGTCAAAGGTTGATCTCATGGGACTGAGGCTAAGGTAGCTAACAGGAAGTAGGAAAGCTGTTCCTCACATTATCCTCAGTCAGACACTTGTGATCATGTCACTGGTGAAGAAACGGCAACACAACTGTGGCATGGATAAAAACAAGTCTCCTGGCACTTTATTGGCATGTGTTTTCCTGTATGAGTCACATTTTCAGGTCATAATTCAGTTTACAGCACAAAACAAACATTCCTCTCACATCCTGTTCTCTTTCTTTTTTTTTTTTAAAAAAAAAAAAAAGCACCATATTGGTCCTGTTTTAACTCAGTTTAGCTGAGTTTGTATTGACACACAAAGTCAGCTAAACTCAGCGGTAAACTGTGTTGAAAACCTTGAGCTGGTTTGTTTTTGTAGGTTTTGCTCATATATAGTCAAGATTCTGTTGATTCTGGACAGATTTATATTTAGTCTGTCAAAAACAAAGACCTGACTGTTGCATAAACTGAAATAGAAACACAAGCAGAGGAAAAAAATCATGTGCAGCCATGCTAGTGCTATATGAATGCTAACATGGTGATGCTGATGATGAAAGTTGTAATACTGCGTTTCATTAACATTGGAAGTCGGAACTAGTAGTGATAACACCTCCAAGTTGAGAAGCCCAAAAAAAAAAAAAATCACGGATGCATCACGGACTGTTAGTCATTGTTAGCAATACCAGTCAATAACAACATTCTACAACAATACTTTTCCAGCTCTCAGCCAAATGCTAACATTGACAATCCAAACATGCCTATGGATGTATGTTTAAAGCTGGAGTCGGTAAACGTTGATAAGCTAGCAAAGAGGGTAAAGAACCAAATGCTAACATAAACATGGTATACATGGTAATGTATGTTTAAAGCCAGGGCCGGTCAAATTTAATGTTATGTTTTGTAAATGTTTAAAGTTAAAACTGTACATGTTAATAACCTAGCAAACAGGTAAAGAGTGTAGTATGCTAACATCAGAATGCTAACAAAGACAATGAAAAAAACATGCTCATTGTTAGCAGGTATGTCAAAAGCTAGCAGATCTAAACTGAGCCAAATGCTAACAATGACAGCACAAACATGGTGTTGGTATGTTTAAAGGTAAAGTCTATAAATGTAGAAAAGCCAGCAGAGAGGAAAATAGTGCAGCCATGCCAGTGCTGTTTGTAACCAAATGCTAACATATGAATGCTAACATTTACATGGTGGTTGGCAGGTATGTCTAAAGCTAGAATCTGTCAATGTAGAAAAGTTGAGAGAAATATAGTACAGCCATGCTAGTGTTGCTCTCAGCCAAACGTTATGCAGTAAAGAGTGTAGTAATGCTAGTGCTGCCCTGAAGCAAATACTAACAATGACACTGAAAAACATTAGCGGGTATTTTCAAAGCTAGGGTCTGTCAATGTAGAAAAGCTAGCAGAGATGAAAAGAGTCTGTAGCCATGCTAGTGCTGCTCTGAGTCAAATGCTAACAATGACAACACAAACATGGTGATGTTAGCAGGTATGTTTAAAGCTCAGGTCTGTGAATGTAGAAAAGCTAGAGGTAAATAGTTAACATCAGAATGCTAAAAAGAAATTTTGTACTAATACTAAGAATAAAGTCTGCTTACCTGATCTCAAGTTTGATTCCACTTCATTCCAGTAGTGGTGGCATAAAGAGTCTTCTTGTCTGTGACGTATTTTTTGGGGGTTCTGGATGAGTTGGTCCTCGCAGAGTCCTTCCTCATAAGATAAGCACTCAAGTTCATCCACATGTTCTTCAACCGTCATTTCACGTGCACACCAATATCATGCACCACCATCTGGAAAGGAAAGGGATGAGCAGTGAAATAAACAGTCAAATAAATCGTGCTACACCTGTACAGCTTGTGCGTATCCTAGAACATATCAGACATGAAAAGTTTGATTCAAAATGATTCAAATATTTCTTGATAAATATCTGGTTTACCTGTGCAAAAATAAAATTGATAGTACAAATAGTAAGAAATATTATATTATGTTCCTGTCGGGATTTGTTAGATTATATAAAGTGGGTTGATGATTAAATTGTTGTCATACATGAACACATCTTAAAGTTTCTTCTACCAGCAACAGATTTGCATCTCACACATTTAAATCTGGTGCTTTATGAATAAATGAATGATTTACTGCCTCCAATGGGAATGTGTCTTTTAACATAAAAGACTCGTACATGAATGCACGAAACCAGACAAATGTGTCAGCAGTTGGACATACCCTCCTCTTCATCAGTCCTCTGTCCTTCTGTTCTCTCTTGCACAGCATATGTAACATCCTTCATAGCTTGTTAATAAATCCATTCAGCAGCCGTCAGCTCATGTTGCCTCTGAGAGATTTCAGATTTGAGAGAAAAGATCAATGAGCATGTGTTTCACATTGAGGATGATGTTTCCCACATGCCCTCTTATGCTGATGAATCCCATCCCTGTGTTCGTGCTCTGGATGTGTTTTCCTTCCCTCAGGAGGCATTGAACATTCTTCTACAACCAAATCTTCGTGACGTCATCATCAACTGATTTGTCTGGAGCCGTGTCTAAGTTTAGGAGCAGCTGGCTGACAGCACCATGACTCAGATGTCCGACTTTGGCATTCTTTGTAGAGGTTAAGGTGTCATATCTATCCCCAGTATCCTTTATATTGTGGAAGAGATTTACAAATCTTTACGTCATTCTTCTTATTCATCTTTAAGAGTATTCCTCTTAGCCTGACCTGTCCCAGACAAACACCATCACACTTGTTGGCCACGTTGACCTTCCAAGGAGATAAACCCTGGATGGGGACACACATTTTGTCTAATTTTTTTGCAAGCAGCGACAAAGACAACACAAAGACATTTACCACTTGGTCCAGTGACAATGAGTTTATCTTACACGAGTCATTGTTAGTTTTGACCCAACATGATTGTCATTTTCACATTCAGCAGCCACATTGTGTAGGTAGCAAATATTCGCCAATGGGACAAAGGATTGGTGGAGGTCCAGGGCTTTGAGTCTACCGTCTAAGGACAACAAACTTCTCCATCATTTGAAGGTTCTTGCTGCATTGATGATCAAATTCAACTTCTCAGCAGAGAATCGTTCACTTCCTCAGTTTCCTGCATTTGCCATTTAAATGGCAACACACTTAGATACAGGTGCAGCAAGCTTTTCAGACACTACTCACTTGGATCTTGTACCTTACTTTCCACCATTACATGCTGTGGAGCCAGCAAATGTGGAGTTGGACACGCCCTAATGCGCTCTATCATATAAACCCATATAAACACATTGTTATTGAATAATCACTTAGGCTGCTTTCATACCTGTATTTCATTCTGATTCATTCCTATTCCAGTTTTAATCTGTAACAATTAACCTTGGCTCTATTCATGTTCGCACTGCATTCTTGACCTTCAACCTCCTGGTCAACCTGAAGTGGAACCCACTGCTCAGGAAAATTGTGCCGATTCCATATGTATCAGTTCCAGGTTGTAGGAGACTTTAAAAGTACAGTAATTTAATTTAAAGAGTTTTTGCTGTGGGAGGAAGTATGTGGATTTTATGCAACTATCCAGTTACTTAGTACATGACTGCCAGTGTTTAAGGTCATGAAAAAGCCGATGAACAGCAACTGTGGTTCAGTTTCCCTGTGGTCTTTGGCTGCACATGAAGTTCTGACAGCTGACTTTGTTCATGTGTGTTTTTACAGGTGCGTCTGTGAGCATTAGCCGTTTAAACTCTTCCTATGAGTTGGATCTTTTATAAGATCTTTAACCAGGTATTAAGAGGCATCTGTTCAGCCTCCACCTGACATCACAGAGGTTTGGTTTTCCGGGTTTCTTCAGAGCTGTTACCCACAGAAGGGTGGGTGGGGACGGACTTGGCTAAGATGCGAGTGGAAATTCTCAAGGACTCAATCTGTGCTTGGGTATGAGAGCAAACATTCTCATCTTTAATCCTCCCAAAGCAAACTCGACCACCAGGTTTGACCAGGCCTCACATCACTGTGCAGCAAACAGGAGTTTACACGGACACTCCTTCTACTTCCTGAGATAAGTGAGGGAGCGCTGGTATCTGAGTGGAGACATTTCTTGGGTCAAAACAGACCTGGAGAGATAAAGTTAAAGTTAGATACATGCCTGCTGTCACTACCATGGCATTTTCAAGCCTTAAGAAAGGAGATGTTTAAAAACTTTGAGAATGAATTTTAGTCTGGACGGACAGAAACAGAGACGTTTGAAACCGATGACACAGTTACCATAATGCACTTCCTGATTGGTTCTTGTCTGCCAATGGGGACACTGGCGGACACCAGATTTTATCCTTGGCGAGAAATGCTCTCCAGACATCACATGACTCAACTTGGTCACGTAGTATTCAAGGATGCAGCAATCATGCACAGGACTGGCACTGGATTCAACCTGTCAGAGTACACTGTCACATATATCAGTCGATCTGTGTGGATATTGCAAAACTTGACAGACAAAATATATCTGATCCCACTGAAAAACAAAATAACCAAACCCAACCGTTCCATTCTTTAGCACCCTTAAAAATGCTACAGTACAGTCAGCTGATTGGGCAACAGAAGAAAATTACTCCCTTGCGACCAGTGCTTCTTCAACACCTACAGTCTATTCTCATACAAAGTTTAATGTCTTATTGAGACAAACAGCCACAAACTAAGTAGAACAAACAAGCTGCTGGACGCCCTCCACTGTTGTCTGTTGTGTCGAATTCGATGTCGTAGTTCCTTGTCGTTGCACCGGTACAACATCACGCTTACACCCCGTCTACTGAGTAAAGACACTGTTCTCAGTCCAAATGTAAGCCTGACCCAAGTCTTTATCATACTGTACCAAACCAAACCATACCATGCTGGAATCACAGTGATACAAGAGCCTGGAGGAAAACAAATGGATACAAACATTCAACTCTGGAGTTTCCCAGCTAAAGATCTAAAGATCTAAAGATCTAAAGACAGCCTTGTTGTCCCTGGAAGGGTAAGTGTCACATTGTCCTCACTTTAGGAATAGTAATGGGCAGTGTAATGTAAATAATTGCTGCAGTAATGTTGCTGTGCTGACCAACTCTTGGTAAATCTAGTCTGAGTCCATCATTTACCAAAAGTTACCCGGGAAATGTGTTGCTTGTTGGGTCCCATTGCTCTGTGTTCTTCTGCCAGCTGTGATGTTTTCCGCAGTTTTATCAAAGCGAAACAACTCCACCGTCTCTCTGAATCCGTGGGGATCCGATAAAAGGTTCTCGTGTTAACCTGTTAGTCTGTCTCCAACTGTAGTGACACCTTCACTTTTGTGATGAAAACAGCCAGAGTTTATATGCTGACTAATATTTAAGTCTATGGAAGTGAACAGCATTGTTTCCTGCCAGAGGGGGCTTTACCTTAGGCATGTAACGTCAACTAATCGAAGTACTTTTGATATGTTATAATAATTTTTGTCCATTGTCCTTGACAAATATACCATTAAATAAATAAATACTCTGATAAAACATCACATTTTATTTGTTTGATTGTGTCTTGACAGTCTCTTCTTGGTTTGTTTTGCTTTGAACTCTTTTTTTTAATGCACTTTCTGATGTTTTATGTAAAGCATTTTGAATTGTCTTGTACCTGAAATGTGCTATACAAATAAACTTGCCTTGCCTTTCCTTATGTAATACATGGTCCACAATACCAGTAATATTGCAATATATCGCAAGACAATCACATAGCTGTCTAAGTGAACAAAACATAACATCAGTGAAAAGTTAAAAGTGCCAGATTTCTCTATTTATTCACAACATAAACAAGAATTAATATAGAGAATAATAATTTATTAATTAAAATAAATTTGCCCCGATTATCTTATTGCAAGAGGAAGGACGACGATATATAACCAAAACAATATTTTGACCTGCCTCCAATCTGGACAACACACCTGTGAGTTTCTTCCTGTGACATTGCATAAATATGACCACAGACAGTTGTCTGAATGAATATAAAGTGTGGACTCAGTGTATAATGTGACTGTTACCACTGGCCTGGATCATGACCGACTCCACTGGCACTTGGGGAGTTTTTTGGCCCAGTAGCTGCAGCATTCAGGCGGAATGTTTTTCTAAAGCCTGACTGTGGAATGCACTGTTCAAACACTATGGAGCTGCCCACACACTGTACTGTGTTCCCTTCACATGCTGACTGAAAACATCAGCGCTGCCCGCACCTCACCCTCGGGTATAAAATCCATTTCATTCACTGGCTTAAACGTGTTACTCGCACTGGTCAGTGTGAAAATAGAGTGTCTGTAAAAGGAAATACTTGCGTGAGAATAAATATTCATGCACCACAGTCTGACAACTGTCAGGGAGTGAGCTGCACACTCCGCTGCATCATCCCAGACGTTCGACAGTGATTAGCGTTTTCTCAGCTCGGGTTTCTTGTATCTTCTTACATGGATGTTGGGAGACAATTTTTGGGAGACAATGATTCAGTGAGTCAAGAACATCTCCAGATTAAATAAAATTTAATAATTCAAAGTAAGCAGTAGTTTGTAAAACTCACTCACTCTCCCACACCAAAGTCCATAGAGAAAATCCGTGATTTTAGCTCACAGGGACACAGGAGCTGCTGGTCTACTGCTGCCTCGTGTGGTCACTTTGTGTCACTGAGGTAAATCTGAATGAAGAATTTCAAACACTGAAGTGACAAAATAAGACATTTGAACTTACTGATGGAGGCAGCAGTGGATCAACAACTCCTGTGTCCCTGTGAGCTAAAATCACTGATTTTCTCTATGGACTTTGGTGTGGGAGAGTGAGTGGTTTACAAACTTCAGTTTTCTGTAGGAAAAGTCTGTCTAACAGTGAGATAAAGACGTGAACATGTTCTTAAAATATTGTAGACTCACATTAAACTGACTCACTCTTAGTGGTTAAATCAGCAATTACACAAACACCCTTAACAATGCCTTTAAGTAATTTAAATTTTAGTGAAAGACAAGATTCGCAAGTCAATTAATTTTTTCTGAACTCTTCAGAAATCAGTTTCCTTAAAATCCATACTAATAATTATAAATGTCCAATAATTGATTGGTCAATAATTTGCAATCTTGAAAACTCGGTATTAACTCTTTTTTAAAAAGTAAAAAATCTGTAACTTTTTGCCTCCAGCCTCAGGCCAGTGTGTGTGTGTGTGTGTGTGTGTGTAAATTACAGTGTGTCAGTGTTGACAGTCAGTGGAGATTCTTGGGAAGAAGGAAATATGATCCTACTGGATGCCTAACATTTAAAATATGCAGTTTTTTTTTTCTCTCACTTCATTCTTTCTGGAGTTTCAGTCACAGCCTGAATCTTCTCCAAAAAATTCCCTGGAAAAAATCCTGACACTGTTTGAAGTTTATGGACTTTCCTTCATGTCTCAGTATCTATTTTTTGTTTTTACCTGCGAGCTCAGGATTTCTCCCACTCACACTTTATTCTGAAGATTCCCTGACCTTTGACCTGTAGACTCCTCAGCTCATTGAGCTCAGCTCACCTCCTTTATCTAATCAATAAAAGGAATATAAAATTGGGATGAGGGAAAAGGACAATTCCTGCTAAATTCCAAAGAGAATCCAAAGAGTTACCAAGCTCAGAGGCCTCACATGTTTATTAAAGAGAGAGTTGGATCTCAGTAAATCAGTATTCACATCTGATATCACAGTAAATCCACTGCCATCATCCTCATCTGTCCTTAACTATCTGTCAACTAACTCCTTCTGCCAGGCATCATGGCACTTGTAGTTTGAAACAGTGTACGCTCCATGTGAACTGTACATTAATTTTCCCATCATATAGATCCTGTGTTTGCTTCCCCTCATGTCAGTGTGAGCCTGTAGAGAAGGCATGGCTCAGATTCAGGTTAATATTTCACTCTCTTTGTTCTGGTGGTGCAGCATCTGCCGTGGTAACTCACTTCTCACATGTGAATCATTAAAGGGTTTTAACAAATGCTACAATCAGCATTTTGTTTCTATGTTTAGCTCTAATAGTTACATAAATCAGTGATGATGAGAGGAATTTTCAGCTTGTCATGTGGCTGATGCATTGAAATAAAAACAAAAAATAATTGAGTTCTTTAAAGATCTTTTGTTCGGGTTCCTTTACACAATCACAGTGTTTCACTGCACTAAAGCCATCAGAGGGATTCTTCAGGTTAATGCATATTTATTTACTTTATGGACTTTGGTGGTGTAGAGTGAGTGGTTCCTGGTGGAAAAGTCTTTGTAAAGAGGCTGAAATCTGTTATTCCCTGTATCTCTGCCGACACCAGGATCAAAACCTGGGACACACTGTGCGGAACATCGTTCCACACCCAAGATAAATCCAGCAGCATTCTTTTGCTCGTCGGTTTTCCAAAATAATGTGACACAGGAATGTGCTGCGGAGTCTGAGGATGTAGCTCACTGCAGTGATCCTCCTTCACCACACACTATCTTTCTATCTATAGCTAAAATATAGCTTTACGTTAGCTAAAAGAAGACAAAAACCTATCTATCTACGTATGTAAAAATACAGCCAAAAAAAATAGCTTAAAGTTAGCTAAAAGATGCTAACAGCATCTATCTATATAAAATAAAGCAAGAGGTTAGCTTAAATTTTGCCAAAAGTTAGATAGATGTTGCTAACAGCATCTATCTATCATCTGTCTAAAATAAAGCAAAATCTTAGCTTAAAGTTAGATAAAAATGTGTTAGCAACATCTATATAAACATCTAGCAATGTAAATACAGCAATATTTAGCCAAAAGTTAGCTATAAGATGCTAACAGCATCCATTCAATCACTCACTCATTTTCTACCGCTTTATCCTCCACTCAGGGTCGCGGGGGGCGCTGGTGCCTAACTCCAGCTGACATAGGGCGAGAGGCAGGGTACACCCTGGACAGGTTGCCAGTCCATCATAGGGCCACATAGAGACAAACAGTCATTCGCTCTCACATTCACACCTATGGTCAATTTAGAGGGTCCAATACTGCAAAAAGGTAGCTTAAAGTTTGCTACAAGGTGCTAACAGCATATATCTATCTAAAATAAAACAAGAGGTTAGCTTAAAGTTAGCCAAAGGTTCGATAGAAAATGCTAACAGCATCTATCTATCATCTGTCTAAAATCTTAGCTTAAAGGTAGCTAAAATAAGTTAACAACATCTCTATGTCCATCTAGCTATGTAAATACAGCAAAAAATTTGCTAAAAGTTAGCTTTAAGACACAAACAGCATCTATCTAGCCATCTAGCCATGTATCAGCTTAAAGTTAACCCTATGTTAGACAGTTGAAACATTTCACAATGTTTACTCTAATTTTCAGCTACTTTTAAATGATTATCAGGACACAAAGTGGATTTTTCTTTTTTTAACAAATAAGATTCAGGGAGAAACTCCAGGTAAATGTCTGTCTCCGGTTAAATAAACCACCACAGCAGACAACCCAGCGACACATGTGAATAGATCCTTCAGTAAAACAGTTTTCTCAGCTAAGTAGCCTCTAAGTGTGTTCACCCAACGATGTGAATGGGTGTGTATGAGGGAGATTGCAGTGGCTGCGGTCATTCATCATGTCAGTATAGTGGGAGTCTTTCACCGTCAGACTGTGAGTCAGCGCCACACACACACACACGTCTGTGCTTCTATCAAAGTGAGGACCCTCATAGACATAACACATTTCCTAGCCCCTTACTCTAACCTTAACCATCACAACTAGATGATTAACCTTAACCCTTACACTAACCCTAACCTCAACCCAATTCTAACCCTAACCCTAAAACCAGGTCTTAACCCTGAAAAAGCCATTTTAAGGGGTGACAGAAAGTGAGGACCAGCCAAAATGTCCTCACTTTGTCAAAATGTCCTCACTCTGTAGGTGTTTATACGATTTTTGGTCCTCACTCTGCAGCAAGTACAAGAACACACACACACAGATGGACCACAGCTCTGCAGATAATCACCCAA
The DNA here is from genome assembly GCA_016785285.1 of Brachirus orientalis. NCBI lineage: Eukaryota > Metazoa > Chordata > Actinopteri > Pleuronectiformes > Soleidae > Brachirus > Brachirus orientalis. Next base: position 512,231 of record JAFBJR010000286.1, read on the forward strand.
ACATGTGGGACTGATAAATGAAAAGGCTGAAAACTGAGATTTTAAAGCATCTAACTGCACAGATCACATTGTTACAGGCTGGGAAAAACACGTCTTGTTTACATGTATCATACATTTTCTTTTCATTTCTGAATCAAAGGTCTGTGTGTGGCATCAAATATGAAGTGTTCACATGTGTCATCTGTGATTTAGGCTGTATATAAATAACGTTGACTTATCCTCTCTCTTTGTGGGAGATGTTTTCAGATGCAAAATAATCAATCGGCAATGTCAACACAGCAGCTGCAGCAGCTGCAGTACAGATCATTTAAGATCATAATGTAACATGTAAAAACTGTAATAAAAATACAACTGTTTGTTTATAAAAATGCACCAATAGCTCATATTTAAAGGTTGTTTTAATATAAAAATCGTTTTTGGAGCCTTATGGTGGGTCATACAGTAATTGCAGCTGTACTTAGAAGACTGAATTTTCCAACTTGTAAAGTTGGAGCAATGTCACAAACCCCAATAGAGGATTCCAAGACCTTGCACAAACACTGCTACATTTACAGTTAATTGCACTTCTGTCTTATTTGTTTCACATTAAGTCAGTCGTACACATGATGCTGTTTATATGGCGGTGCCATGAACACATCGTTAGAGTAAGACTTGAATATGTACTTTAGTTCAGAAGGGAACTTTCTTTGGAAGTACATCCAATGAGTTACTACTTACTTTTTACCACAAACTCAAAAGCCTCATTCCTTCAAAATGATTTTGAACACTGAATAAAGGAAATTATTTCTGCAGCAGCTGCTGCTGCTTTAATCATCAAATAAATGCCTCATTATTGCTGCCTTGTGCTTAGTTCTTAATCTGCAATTGTCCTCCGATGTTCATTGTTGTTGATGTGTTTGCCAAATCGCACAAATCTAGGCCTGCCTTGGCTCTGGGTCTAACTTTTACAAGACCTTTTAATCTTCCTACTAAAAAGTTAAATATAACATGTGAAGTCATGTTTGACTGAAGCAAACGTTAAAAGAGCTCAGTCGTCCTTTCATCTGAAGCTGAAGTCTGTCTTTCATAGCAGCTAGTTTGAATGCTAACAACGGCAAGTTCCTCAAATCAGTGCTGAAGGAAAACGGGTAGCTCATCAAGTGAGTTCAGTTTCAATTCAATACAAATCAATTCAACCCAATGCTAACAAAAGCTAGTTCGTCAATTGAATGCTAACCCATGTAGCAACATGCTAACAACTAATTCATCAATTCACTGTTAACAACAGCTAGTTAGTCAATTCCATGCTAACAGCTTGTCGGACTATCAATTCGCTGCAAACAACAGAAAGTTCAGTTGTGCCAGATATCATTTAAATTTTGTCAATTCAAGTTCAGATTCTGATTATCTTTATTTGTGTTTTTAATTAGCTGAACATTGATGTACATTACAAACATATTTCAACAACTTTTAAAATAAAGAATGCCTCATTATTGCTGCATTGTGCTTAGTTGTTCCTCTATAATTGTCCTCGGGTGTTAATTGTTGTCAACTAACCCTGCCTTGGCTCTGGGTCTAACTTTTACAGAGATTTTAATCTTCCTATTAAAATAAAAGGTTAAATATAACATGTGAATTCATGTTCGACTGAAGCAAACTCTAAAAGAGATCAGTCCTTTCATCTGAAGCTGAGGTCTGTCTTTTATAAGCGTCTCTACATCACTGACAACATAGTTTCAGTGTTTCCTACTGAGCTGCTCTAAACGATGACACATGAGAATCACGGGTTATTTTTGGTCGGATGTAAACGCTGCCCTTTTTTATTTCTATTACGGCTCTGTTAAGTTCTTCCAAGCTGGAAAAGCTGCGGGTGGACGTGTTCAAGGAATCTGGGAGAGTTTTGGGAGAACTTCACAGAGAAACAGCCGGTACTCATTTAAAAGGACATTTCTTCTTTTTTTTTGGTACAAAATAAAAACGGGTTTTTCACTCTGTGTTTTATTTTCTTCTCTGAAAACTGTTTTGTCTGAGCACGTCATGTCGACACGAATGTGTGCAGGTTTCCCTCTCACTGACCTGTGGGCTGGCTGATAAAACAGTAGATGAGCTCAGGGGGTCCAAAGGGCAAGGTCGAAGGTCATTGTGTTTATGAACACTGCTGCAAACTGGATGTACCGGGTCAACGAAAACTCAGCGGGGTCAGGAGGTCACTGTGGAGTAAGACCACGTTGTCCAAACGTTTTTCCACCGTGACGACCTGCAGTCAGCCGATGAGAAGTTCCAAAAAAAAACAGAAATACCAGTCGTCATATGTCATATTTCTTTGATGACAGAGAAACATTTTAGTTCAAACACAATAAAACCGGGAACATTTAGCTGTATCCGCTGAAGACCAGCCTTCTTCAAATTCGGGGACGGTGCGGGCTGTCATTTGTCCACACGCCGCTGAATTTTTTACAGGACACACAAGAGTTATGTTAACTCTGTCAAGACGTGTAACAAGCCCCAGAAAAGCCTTTGAACAGAACATGTGAGACGCAGATGGCTGCTGGGAAACTATGAGTGGGATATCAAGAGCAAAGTCTACCCCGGTTCATGTTACACAAAGTATTTTGCATTTAATATACAAATTTATAGCATTCACAAAACAGTTCATGCTTCCCAGATCAGGAAACTGCCCGTGGCCTCAAGATGAGAAAAAATTCTGATGCATTGAATCAAATCTGAATCATAATTGAATAGTGGAACCAAGAACTTCTTACTGCACCTCTTAGTTGAATCCAGTTACAACGTAAATTCTGTGATCGGAAAGAAAGAAGATGGTCATAGTTGAGTTTTTACTCTACTGCCAACAAAATTGTCAGTTCAGTGCTAGTTTATCAGTTCACTGGTAACAACATCTAGTTCATCAACTTAAATCTAGTTCATGAAGTCCGCTCTGTGCGGAAAAGCAGATAGTTTTGTCAGTTCAATGCTAACATCTAGTATATCATGTCAATACCGATAACAGCTAGTTTGTTAATTAAATGGGAAAATGAGAAAAAATACTCCTAACAGTACCTACAATAGTTCATTAATTTAATGCTACCAACAGCTAGTTTCACTATTGGTAGCATAAAACAGCTAGTTCATCAACTAAAAGCTAACAGTTGATCTATTCAATGCACATTCAAAACAGTTATTCTGTCAAGTCAATGCCACCAAAGAGTACAATGTAAACAAAAGCTAGTTAATCAATTCACTGCTAGCAACAGCAAGTTCGTCAAATCGGTGCTGATAAAAATAGCTAGCTCATCAAGTGAATTCAGTTTCAGTTCAATACAATTCAATTCAATCCAGTGCTATCAAAAAATAGTTTGTCAATTTAGTAGCACAAAAACAGCAAGTTTACAAATCCAATACAACTACTTCATCATTTCACCACTAACAACAGCTAGTTTTATCAATTCAGTGGCAAAAAAAAAAAAAACAATGCTAACAGCTTGTTTGACAATCAATTCACTGCAAACAATATAATCAAACCATTTAAATTTTGTCAATTACACTTTAGATTCCAATTGTGATTATTGATTCCTGAACATTTTTTTAATTAGTCAAATATTAGCTAGATTAGCATTAGCTGTAACATTAATGTAACTTTACAAACATCTTTCAGCAACTTTTAAAAATAAAAATTGAAATTCTTACTTTATGTTCTGTTCATTATAATCCTTCAAATGTCTAAAGGTTGTAATGTCATAAACTTCATATGTCTGGATTGTAATTGCTTTTATGCCTCTTTAAAAATTAAGGATTATATGTATAAAGTAAGAATTACTGTAGGTAATTTCTTAATTTGGGGGTTTGGTATCTGGTGTTTCTTGTACACCAGTTAGCTCCAGTCAGTAGTTTCTTGAAACGACCCCGTTTCTCTCTCGACATCATGTACAGTTTATTTTAATGTCTTGCAGCTGGAACGCACTCCACCATCTCCCCCCCAGTGCATTGTGGGATGTGAACCTGATATACTTTTCTTTGTCTGTTTTCCATTGTGAGCACATTCTCAGAGCCTTGTTTGAATTTTAACGCCTTAGATGCGGCGACTGTCACGCTCCTCGACAACCGGCTAAGTCGCACACATCAAGTTGTAAAATCTCCAGCATCGATATGCAGCTGATGTGGAGGTCAGAGGTCAGTGTCAGCTACACATGCTTCCCTCATGTGCGATGAATGTTATTATCTCTGCTCATCTGTGAGTATGGAGGTAACAGACGTGACTCAGCTGCAACGCCTGGCTCTGTCAGTGGAAAAGTCCACGCTCCGCGTCGCGTATAGATTTGTTTAGCAGATAGTCTAATTACAGGGCAAATCACAGGGACTCATGCAGCCCTCACTAATGTGATCATCACGTGCCACAACGTGACACATGTTTGGGTGAGTTTAAAAACCAAACCAGTCTCCATGATGACGGTCTTTTCTACAAATTTCAGATATGAGCAAACCTACATTTCTAACAATCATGTTACTTATTTACATGTTAACATCTTAGTGCTTTAACCGCTTTGTGTCGTTTTAGTAGATGATAAGAATGATGTTCACGTCTTTATCTCACTGTTAGACAGACTCTTCCAACAGGAAGGAGAAGTTTGTAAAACACTTACTCTCACACACCAAAGTCTATAGAGGAAATCAATGATTTTAGCTCACACATATTCTTAAGATACTGTAGACTTAAACTGACGTAGATCTCGCTGGCAGCCATGTTTTCTATGCGTCAGTCCCTCATACAACCACACTTCAAAGAACATCAACTATCCCTTTAAATTTTTTTTTCAGTTGAGGCAGTGACACATTCTCCTGTGAAATCTTTGATTGTTTTCAGCGTTCGTTTGCCAGAAGCTGACCGGGAATGTTTATTAATTCCAGCTGTATCAATATCAAATATCAGTGTCAGCTCTGAGATGGAGAAATGAAGAGAGAGAATTTGAATTTAGTGATTATTTCCATATAGAATACACATTTTACAGGCAGAGAAAGGTGGGATTTATTCTTAGCAGCTGTGGCAGTGGATGTGGCTCAGACCCAGTGGTTTACTTCTCTTTACTTAGGCTTTAATTACAAGCCAAACTGGGGAAACACACTGAGAGGAAATGGAAAGAGTCCTCATAAAAGAGCAAAGACAGTGGTGGTATTTTAGTAAAACACATGTAAAGACAGTTTCACTCTCTAGTTTTCTCCCTGTTTTCTCTCTGGAGAGTAAACAAGTTTCTATAAACAATGAGAATCTGAGTTTGAAGGTCCAGAATTGCAGAACTGCAAGAAGATTCAGCACATCAGGGAACTACGGTGGCCTCAGTGTACCAGAAAGGATGTCGTTCTCCTTCGTTTGAGCAAAAAGAAGAGAAAATATAATGTTTAAACAAAAAGAAATGCTATGCTATGCTTTGTTTTTGTCAAATTCAGTGGAGGGGGGGGGGGTTGCCAAATTTAGTTTAATTTAAAAAAACTTAATTTATGAAGGTGTTACCAAGGTTTTAAATCTGACACCATTTTCTTTTTCAGTTCACATGAAATCAAACTAATTATGACTTAAGTTAGCAAGTTATATGACAAAAACTTGAATGAACTTGAATGAACTTAATTCATTTAGGTGTTAGCAAGTTAGCTTGTTTTTTTAAGTTTGAAACCATTTTCTTTTTTCACTTTAAAGTGAAATTTTTATTTATTTTTATTTCAAACAAAGCTATCAAATATAATAAAGAAAACTTGTTTACGACAAGCGGATCGGTGCGGCATCCGTAGTAATGCGGACTCTACATCGGTCTGTCGTGGTGAAGAAAGAGCTGAGCCGAGAGGCGAAGCTCTCGATTTACCGGTCGATCTACGTTCCTACCCTCACCTATGGTCATGAGCTGTGGGTAATGACCGAAAGAACGAGATCGCGAATACAAGCGGCCGAAATGAGTTTTCTCCGCAGGGTGTCTGGGCTCTCCCTTAGAGATAGGGTGAGAAGCGCGGTCATCCGGGAGGGGCTCAGAGTAGAACCGCTACTCCTCCGCATTAAGAGGAGCCAGATGAGGTGGCTCGGGCATCTGGTTAGGATGCCTCCTGGACGCCTCCCTGGTGAGGTGTTCCGGGCATGTCCCACTGGGAGGAGGCCCCGGGGACGACCCAGGACTCGCTGGAGAGACTATGTCTCTCGGCTGGCCTGGGAACGCCTCGGGATTCCCCCAGAAGAGCTAGAAGAAGTGGCCGGGGAAAGGGAAGTCTGGGCTTCTCTGCTTAAGCTGCTGCCCCCGCGACCCGACCTCGGATAAGCGGCAGAAAATGGATGGATGGATGGATGGATGTTTACGACAGTTGAGTTGAGCTTATTTCATTTATATGTGCTTTTAAGTTTTCTAACCAGTTGCTTTTTTCAGTGCGTCAACACCTTCAAAGAAATTTGCCTGAAGGTTAAAAAATTGAAGTTCAATGTTTTGTCTTGAACTTTGGTCTGCTGTCATTTTTTTTTAAACAGAAAACAAAATGGTTGACAAACTTAAAAATATTACTTTAAATGGTAACACCTTCAATTCGCCATCTTTTATAAACACAACTTGCTACCAGTTGTCTTTTACCAGTTGTGCTAATGTTTATTCCATACATCAACCATTTTCTTTTTTCAGTGCAAGTTAGTAACTTTGAATTAACTTTTTTATTTAAGTCTTACCATTTGTGATTTTTTTTTTCAATAACTTAGCAGTCACTAACTTTTTTTTTCTTTTTCAATTCAAACTAAAGTTATATGAAGAAAACTTATTTACATACACTGAAAAACAGAAAATGGTTGACAAATGTAATAAACATTAACACAGTTGGTAAGAGCTAAAAGAATTAAGTCCAATCACACTAAAGTAAGCAAGTTATATGCTCATTTTAGTTTGAAGGAAGTTTTTTTTTCTATATTATCAATTGTGCTAATTATTTTTTAATGGTTTATCAACCATTTTCTTTTTCAGTCTATGAACTTTGAATGAACTTATTTCACTTAGGTGTTACCATTTGTGCTAGTTTTTGTCAACCATTAAATTCAAAGTAAATCAAAGTAAATTCAAACGAAGAAAACGTGTTTGAATTAAATGATTTAATTCATTTGTGTTATCGGTTGATGTACATTTTTTAAATGTGTTTCTAACAATTTCCAGTGCAACAAAAGGAAGTAGTTTTTTTTTTCATTATGTTTGTCAAACTGATTTTTTCACTGATATCATCACAGTCTCTTCCTCCGATGAGGTTCTTAAATGCTGACAAAATTCACAATTATTCAAGACCATGAATTAACTAAAATATTGATAACTTGTGTTTATTGATTTCTCAAGATGTGGAATCAAAGGAAGAAACGTTTGGTTGGGTTTCATGTCATGTTTTACAGTGTGACCTGTGGAGGTGGAGAAGATGACGGAGGGCAGGAGGAGCAGGAGGGATGAGGTTTGTTTATTTGGGGGCGTTTCTCTGAACTTGACACTGAGTCTGATTGTGGTGATTCAGATTCCTGGTAGTGAGTCTGCAGGAGGGAGGGAAGTTTCATGTTATTTTAAAAAGTACTTTTCCTGAACCACAAGTCATGTTCTGCTCCAGTGAAAGAGTTCCTGCGCGCAGACAGTGAGAGTCTGGTGACAGGAGGAGGAGGAGGAAGGAGGGTGTAGCAGAGTGGACCGACAGACTGTTAGACCCGGAGCAGGTCCTGGTTCCTGCTGTTGTCGCTGAGTCCGGAGGCTGAGGTTTGTCAGAGGAGAACCCGGATCTGAAGAAGCCGTTCAGATTTCACTCTGTTTCCAGTGTCTCACATTCCTCTTCCTCGTCTTTTTCTTCATCCTGCGCTCACACTTTTGTTGGGAATAAAAAAGAGGCAACCATGTCCGAGGATGAACTGGTTCTTGGTGTTGTGCAGATGTGACGTGGTGCAGAATCTTCTCGGATGCTCGTGGGTTCCAGATGATCTTCTCTCCTGGGATTTAACTTGAAAACGTTTGTTCTGCTGCGATGAATTTCTGGATTTAACCCCTTTTCTTCACGCACCACAGACGGTAAAGTGAGTTTTCGGAGCAGGAGACATGCTCTTCCTCATCTGGAATTAATTGATTGATTGATTGATTGATTGCTCAAATGCGCTAAAGACGCGCGCGGATCTCGGATCCTCCGCTGGATCTTGTCTGTCCATCAGTGAGTCTTTGACCTGTTTGTCCTCTAAACAGAATGAAGGCGTTTGTTGTGTGTGTCGTTTTCATATGTGTGCTGACCTGGACGGGGGACGCGGACAGACGGGTGCGATTGTACCGACGTGCAAGGCTGGGACATTTGAACAAAGAGCGCGTCACAGGACGTTTGCGCGCCGGGTTTAGTTCCGCCATCGCGGTGCACAGTCCCGTCAAGGACGTAGATGTACAGGCTGATGAGAGTGTTCCACTTCCGCAGGGCAGGAGCGCGAGGGGCCAGGGCCTGGCGCCAGGGAGAGGGGTGGCCAGACAATCTGGTTTCCCCATGCAGCAGGATGAGGGAACCCGAGCTGGACCCAGAGCCAGGGTGAGCCGGATGCCCAGCAGCGCCGGGTCACCAAACCTGCTGGCCAGTTTTGCAGGGAAGAACCGAGTTTTGGTGATCTCAGCGCCTCATGACTCAGATGGATACTACCGCCTCATGATGTCTCTCCTGAAACCAGACGTGTACTGCGAGCTCGCTGAGAGACACGTCCACCAGATTGTTATGTTTCACCAGGAGGGGGAGATGGGAGGTAAGGTGAGGAGGATCACCACGGAGGGGAAGGTGATGGAGGAGCCACTGGACACAGCTCTCATTCCCAGACTCATGAGCTTCCTCAAACTGGAGAAAGGTAAGAAGTAGGAGGTTGCTAAAGGACATGATGGCCACAAAATGTTCTCACCTGATGACTGATGTTCTGATGACACTTCAGGGAAGTTTGGGATGGTGCTGCTGAGGAAGACCCTGCAGGTGGAGGAGAGGTATCCCTACCCCGTGAGGCTGGAGGCCGTGTACGAGGTCATCGACCAGTCGCCCATGAGGAAGCTGGAGAAACTGCGGCAGAAAGGTTTTGTCCAGAAGTGTAAAGGAGCAGGAGTGGAAGGTCAAGTGGAAGAAGGAACACTTTCAGGTGAGAAGGTTTGGTTTCTCCTCTATCTTCACTGGAGAAGCTCTCTTCCGAGGAAACGGAAATGGTAGAAAAACAACATTTAGCTCATTTATCGGTCGCCTGTGACGGTGAGTTCATGAAGAATGTGAAGTGAATTGTCGTGTCATGTTACTTGTTTGCGTAAGACTGAACACTGTGTGACCAAGAGTTACACATGCATTAAGGATTTTTAAAAGTTATCAGCTAGAACAACTTGGGACAGCTAACATTTAAGTGGAAAGAGAACTCGGCTTGTGACCAAAGGGTGCCAGTTCAATTCCCCGCCAGGTCAAGGGCTGGGGTTGCTCATTGTTAACTGGATAGTCAAATTGTCCCCAGTCCTTGTCCTTTGTCCTTGTGCCGGTCCCAAGTCTGGATAAATGTGAGAGTTGAATCAGGCCAAATCTTCTGCTGTGGCGACCCCTAGTGCTCACGTTTAAATATTCAATTCTATTTTTGATCAAACCTGTGTCTTTTGTGTTTTTAGATAAATAGATACTTTGTTGGCGTTGCAAGAATATACACTTTATTTATACTGACACTGAGAAAGCCACAAGTGGTTTCATTGACAATAATGTTTAATACGTTTTGCAATTGGCACGACCTGGAGAGACACGCAAAATTTGCAAAAAAAAATTTTTTAAATGGAATTCCATATACAACAAAGAAAGAACTTGGTTATTCCGTATCCAAAACAGTGAAGAGAATAGTACAGTGTTGCTAATGACTTTCAACTGAAAATAACTAAAGCCAGACTGAAAACTGACTTGATGTCACTTGTAAGCTTATTTGATGGACGGTGCCTCGACATCAATCTGATTATATTCTTTCAGTTAAAATTTTGATCAGATGAACAGTTAAAAGCAGCACAATAATTTCTGAGTTTGATGAATAAATCTACTCTGCCCTCTAGTGGATAAACTTTTTAATCCAATTGATACAAATATTTTTCCTTTGCAATTTAAAAAAGGAAAGAGTATTATTATTATTATTATTATTAGCTTTTTTGCAAAGAGTTCAATAAGATAATTAGTACTACTCGATATACTGATATATGTCAGGCTATGGCGAATTAGCCTAGCTAAGCATAAATCTAAAAACAGTATTTACATTTCCTAGTTATGAGTTAGATTATAGCATTACAACTTTCTTATGTGTTTGTTTATTGTGTGGATAGTGCAAGTTAGCCTCCTTAGCATAGCATTAAATTGTAAATAATAATTTCATGTTTTTGTAATGTGGGGCCACAAAATTATTTCTTAGGTTGAACTGTGAGATATAATTTGTAAATTTGTAAACTTTGGTGTTAGCATTGCTAACTGGAGGATTTTGTTAGCTTTGGACAAATTAAATTAGCTGTTTCCGTGTTCATGCTAAGTTAAGCTAACAGGCTGTTGGCTGAAGACATGAGAGAGTGTTAAATCAGCATATGAAGATAGAACGTCGCTAAATCTATTTAGCAACACTGGAATAGTTTTCCCCTGGTGTACTAAAATATTTCTCACACAAGAGTACTAATTAAGACAAAATGGCAAACAGTGAAATATGTCTCTTAATATTTGAGTGTGTGTGTGTAGAAACACCTCTACAAAGAAAACCAGGGAAGAAGATCCCACAAAAACCCACAACAACCAGCACAACGGCTACAACAACCACAACAACTACACGTCCAACCACGACAACTACAACCACCACCACGACAACCCGGCCCACCACCACGACAACCAGAGCTACTACAACAACAACAACAACCAAAGCTACAACAACAACCACCAAACCCACCACTACCAGAAGAACCACCACCACCACCACCACCACACAGAGACCAACCAGAGCCCACACCACAGCCCCGTGGCTCCCAGTCCCCAGAACCACCGCTGATCCATACTACAACAGCCACAGAGAGAGGGATCGGTACCCGGCCAGAACCACACCGGCTGGAGACAACCGCACCAACAAACAGATGGAGAACAGAGATCCACACAGCCGTAAACTAGTTCCCGCTAAACCCTCCAAGATCAAACCAACCAAGAAGAAGAACGGAGGAGAGAAGGTATTTTACTCATTTACAGGAGCCTTTGCAAGACAAGAGCTGTGTCTCAATTCAGTGGTCGCCTCCTTCAGAAGCTGCATCAGAGGACACAACTCGGAAAAAGGGTTCCTCCAAATTCATCCAACAACAAATTCTTTCAGCACAACATTATGAAAACTGCCGACATCAGAAAAACACACTTTTAAAAGGTCTAAAATGCAACATTTAGCCTTTCAAGACATCAGGAAATAAACAGTACCTCTGTAGAGCAGTCATTCCCAAAGATACCTGAACTGAAACACAGCTCAGTTCCTGGTTAAGTTGTAGCCTCAGTATCATCCTGCTGAATCCTCTTTATCTGTGACACTGTTTCACATCACTTTTTTACATTTTCATTCTCTTCAAATTAACAAGTAACATGCTTCAATTTGCGCAGGTGTTGACTAACGAGTACGAGAACAGGTATGAACCCAGCAAGCCAACGGTGGGTGATCCCGAGGTGATGGAGATCTTCCCCGACACCAGTCCTACGAAGAAGGTCAAGGTCAAACAAAACAAGCCGGACAAGAAGAAGAAAAAGACGGACAAAGCTGTCAAGAAAGCAGAGAGGAGAGGAAAGGCAGGGAAGGAGGGAAAGGAGGGGAAGATCGGAACGAAGAAAAGCGTGAAGAAGCCGCTGAGGTATCCTGAAACAGAGGAGTACCTGAAACCCACGAAGAAGCCGACCACGCCTCCTCCGAAGGGATCCCTGGCGTCTTTCCTGGATTATTTTGAGAACAGGAGGCGGCTGCTGGTGAGAGCATGACTTTACACTCACTTCATAAAAGACTCGCCGCTGCCTCTCTGCTCTGACAAACATTCAGACTCAGGCTTTAGCCAGAAACAAGTGTTTGTAGAAGCATTAATAACCTGCTGTGACCCATCAACACACACAAACCATGTTTGTAATGCATTCATAGTGAGAACCCTCATAGACATAATTCATTCCCTAGCCTCTTATGCTAATTTTTTTTAGACAGTAAGAATCTATAAATAAGAAAATCAGAGTAGTGACAGGACAGAAGCATCTGATGAAACAGTTAAGTGTGTCTCTGCATCATTTACCAGGAAACACTGAGGAAGAGGAGGAGCAGCAGGAGTACATTTGTTTTAAACACAGAAGTGGAAAAGTTTGTTTTAAAAGCCCAAACATTTCCACATCTGGAAAAAGACGTCTATTTTTAGATTAATCTTTAAAAAATGTTTTAAAAATTCCTGTGAGCTTTGAGGCAGCAGAATTTTCATTCTTTTTATTCTTTAATTTTTTTTGGTTTTTCTTTTATAATCAGTGTTTGTGATAAAGGACAGTCTGCACAGCTGTGTGTGAACAGACTGTGAGTCTCTGTCAGAATCTTATCACAGCAGTGCTTTGGGAAAATACGCTCCATCCTTCGCCTGCAGGTTAATGTAAACATCACCTCTGCACTTCACCATGTGTGTGTGTGTGTGTGTGTGTTTCATTGTAACCTCTCTCTCTCTGCAGCTGGTTACGTCGCCCAGTGAGGAGAACAGGATGTACATTCAGCAGAGAGACGAGTATCTGGAGTCTGTGTGTGAAATGGCCATCAGGAAAGTGTCCATCATCACCATCTTTGGTTCCCTCACCAACTCCACCATGAAGATCGACCACTACCAGCTGGGTGAGTGACTGTTGGTTTGTGGCTCAAAGAGTCTGCAAAAAAAAGGTGATAGGCTCAAAAGGTATCCCTCTTTTAGTTATCCCTTCATCACGTCATTCACTGCATTATAACAAGCCATTATCCATTATCCAAGCAATAACAGAATTTTCAAACAAATATAGAGGCTTCCAGGGGTTTAGTCATAGAAAGATTAAATTTGAGCTCTCTGTGCTCAAAGTTTGTGCCTCTTTTTAAACCACTCACTCTTCCACACCAAAGTCCATAGAGAAAATCAGTGATTTTAGCTCACAGGGACACAGGAGCTGTTGATCTACTGCTGCCTCGTGTGGTCACTTTGTGTCACTGAGGTAAATCTGAACAAAGGATTTCAAACACTGAAGTGACAATTTAAGACATTTGAACTTACTGATGGAGGCAGCAGTGGATCAGCAACTCCTGTGTGCTGTGATGTAAAATCACTGAGTTTCTCTATGGACTTTGGTGTGGGATAGTAAGGATTTTACAAAACAAGACAAACTCCAGTTTTGTGAAAGTTAAAGGTGTAGATTTTATTTGGGAGCCTTTTGATGAACTCAGAGGCAAAGACATGTCTCTCCTGCCACGTTTGCCCTCCGTCCTTCCTTCCTCCACAATGTCACACTTGACTTCTGCTCCGACTCCAACACTCAGAGCAAACGCTGACTCAGCCAAAGCCACAGGATTGTGAATGTTATACAGCACTTTTCTAGTCTTGATGACCATTCAAAGCTGCTTTATACTACGGTTTTTGCCATTCACCCATTCACTTTCATAAGCTAAGCTGACTGGCTGTTGGCAGAAGACATGACCAAGTGTTAAATCAGTCAATCAAACTTTTTTGAGTGTTGGTTTGTGGCTCAAAGAGACTGCAAAAAAAAAAAAGTGTGATTGATTTATTTACATACAGCAATAAAAGGTTGTTCCCTCTTTAGGTTATCCCTTCATCACGTCATTTACCGCATTATCACAAGATAACAAGCCATTATCCCATCTTACTTGTTCAACATGTAGACTAGCGGAGCCGGGACTCGAACCCACAACCTTTCACTACCACTGAGCTACTGTCGCCCCTACCACTGTGCTGTTTTCACTGCAGATGGAGACAAACACACTTTTGAGTTCAAAGGTCAAGGTTGCTTTGAAGTCACAAATCACAAGTCAGCAATTCACTTGGATTCACAGGTTAACTGCTTGGATTAAGGTGGCCAAAGGTCAAAGGTTAAACACTAGCCTCACAAAATGTATATTTGGCCTCTTGAACATAAAATTCCTTTTTTAATCATCAAGTGTATGTTATTCAAGTTAGGAAAAAAAGTGTAAAAGTAGATTGGCCACTAGGGGCAGACTATCAGTGGGAGGTTCTGGTTAGTGAAGGAAGTTTGTGTCTTCAAATCAGAATTCAGATGAGTTCAGCAGCTGTTACTCACACACACATGTTTTTATATCTCAGTGAGGACATATCATAGACATAATGCATCCCCTTACCCCAACTTTAACCCTTAACCTAATCCTAAAACCAGGTCTGAATCCTGAAAAAGTCCTTTAAAGTTGTGAGGACCAGACAAAATGCCCCTACAAAGATATAAATACAAGTACACACACACACACAGGTTTGCGCAGATATTCTTCTCAGGACTCTGTATTGGCTTCCATTCATTTGAACAGACTAAACAAAGCCTCATCACTAACTTTAACTCTAACCTTAACCTAACCACAATTCAAATATTAGTCCTAAACTTAACCAGTTCCTCAGAAATGAGGTTCTGCCTCATTAGGACCAGGTTTTGGTCTCCATGAGGACTACTGGTCCTGACAAGGTCAGTGTTTAGGACAGAAAAGAGGTATAAAATACAAGAACACACACACACACGTTGCTAAGTAACGGACTTCAAATTCAAACGCGATGAAGTCTCAGTGTAAAGTGAGGGAGGTTTGGTTTCGAGCCACAACTGTGTCTTTCAGCAGTGAAAGAACCGTGTGTTTGTGCACAGGTCATGTTCACACGCACACGCACACACACGCACACACACACACACACACACGCTCTCTGAACTGAACAAACCTGTGCCATGTAGTCTGGGGAGGTGTGTGACATCACCTCGCTACTTTTTCCAGCATTACATCTGGTAAAACATCGTTGTCATGTGGCGTGATACACACACACACACAAACACACACACTGGTTTCCATGACTTCAGAGGACATTACACTGACTTCCATTAATTTCCTGGAGACTTACTTAACCATAATTACTAGTGCTTAATGCTAACCCTAACCTCAGCCTAACTTTAAAACATGTCTTCGCCTTAAAATGGAGTCATTTACATTATGGGGACTTGATTTTTGTCCTCATAAGGAAGACAAGTCCCCATAATGTGACTATGGAAACAGATTTAGGTCCCCACAACATAAGGAATACCAGGTGTACACACACACACACACATCCGTGAATTGTTTACAAAGTGGGTTCACATGTCCTGATGTTAACACGCACTCACTGAAGCCTCCGGTTGTAAAATTATGAAGGAGCTGCCAATTTTAAATTTACAAAGCAATCTGTGTGTGTTCTTGTACTTATATCTTTGTGAGGTCCAAATAACATACAAACCTATCCTATCGTCACAACTTTAAAGGGCTTTTTTTGGGGGTTAAGACCTGGTTCTAGGGTTAGGGTAAGGGGCTAGGGAATGCATTATGTCAATGAGGGTCCTCTATAAGATATAAACAAGTATCTGTGTGTGTGTGTTCTTGTATTTGTCACCTCTTTAGGTGTTTTTCTGCCATAAACACTGACCTTGTCAGGACCACTAGTCCTCATGAGGCAGAGCCTCATTTCTGAGGAAATGGTTAAGTTTAGGGTTAAGAGGTTAGTGATGAGGCTTTGTTTAGTCTGTTTAAATGAATGGAAGTCAATGCAGAGTCCTGAGAACAATATCTGCACAAACCTGTGTGTGTTTTTATACTTGTAATGTCTTTGTGAGGACATTTTGTCTGGTCTGCACATCTTTAAAGAACTTTTGGGGGATTAAGACCTGGTTTTAGGGTTAGGGTTAGGGTTAGGGTATGCATTATATCTATGCGTGTCCTCAGTGAGAATGCTGTGCGTGAATATGTGTGTGTGCAGAGGGAGTGGTGATTAAAGGTTTTCACTCTGTCTTGTGTATAAATACCAGCTACAGTAAAAGTTGTAGAATAAAAGCTGCTCTTTGTCGACTCTGTGTTTTTACTCTGCTCTTGGCTTGTTGGTGTGACACAAATGTGGTTGTGACATGAACATGTAATCAGGCTGAGACACACAGTGATTTTAGCCACTAAACAAAATCTATATCAGCTTAAGTCTATGATTTCTCAAGATTGTTGTTATATCCGTTCATCAGACAGAAGATTTTATCTCTTTCTAAACCACTCACTCTCCCACACCAAAGTCCATAGAGAAAATCAGTGATTTTACATCACCGCGCACAGGAGTTGTTGATCCACTGCTGCCTCCATCAGTAAGTTCCAATGGCTGATTTTGTCACTTCAGTGTTTGAAATCCTTTGTTCAGATTTACCTCAGTGACACAAACTGACCACATGAGGCAGCAACAGTCCAGCAGCTCCTGTGTCCCTGTGAGCTAAAATCACTGATTTTCTCTATGGACTTTGGTGTGGGAGAGTGAGTAGTTTACAAACGTCAGTTTCTCCTCGGAAAATCAACAGTGTATATGTATATTCATATTTTATAAAAAATACTCACAGAACATGACCACTGTCCACTCTCGTCCCCAGATAACGACAAACCGATGAAGGGTCTTCGTCAAGAAGACCTGGTGAACCAGGACCTGATCACAGAGCTGAGGAAAGAGTTCAGTATGACACACGATGACTTTTACATGGTCCTCACTGACACCGACATGAGAGTCAAGGTACAGACTCTTCTGAAGGCCTTCCTTTCAGACTATAAGGATATTTAATCTATAAACATATTTTATTCACAGGCAACTCCACTACCTTACTTTTTAGATTTTTCAGCTTCTAAAATGTGTATTATTTTCTGGTTTCTTTGTTCCATTTAACAAAGAAATCATTAAAACTAAATTATTTTGGTTTGTGGACAAAACAGGACATTTGAGAACATCGTCATTTCCAGCAACAATGATCAATATTTTCCTGACATTTAATGAACTAAACAACTAATCGATTTATCAAAAAGACTATAAACACTTTAAAAACCTATCCCCCCCCCCATTATTCAGGGTCTTTTTTAGATTTTTTGGTCTCATATTCACTCATTCACCATCCCTGTCTCATCCCCATCACACCATCTTCACTTAAATTCTGTTTTAATTCACAGTTTTGCCCAACACCTCCATCATATTGGTGTATGTGTGTGTAGCTGGTATTCCTTATGTTGTGGGGACCTAAATCTGTTCCCACAGTCACATTATGGGGACTTGTCTTCCTTATGGGGACAAAAATCAAGTCCCAATAACATAAATGACTCCATTTTAAGGTGAAGACATGTTTTAAAGTTAGGCTGAGGTTAGGGTTAGGTTTAGGTTAGGGTCAGGGTTAGGGTTAGGACACCAGTAAGTATGGTTAAGGTTGGAGTAAGTCTCCAGGAAATGAATGGAAGTCAATGTAATGTCCTCTGAAGTCATGGAAACCACTGTGTGTGTTTGTGCAGTTTCATCAAAGAGCTGAATGTTCTCGTCTCTGTTAAGGTGGGACAGTCTGTGGTTATGAGACGAGGGACGGATTCAGGATTTGTTACTGTAGATTCATTCATTCATGCTGATGTTTCTAAACAAAATTGGGATGGAAGTTAATCAGAAAATGTTTGGCATGTGTCAAAGGTTGCACAGAAACATTTTCCCTACAGAACTACAGAATTTTTTTTAAGAACAAAAGAAATACTAAAATAAGAATAATAATAACAGATTCTGGTGTTTAAGACAAATTTGCTCATTTAAATTTGTGTTTTATGCATTTTAAGGTATAAACACTGAAACACTTATTCAAGAAAAGCATGACTCATTTTAAAGCAAAAAATTATCATCCTGTCTTCAATTTTGCCCAATTTTGTCTAGTTTTTGACCTGTTTTTCCACATTTTAAAGACCATTTATGTCTGAAAGTGGCTGCAGATTTACAAGCTCGTTTTAAGTTTTGCAGCTAATTTGCTAATTTCCTTTCTTCAAACAAGAATTTCTAACAAAATGAAAGAGTATTTTACTCATTTTTAGTAGATCTGTTTTTGCAGTGCATATCTTCTGTGTCGTTTCTTGTCTTTCTTCCACAAACGTATTTTGTGTTTGTTGACTTGTTGCTTGTTAGCAATCCTACGAAGTCCCGATCGCCATGAAGGCGGTGTTCGACTACATCGACACTTTCTCGTCTCGCATCAGAGAGATGGAGCAGCAGAAGAGAGACGGCGTCGTCTGTAAGAAGGAGGACAAACCCAGATCTCTGGAGAACTTCCTGTCCAGGTCACATTTACTCCAAACACACACACGGAAAAACATCACACCTGTGGGTGTAAATTAGGGGCGGGGCTTAATGTCGTCCTCTGATACAATATGCTAGCAGGAAACACTGATAGTTGCTTTTTTAAAAATACGACCCTGGCGTGAGATTTAGTGCCAGTTTGACTCATGAGACGCAGTACCCCATGACTCCTCGTGGTGGCGCTGATCACAGGCACATACGAATGGAAGTTAACTGGCTGAAGAAGAAGTTGAACGTGAGATAATGTTGGACAGCAGCGGAAAATAAAAACGCTTTAGTAGCATTTTATTTTCGTCATTTAGATAAACATCGTTATCGCGCGTCATGTATCGTATTCTGTTTTTTACAGTATGTCACAGGGTACAGTAGATAAGTTTTTTTAACATATGACTCACATCATTTCTAAAAAGAATTCTGTTGCCTTTGCATGTATTTGCATTTAACTTAAATTATACTACAGCAGCACAATACAGTTAAGAAAGAATAATAATAACATCACAATCATTTTTGACAGATTTCAGATTTCAAAGTCTCAATAAGAAAAACTTATTTGCATTCAAAAAAAGCCATTTTTTTGGCCGGTGAATTCAAAATAATAATGTTGTTTTGTGACAAATTTTATCTTAATCAAATTATTGCATTGTTTTTTTGATTTAGATATTACTTGTCCATATTGCAATTTACGATGAATTATTTAGCCCAAACCGTTTACTCCAATGTTCACCCCTCCTTCAAATTTAAAAACTATGATGTGAAATTTCAGAATATTTTTTTTAAATGTAAGTTTCAGTTCAGATTGTTTTTAAGCACAAATTGGAAAATGAAAAAAACAAGCAAATGGAAACACAGCTACGTTGTTATGTTTCCCCAAACAAACAAAAGTACAAAGTAGCGTTTTCTAAACTTTCTGTAGTTTTTAAAGATGGTAAAAAATTGTGACCCAAATTTGTGAAAAGAGTAAATTTTGGCATAATGTAGCGACTTATTCACAGCTGTATCTGTAACAGTTAATATCATTTTTGAATTGGTAAACAAATCATTTCTTAGAGATGTTTGATTAAATTATATAAAACTTTCAAACAAAAAAAAAAAAAAAAAAAAAAAACAGTGGGTCCTGACCCAGTGTTTTAGAACCACGGATTTAATGCTGCGTTCCATTTATAGTCTGAACTTAGAATTTCCGAGTAAGGAACGCCCCCTAAACACTTCTCAAGTGGAATGTGGCGAACTTGACGGCGACGTTACTCCCAGATCCGAGTTCCGATGTAATTGGAATAATCGGAATAAGGCTTAGTCGTTTAAAACGTGTAAAAAAACAGTCGTATTGAACAGATATCGGTATTGATTGATACTCAAGGTTACGATATTAGTGACAAGAAAAAGTGTCAAACAGTGAAATAATTCTGAATATTTGCTTTGTTTGCAGTGATTTTGTGCGTCTGGTGTTCTGTGGTCAGAGTTAGCGGCTGGACTTTTAACAGAAACACAAACGTGTTTGGTTCCTCGAGGCTGAATCGCGGGTTGGGTTTTGTCTCCATGGAGACGTGGATTCCAGTTTTAACCATAATTCCAGATCACGGTGCTGTGGCTGACGTGTGAGACTGTGTTGGTTTGGATTTCACCTGAATTTTTCGGATTTCAGGTTCCGATGGAGGCGTCGCCTCTTCATTATCTCCGCCCCCAGTGATGAGGAGTGGGCCTATCAGCAGCAGCTCTACGGCCTGAGCAGCCAGGCCTGTAACCTGGGTCAGTTACATGACATCAGCCATTTTACACCACATTCACACTGGTGACACTCCAGGGTTAAAAGCACACAGGTTTTTACCAGCTGGTGAAAATGCTCATTTCATTTTTGACAGTGAAGAAAATTCCTGCGTCATTTACAACACGACACTACGATCACGTTCATGTTTCGGCCATTAGCATCAATTTTGGGACAAACTCTAATTTCTTATTTCATCATTTGGATCAACTAAGAGACGCACTGAAAAAGGAAGCAAATTCATTTAAAATGTCAGAGATTTCACTAGAATTTCAATATTGATTAAAAACTCCAGATTTTATTAAAAATTAAATGTTGTTAAATTTCAATAGATTTAAGATATCATACAGTATTTAACATTTCCAACTTACTATGAATCAAGATTATATTTAAAATTTTAGATTTTAAATTTTTTATAGTGTCACACTTTATCAGACTGAATTTAAAATGTCAAAGTTCATGTAAGATTCCAGATTTTATTTGAAATTTCAGATTTTATTGATGATTTCAAACCTCACATTCAAAGACATTAGACTCTATTTAACATTTCAAGCAATTAAACATTTCAGAGTTTCAGACTGTAGGTCTCATTTGAGATTCCAGGTTTTATTTTGTGGACAATTTTCTTTCTTAAAACTTTAACATTTCAGACACAAAGCTTGGATTTAATGCAACATGTTAATGAGTGTTAACAGATTATCACTGACCTCCTTTGATTTAGATTGTACCTCAGTTATACTCGACTTTCTGCAAAATACCTCATAATTAAAAATGTAAATGTGTCCAAACAGTCAGTTCTGAGGATATTTTTACAGTTTTTCTGATCTTGGAAACCTTTGCTAACTATTCCACTTCAAGTATATAGTTTATAATGTAAATGTGCTCTTTCTAAAAAAAAGAGGCAGTGATTTAACTTTGACGTCTGTGTTTATCTGTCGACTGTTTTTCCATGTGACTGAGAGGAAGCTCGTCTCTCTTATCAGCAGATCCACTTTTTTCCCCCACTCATGTCGTTGTTTTTGGCTGGTTAAACACCGGCGACCCCTCCCTCCCTCCCTCCCTCCCTCTGTGGTCCAGACAAAGCCTGGTCCTGCTGACTGGACTAAAGGTTTCAGAGGTTTGATCCTGGAAAGTTTCAGAAGCTCCAGATTAAAAACCAACATACCATCATTTCTTCACCTAAAAACCAGAGCTGAAACAATAAACAACAGGTTCAAACAATAAACAACTGATCATCATAATTCAAACATTCGTGTTTTTTTTCCCTCTCCACTGTTGCCATGACGACACAGGTCTGAGGCACATTGCCATCCTGAAGCTTGTTGGCACAGAGACACTAGATATGGGCGGAGTCTTGGAACTCTATCCAATCAATGGTAAGAGCTTTTTATTTATTCATTTATTTTTAATAAAATGCTTAAGTGATATTGAAGACATCAGCTTACACTCAGTTTGCTGCGTTAACTGAATACAATCGCCATGGCAACCGACCACAAAACAACCGTCTTTACTTGATGATTCAGACAAGTCAGATAGATTGTGGAAGAGTGAAGAAAAACTTAAGAGCTAAGAATATGTTAACAATTTCCAAATGAAGTTTGTAAACCACTCACTCTCCCACACTAAAGTCCATAGAGAAAATCAGTGATTTTAGCTCACAGGGACACAGGAGCTGCTGGTCTACTGCTGCCTCGTGTGGTCACTTTGTGTCACTGGGGTAAATCTGCATGATGGATTTTAAATGCTGAAGTCACAAAATAAGACATTTGAACTTAGTGATGGAGGCATCAGTGGATCAACAACTCCTGTGTGCTGTGATGTAAAGTCACTGATTTTCTCTATGGACTTTGGTGTGGGAGAGTGAGTGGTTTACAAACTTCAGTTTCCTGTTTGAACATATTCTGAAGACATTGTGGACGTCAGATTTAATTACACAACTCTTTTGTTGATTGGCTAAAATCAGCTTTTCTTCATTCTTCCAGTTTCAGTTTCCTGTTGGAAAAGTCTATCTAACAGTGAGATAAAGACTAATATGTTCTTAAGATAACGTCACCCTTCAAATACCTCCATCCTCTGGTTTATCCAGGCAGCGCCACCGTGGAGCGCGAGGGTCTGACGGCGACGCTGGTGAAGGACATGAGGAACTACTTCCAGATCAGTCCGGAGTATTTCTCCATGCTGCTGGTGGGGAAGGACGGGAACGTGAAGTCGTGGTATCCGTCGCCCATGTGGTCCATGGCGATCATCTACGACCTGGTGGACTCCATGCAGCTGCGCAGGCAGGAGATGGCCATACAGCAGTCGCTCGGCATGCGCTGCCCCGAGGACGAGTACGGCGGCTACGGTTACCACCAACACGGATACGAACATGGGTACCAGGACGGGTATCACCAAGGCTACGGCTATTAACTGGTGTGTGCACGTGTTGGCTAACCGAGAACGCACACGTTGAACATGTACGTTTTCTTTTCGTCATGTTTCCTCCTGTGGCCGTCGTCACAGACACAGCAGTGGTCCTTTAAAGTTTGCTAGCACTTAGTGGAAGCTTCACAACTGTTGCTTTCACATGTTCTGTTCTCCGAGTATATACAGCATAAAATATGCTGCAGTTCTTATTACTTTAAAGGGGTAGTTTGAGATTTTTTTTTCCAGTGGGTTTGTATGAGGAAACAGTAGCACGTGTTAGCCACAGGCTGTGACTGAGAACAACAAATGATTCTAGACACTTAAAAGGTCCAACGTGCAACATTTACAAGCGTTAATTGGCAGATTTATTATAAATAAATAAACTGTATAATAAAATTGTTTGGTTTTCACTGCCTTAAAATAAGCCTTTTATATGTACTTTAAAGGAATATCACTGACTGCAGCTTTAACATGAGACTCACCTGATAAAATCCATAGCAGCTTAAGTGTGCACTACCTCAAAGAGTATGTTCATGCTTTTACGTTGCTGTTTGACAGTTTCTTTCTACAAGAAACTGAAGCTTGTGTTACTTTGTAAACCACTCACTCTACCACACCAAAGTCCATAAAGAAAATCAGTGATTTTAGCCAGTAGGGACACAGAAGTTATTGATCCACTGCTGCCTCCATCAGCAAGTTCAAATGTCTTATTTTGTAAAATTCAGTGTTTGAAAACATTTGTTGAGGTTTAACACAGCGACACAAACTGACCACATGAGGCAGCAGTAGACCAGCAGCTCCTGTGTCCCTGTGAGCTAAAATCACTGATTTTCTCTATGGACTTTGGTGTGGGAAACACAACATTAAGATGTCATAACATGTTTTTTTTTTTGTGGCTAAAAATGTTTTATTTTCTGTTGCCCCCAGTCACAGACATGTTGTCATGTTTGTTTCTCAGCAAAGTGACACACATGTAACACACTGACCACGTACAAACCACTCATACAACCCCACATAAATTCATAAATCTGAACTGTCCCTTTAAGTGGCTTTAAACAGAGCTGGTCAGTTATCGTGTGGACAAGCCTGGAGGTTCAGGGATCTGATGTTTACTTCCTTTCTCGTGTTTTTGTTTTGTTTTTTTAAACGGTATATTGCTTTAAATTTTCTGGGTCAAATTTACATAATCGTTCTTCATGTTCTGGCACAGACTTCTTTTGTAGATAACAGGCTGAAATAGGACATTTGTGTATTTATTGGACATCTGTTGCATTTGAGGTTCAAAATTTTATTTTGAAGGGAAAAAAGGCTGTCACATTATTTCTCTTTTGTAAAGTTTCGATTGCTAAACCATGTTCTTATTTATACTCTATATTTTTTTTGGTCCCAGTATGAAAATAAAATTTTTTTTTTGCTGCCAAACATGGTCTTTGAATTGTGTGCAGTGGAGCTACAGCTTCACCTAGTGGTCAAATAAGGGTTTCTACTCACCAGTTAATGCACAGAGCAGGAATTTAAAACATCATTTACTTTATCCTCATCTATTTTGAATATTTAATGGATATTGTGATACATACTTATTTGCATTAATACATACCTTTTGCTGTAATGCAAATGTTCAAGTGTGAATAAACTAATATTAAATTAAAGACACTTTTGCAAAAGAGATTTCTAATCTAAATAAGTTTTATTCCTGGTTAAATAAAGGTTAAATTTAAAAATAACTCCAATGTCTAGCTTATAGCTCAGTAAAAAAATAAATTCAACTTAAATATGTACAAAATTATTTAATTCTCCAAGTATATGATGAATGAATTATATTTAAAAAGTAAAACTCTTTTGTCTATGCTTTCCCTTCTCTTCACTATGACTTTATTATTCTCTCCTGTTACTGATATATAAAATAAGAACTTTTGAGTTTATTTACAGTTTATCTTGAAAACAAACAGCATTCATACATTTTTGTGGCACAAAACAATCCACGAATGAAATGTTTAAGGCTGATTTTTTTTTTTTTGTGCTTTCATTCATTCACATTGTTTCTGTTCATGGTCCTGGTTCAAGACAGAAGCCGGAAAACTGAAATATCTGGAGAGTGAAATGGAATAAACAGCTCTTTTGTGTATGTAAAATGACACACAGTGGTGTTTACACAAGAGCAGCATGAATTAATTGTTGGCCTTCTTATAGTTTTGTTTCTATAATTATCTTGAAAATCTTGGTTTGTTTAAGGATGTCTGCCATTTTGTGATTTTGGGGAAACACTGATGGACATTTAACACTATTTCCGGATGTTTTATGGACCAAACAACTCGTCCTTTAAAAGGGGGGGAATAATCAAAAGATTAAACTCCCAGCGTCGTGCTGGTTTCACACTGGATTTGTGTTTCTCTTTCCCAGAACTCACATCATGAACATGTGTTCACCTAAACACCAGGACGTTTCAGTATTAGGCCGTGCGGCGCGCGGTGCTGCACTTATTTCACATTAAAAGCCTGGCTGAATGAATATGAATGGGTTCAGAACACCGAAAGAACAGAAGTCGAAGGTCGGACCCGGGAATTAGTTGACTGTGTTCCTCGAGACGTCGGGGGGTGAAAACCCAGTTTGTAAATGTACATCAGGTTAGCCTTTAGCATAGCAACATATCCAGGTACAAAACTGAACAGTGCTATATGTACCACTGATTTACTGTGAAACAAATACAACAGACATGCAAATAACAGTAAAAGTAGCAGAGTTTTCTAGTTTTTTTAAATAATACAAACCAGTTTCTCTGATTTTGGTTTCTTTGCTTCAAATAACAAAAAAATCATTCAAACTGAATCATTTTGGTTTGTGGACAAAATAAGACATTTGAGAACATCATGGTTTTACAAACATCAGCATTTTTCTGGAAATTGGATGTTCTTGTTTGTAAAATTATCTGTTGGAGGATAGCAGCCATTTCATGATTTTAGGGAAACACTGATGGACATTTAACACTATTTTATTTTATTTGACTCTTTATGGGCCAAACAACTATTATGAAAAGAATCATTAGTCGCAACTCGTGTTAACATGTTCCTGAATGAAATAAGAGACGCCTCGCACCCATAATGCACCGCTGCATCCAGTGTGAAACCAGCCTGAGACACAGTACAATCGAGGAAACAAAGAACCAAAGTCTGAAATTCACCTGCGTTTAAAGAGCTGCACCTTCAACAGGAATCACTTGAGGATGTGACACTGAGGCTCCTCCCACTGGGCCCATGTCTGCAGCTACACACAGACAGACACACACACAAAGCAGCCTTCGGAGTCTGACAGCAGTCACCATCGGACTCCGTCAGACTCTGGTTGTCCACTGAACGCTCTGTCACACAGACAGACCGGACATGTAACAGTGTAGCATTCAGAGGAACAGCAGTGACAACGATCGTCCTCCATCCTGTAGCTGAACCGTACGTCTGCACTACAGAGACTCTTCCTCAGACTCGCTGTCAGAGTTGGGCTTCGTCAGCAGCTCCAGTTCCTCACCATCCTGCAACAAAACAATATCATCACGATTAAAGTGATGGATCAGTCAAATTTGACTTTAAATGATTAAAGTCAGATGGATCAAGTTAGTGCTGCCCGAGCACTGAAAACCAACAAAGGCATGGGCACAAGGGATAATCTGATTTAAGCCACTTAACAAAAAGACTCACTTTCTCAGTTTAAGTCTACGATATCTTCACACATGTTCAGGTCTTTATCTCACTGTCGGACAGACTTTTCCAACGGGAAACTGAAGTTTATAAACCACTCACTCTCCCACACCAAAGTCCATAGAGAAAATCAGTGATTTTAGCTCACAGGGACACAGGAGGACCTCTCGCCCTATGTTAGCTGGAGATAGGCACCAGCGCCCCCCTCGACCCTTAGTGGATAAAGCGGTAGAAAATAAGTGAGTGAGTGAGGGACACAGGAGCTGCTGGTCTACTGCTGCCTCGTGTGGTCAGTTTGTGTCACTGGGGTAAATCTGCATGATGGACTTTAAATGCTCAAGTCACAAAATCAGACATTTGAACTTACTGATGGAGGCATAAGTGGATCAACTCCTGTGTGCTGTGATGTAAAATCACTGATTTTCTGATTTTCACTGACATGGACTTTGGTGTGGGAGAGTGAGTGGTTTACAAACTTCAGTTTCTTGTTGGAAAAGTCTGTCTGACAGTGGGATAAAGCAGTGAACACATTTGTATAATATCATAGACTTAAGCTGGAGTAAATTTTATTTAAAGAGTCCGGTTAAGTGGCTAAAGTCATTTTTTCCCTTATGTCTCTGTTGGCAGCCATGTTTTCACTGAAAACCAACCTGTCTCACAGCATGATAAAAACAAAATAAAAACAGCAAACTAACTTTCAGTAAACAAAATCAAAAGTAAAAGTAACATGTTTTTCTTGTCCTACAAACCTTTTTTAAACCACCTCATGCAACACACTTTAAAAACCCTGAATTATCCCTTTACAGTCTTCACTCCCGGACCGTGACCTCGTGAGGCCCCTGTTTAAAAACTACTACTTCTCAAAATCCAATAGTCTTCACTGACCTCATGAAATTAGCCGAAATGTTTTCACAGCAGTGAATCAGGTTTCCTCCTGCAAATCACATTAAGGGAAAACCAGAGCCAACTTTCCTACAGACCTGTGTGTGTGTGTGTGTGTGTGTGTGTGTGTGTGTGTGTGTGTGTGTGTGTGTACATGTCGTTCTATCCTTGTGGGAACCAAAACACATCCAAACCTATCTTTGTGGGGACATTTTGACTTGTGGACATTTTGCCTGGTTCCCACAAGGTTAAAGGGCTTTTTCAGAGTTAGGACCTGATTTTAGAGTTAGAATTAGGTTTATATTAGAGTTAGAATTAGGTTTATATTAGAGTTAGAATTAGGTTTATATTAGAGTTAGTAGAGTTAGGGAACGCATTATATCTATGAGGGTCCACACAAAGATGGTAAGACCAGCATGTGTGCACGTGTGAGTGTGTGAGTGCTTCGTCTGACCCCTCTGGACCTCTCGAACACCTCTCCGTTGATGACCCTCAGCTTCTCCTGCTGCAGGCTGTACTCTGGGTCTTTGGGTCGGCTGGCGTTGTAGATGAAGATGGCCAGCAGGACCATGGGAGCCTGCAGGAAGAAGTCCAGCGAGGGGCGGAACTCGAACAGGAAGTAGGAGAGCGTGGTGACGAGGACAGTGGTGATCTGGCCCGTCAGCACGTGGAACATGTTGTCTCTGAACTTCAAGATGAACGCCACAGAGAGACCCAGAGCGGCTGAGAAGAAACAACAGAAGACAGCTGTCGCACCTTCTCATGTCTGAAGACTTAAAAATAATATTTTCCTCTACTTTTGCCCAGTTCAGGATAAAAATCATAAAAGTTTTTTTAATTTAAAAATGCCCATTAACCAATTAAAATACTTTATTTAGGTAAAACTCAAAACTGATCAGGAATTACAAAGAAACACGATAAACAGATTTATTTAATAATACAAGAAGCTGGGTTTAAATAAATATGAGATTAAATAAACAAGTTCAGAAACAAAGAAGAGAAGAAATTGAAAAACTGGAGTTTTCAACTTGAGGCATGATTACAACTCTGTTTATTAGAATAAGTTGATGGATTACATCTTATTATTTTCATTAACCAGGTGTTAAAATGTTTATTTGGCAATTAAAATGAGGGTTTTTGTTAAACAAGTATAAATAATATGACAGGATGAGAAGAATTACTGAAGAAACCTATCCTTTGTAATATTAATGCCTGCAATAAAGTGGAAAGGTTAATAGGGGTTGAGATATTTTTCAAAATAAAGCGGGGCACAGGCTGTTTGAGCTCAAGAATAGATTTCTTAGTAAAAGTTTGAGCTTTTCACAGTGACAGAGAATACAGTGTATATAAAATAAAAGAAAATATCTCCACAAAAAAATACTGTAATGTCTGTATTTTAGCCGTTAATCATCTGTGTTATATATTTAAAACAGTGTAAGAAACAATGACGTGCAAAATAAATATTGTCAAATTCTGCTGTAACACAAATAATCACATTTAAAACTAAAAAGAAGTTGTTAACTGAGTATTCTTATATAAAGTTTGTTGATTCCATGTATTTTTATTTAATAAATGCCTACATTTCAGTAATTATATATAATTATATTCCTATTTTGTATTTTTACATCGTTAATTATACCCTTTGTCATTTTAAATTATACTCCTACATTGTATTTTTCATAATCTTTGTTTTATGTAGTTGTATTGTTAATTCTATTCCTATGTTATACTTTTAAATTCTTAGATTAAACTTATTTTGTTGCTTTTGTTGACCTCTGACCCTTTTGCTGCTGTAACAGGTGAATCCCCCTCCAGTGTGGGATTAATAGTCTGATGTAATCTCATCTAAAAATGACCAGTGTTACTGACTCACCAGTGACCAGCACCAGAGCCAGTGAGAAGACGTTGTGTCCATGCAGGAGGCCGCAGTGAGCGGTGAGACCTCGAGCTTCGCTGCCGAGTCCCAGGGTCAGAGTGTTAAACACCACGCCGAAGGCGTATCTATGGCAACAAGCAGGAGACATTACAGAGAAGAAGCAGAATCTCTCACACAGTGACACAGAGACACAGAAAGAGAGTGTGTGTCTTACAGTTTACTGTTCTGGATGAAGATACTCTCCGTCAGCTGCTCTCCCTCTTTGAAGATCTTCTCGTTGTAGATGTTGGCCATGGAGGCAATGACGCACTGGAGAAGAAGCAGAACGTGACCTACACCGAAAGATCGCAGCTTCCCCATGGCGCTCTCGCTCCAGGCCTTAACGGACGCAGGTGACGACCACGATTCACTGACAGGGTGGAAAATCAGAAAGAAAGACGGAAAAATCAGACCAGTTTTAACTGAAACGATTAAAACACGGACAGAAATGTCTTGCTTCCATTATTTGACTTTGCACACAGAAATTAAATTATTCCACAAAAACCCAAAACTATTAGCCCCCTTAAGAACTGACTTCCTTTTTTGAGTCCACTGTTGTGCAATGATGTGCTTAACTGTGTAATGCTGAAATGTTAAAAATTAAGTTAAAACTGAGGGTTATCTCCCAATTTACACACAGTATAAAATCTTCATTTTGTTTTTCACTGTCACTTGAGAAAACATGATGTCTAAAACAAATGAAATTAGTTTAGACTTGAGAAAAGGGATTGTTGATGCTCACAAAGCAGGAGAAGGCTTCACAAAGTTATCACAGCATTTCCAAGTGTCAAGAACTGGAGTGAGAAGCATCATCAACAAATTCAAAGAGAACCATACAATACAGAACGAGCCTGGCAGAGGTAGGAAGAGGAAGATTTCAAAGACTAAGATGTGACTAAAGACCCCAGAACAACTGTCAAGACCCTAGTGAAGGACTTAGACAAGTCAGGAATTGTAGTCTCAGAGAAGACAATTACTAGAGCTCTGCACAGAAATGGACTGTGGGGTTGAAGACCAAGAAGAAGTCAGAGACACCTTCAAGCCAGACTGAATTAAGGACAACCTGGACAAAGATTACTCATACTGGAAGCATGTCCTTTGGTCAGATGAGACCAAACTAGAGCTCTTTGTCCATAGAGACATTGTTTATGTTTGGAGAAAGAAGTCAGAGGTGTATAACCCAAAGAACACCGTCCCCACAGTGAAACACTGTGGTGTGAGTATTATGTTGTGGAGATGCTTCAGTGAGTCTGAACTGGTAATCTCATCAAGGTGGAAGAAATCATGAAGGAAGAAGGATATGTGAAGATTTTGAAAGAAAACCTGAAGCAGTCAGCAGCAAAACTGGCTCTGGGTCGTCGCTTTGTCTTCCAACACGACAACGACCCAAAACATACGTCGCTCCTGGTGAAGAACGACCTCCAGAAGACCAAAGTGAACGTTATTGACTGGCCTGCACAAAGTCCTGACTTAAATCCCACTGAAAATCTTTGGGGTGAACTGAAGACAAAGGTCCATGACAGAAGGCCATCAAATCTGGAGGAGCTTGAGAGATTTGCCAAAGAAGAATGGGCTGGGATTCCTCAGGAGACGAGTCAGAGACTTGTTGAAAACTACGACAAACCACTGCAGGCTGTTATCCAGCAACAAGGAGACACAACTGACTGTTAGCATCAGGGGGCTAATAATTTAGACCCTGGTAGTTTTGGGTTTTTGTGGAATAATAATAATTTCATTTCTGTGTGCAAAGTCAAATAATGGAAGCATCCAAAATAAAACTAGGATGTTTGAAAAATTCTTTGCTCTGTTTTAAACAGCATGTGGGAAAAACATTTAAAACAATGACATTTACATAGGAGGGCTAATAGTTTCATCCTCAAGTGTAAAAATAAAGACATATCACCCATCCTTACAGAAATACAAATTTGACTTATATCCCAATATATATCAATATCAAATGATGTTAAAAAGTATATTATGATAACACACAGTGTAATATGATGTAAAAAAAAACATCATAGTAATCATCATAGTAGCTGTATTACCTGCTGCTGTTCCTCATCTGCTCCAGCAGCTGAGTGTAGAGCAGGCAGGAGTTGGACGGGTTGGACAGAGGGTTCAGGTGGACACCGTGAACAGCTATGGCTTTCTGGCTGCTTCCTGATCCCGTTGTCAGGGACGCAATGGATAGGAAGAGGATCAGTAACGCTGCCCACTGGACCCAGGACAGGCGCCTCCTGGAGGACATGATTAGAAATGCTCATTTAATTTTTTCCTGTGTTTAAAATGAAACTCTCAAGGTTTTTATTGGATTAAAATAATATGTAATAATGATAAAAGTGTATGCCCATTTAAGGTCACTTACTTTAACACAACTCTAAAGAGCACAGCAGTTGTGAGGATGACAAAGTTAGAGAACAATACCGCCATGGCCTGGAGGGAAGAGAAATAACAGGAGACTTTAATTTCAACATCTAATGTTCTCTGGAATGTATTTAAAAGTGACACTTTCCAGTGCTGTGAAACACTTAAAAGTCTCAGCTAATAAAATCTACATCAGATTAAGTCTTCAATATCTTAAGAATATGTTCACATCTTTATCTCACTGTTAGACAGACTTTTCCAACAGGAAACTGAAGTTGTATACCTCTCACTCTCCCACACCAAAGTCCATAGAGAAAGTCAGTGATTTTAGCTCACAGGGACACAGGAGCTGCTGGTCTACTGCTGCCTCGTGTGGTCAGTTTGTGTAATTGAGGTAAATCCAAACTAAGGATTTCAAACACCAAAGTCAAAATAAGACATTTGAACTTACTGATGGAGGCAGCGATGGATCAAAAATTCATGTGTGCGGAAAAGTTAATTTTCTAGAGAATTACTCAAAAGGTGAGGTTTATGTGTTAATGTGGTTGAAAACATTGAATTTCCTCGAGAACCCAAAGCTGTTTTCCCTTGTGTTGCTGGTTGCGTTCAAGAGTATTAGTTGTTCACTTACAGGTTGAAGGTAGGTGAGCACGAAGAAGATGATGAGGTTGTCGAGAAAGTAGAGAAAAGCTGGGACGGCCCACTTCAGGGAGCTGAGGAAGGACGAGAGCGAGGAACAGCCGAGTTCTCTGCAGGATCGTCCCTCTGACAAAACAAACCAGACGAGTTCACATAAATAAAAAAAAAGGTCACCTGAGAGACATACAGCTGGGACATCGGACACTCACCTCGCACTATGACCCTGAGGGACATCAGCAGGCAGAAGAAGAGTTTGATGGCCTCAGCGAGTAGATTCACAGACGCAGGCAGGAAGTCGTACTTGTTCTCTGCAAATGAGGACAGACATAGAACAAGAAGTCAGAGCAAAGAACAGGCCAAAAAACACTTCAAGTTTACTGATATGAAGAGAAACTTTGTCTCAGTGTCGGTCGTTCACCTGCATTGGCAGAGAATTTGAGCAGCAGGATGCGACTGGTTCCCAGGGTGACGCAGCCCAGGCCGAGGGCGAGTGTGTAGGCAGACGATCGGGAGCACAGTGTGGGACAGGAACGACATCGCTCCATGACCGACACTGGGACTGAGGCTGGAAAACTGCTGCTCAGACCTGCAGGAAGTTGTTCAGCACACGGACACTTTCAGCTTCAGGTAGGAACAGTTTCATTTGAAAGACCAAAGAAATTTAATCTTACATTTTTAAACTTAATCATTCCATTTTACATCTCTCTAAGAAAAAAGAGACAACTATTCAGTCAGCTTAAAGGGCTAAAACTAGCGATTATTTTCATAATCAACTAATATTTCGAATATTTTCTTGATTAATTGATGTGTTTGGTCCAAAATATGTCAGAAAACATTGATCAGTGTTTGTCATAACTAGAAATGTCTTTGTTTTGCCCACAAACCAAAAAAGATTCATTATTTAATGATTTTGTTGTTATATGGAGGAAAGAAACCATTTGAGAAGTCAATAAGATAACATGATAAGACAATGAGTATATCAATCATTGCACCTAATAGTGTATTTGGAAAACAAAACATGTCTAAACCAGTCTCAGGCTTCAGCTTTGCACACATCCTCACTAAGTATTAATGAAAATATAAATGAAGCTAAATTCATCTTCAACTATTCTGACAATCGATCAATCGTTTTTAATAATTAAACCAATTTCATGTAATTTTTCAGCTTCTTAAATGTGATTTTTTTTCTGGCTCAATATAACAAAGCAGTCATTTGTGTTTGTGGAAAAAACAAGACATTTGAGATCATCATCATTTCCAGGTTTGACAAACACTGATCAATATGTTGATAAAAGTTGCAACTGATAAATTGATAAACCATGATGTAAAACAGTTGTTTTGTTCAACCAAGGATGTTTATTGTAAAATGATACATGGCAAAAAAGACCATCTCCAAATCTACTGCATGGAATGTCTCTCCCTCTTATTTCTATCCTTCAGTCCAAACTTTATCTCTGCTGTTAACCAGTATATGTGAAAAATGTTGGAAGCAACTTAAGGCTTCCAGTAAATCACCTCTTTTTAGAGGGCTGGGCAATAATTAATCGTCACGACATAATTTAAAAGATATGACACATCATTTTTAAAAAAAAAAGGTTACACATTTCCTGTCCATAATAACATTTAAAATCACAATTTGCTGGTTTCGTCAACTTTCAAATTAAAGTACAACCCAATCTGTAATTTTCTGACCTTACAGATTGGGGGATACCTTTGTCCACAAACCAAAATGATAAATTTTTAATGATTTCATTGTTATATGGAGCAAATATTCACATTTAAGAAGCTGAAACATCAGAGAAACTGGTTTTAAATCAGTAATAAAATAATAAAACAGTAACACCAATTCATTAATTATTCAAATGGTTGAAACTAATTTAGTCATTATTCTGATTATCAATCAGAATTTGCACATACTAGTTTATTTTGAACACCAAACATATCTAAACCAGTTAATTATCATCGTAGTAACAATTAGAGACAGACAGGATCCATCTGTCTTTAGAACCCGGTCTATAAATTAAAAATAACCCCACATTATAATATGTAAGTGACTAATTATTATTTTCATCATTTTCTGGCTTGGTCCATAAAATCTCAGAAAATACCCCCCAAAAAATGCATTAAAAGGGAGAAATAAAACATATAACAATAAACAAAATGAAAAGCAGCCATACAGAAACACAAAATATAGATTTACTGGTTGCATATGTATAAGAAAATAATGAAATATGTATTTAAAGGCTCAAACCAGCAGAAGTGAGTCATTAAAATTGTGCTACACAAACAGACTGAAAGAGATAATCCGATTATTAACCCGATTCATCGATAACTGCGGCCCCACGGATAATTATAATCTTAATTCTCCCAATGTCATTTCATATTTTAACAGTATTTTAACAGTAAATGTGTCATTTAACCGATGACGTGTGAATTAAAGCTGAGTGCTAGCAGAGTTAGCTACAATAAACTCCTGCTCCAGTGCGAACAACACGCGCTCTCCTTCACATATTCACATTAAAATATCGACAAATGTTCAGACAACATGTTAAAAACAGACAACTCACTGAGACTCACGTGTTTTTCCCCGTTTTGTCGACACAAACCTGAGGCATCCTAATGTTTTCACTGCTGCTACAGCTGCTACAGCTACTACTTGCTCTTCCGGGTTCATCTGCGCAGGCGCAGTGACGCTGCGATGACGTAGACTGGTTTTCCCGCTTCTGAGAGGCGTCAAGAAAAGTTTTCATACAATTTGTTTCTACACGGATAAAATAAAATGGTTGAACACACTTGACACATGTTAAAAGTTCAGCTAACTTTATTTAATTTAAAGAACTTTTAAGAAGTACTTGTTTGATAACAGTTATTTCATATAATTAGTTTTTATTAAAATACAAATTTCACCAAAATATAAAGTATTTAAGCTGGTAGTACAAAAATAAATTGCATTTATTCAAACTAAAGTTAACATGCTATAGCAATGCAATTACTAAAGTTGATTCAAAATAACACTAACAAGTTATACAAACACAATTTTATATAAATTGTTAAGTCAAGTTTAAACAAACCAATAATAAATACATACCATGATGATAAAAATGAACATACAGATTACAAACATACAAAATAACCTGAAGCATCAACAAAATTCAATATATTTGACATCAATAATATTAATATAATTTAGAGTAATGAAATTCTTAACTGGCAGGGTGAACTCAGCTTGAGCAAATAAAGAGATAAATACACAAAATGAAAATAAATGACCATTAAGATGACAAATAACCACTAAATATTCTATATTCACTAAATAAAGAGACATAAATGAGATTACAGTAAAATGATCATAAAGATGGAAATGAACCACAAAAGTATCACAAAGTGACAATAAAAGCATTATAATGCAAAATAACCACAATATGATAACAAAGAGAGAGAGAAATGACCCCGTAAGAAACAAAAAAGTACTACATGACTATATAGATGCAAAAATAACTGCTAAAGTAATGAAATTATTAAAAGAGAAAGAAATTTCCCCATAAGATACACAAAAGTAAAATAAAATTACATGAAAGATGTAAAAATAACCACACAGGTATCTCAAAATACCACATAGGAGATACAAAATGTCAATAAAATTAGAGAAAGGTTGCAAAATAAACACAAAATTGTCTCTAAAGAAACAGAAAAATAATAAAAACAGACACCAAATGACAATACAGTGACCATAAAGATCCAAATATTACCACAAACATTACTATAATGAGGGAAAAGTGACAATAAATTGACCATTAAAATTTCAAATAAAATGCCAAACAATCATAAAATAATCCTAAGATATGAAAAATAACCACAGAGATAAAAATGTTAATTTATTAAAGCGCCATTAGATTTTAGTTTGTGCCATAGCACTCTCTACAGGATGGAAGCAGCTACTGCAGGTGAAACTGACAAAACCTATGATGTGCATACAAAAAAGTTAGAAGAAATCTGAAAAAAACATAAATTCATAAGAAATAAAAATGCAGAAAATAAAACAGAAAAATATAAATAGAAATATGGGATAAGGATGACAGTATTTTATTAGGGTAGTACAATATA
This sequence comes from Brachirus orientalis, assembly GCA_016785285.1. Classification (NCBI taxonomy): domain Eukaryota; kingdom Metazoa; phylum Chordata; class Actinopteri; order Pleuronectiformes; family Soleidae; genus Brachirus; species Brachirus orientalis. The sequence goes on from JAFBJR010000286.1 coordinate 548,336, forward strand.
GTTATTAAGATTACATATACTGATGATACTTGCTCACTAATACGTAGATACAGTAAATATTTTACATTATATTTTTACGTGAGCGTCACACGAGGAATCGTGGCAGCAGATAGAGGAGAAGTTATATTATATAAGTTATATTCATTTCAACTCAACTATCACGGTTGCGGTAATACAAATGACGAGGAGACGTGACGCGGGTTACCAAACTAAACTGTGAAGACGCGCTGACAGGGAGGAAAAGGAAATCCGGGTTTAAATACAAGGCGGCCTGAGAGGAGAATTGAAAATGAAAAAAAGTGAATGAATGAAAGAATGTGCTGATGAGTCCCCGCCTCACCTGTCAACCAGCCTCGTAAAAAATAAGCAGAGACACTCTCCAGGAAGTAATGCATGCACACAAAAAATAAAACTGGAGATAACTCAAAAACAGGAGAAGAAAAGTGAAAGAAAACAAAATAAAGTGTTAAACACAATTTAACCTGACTGTGCCTGGGCCAAGGTCTTTAACAGTCAGGATAGTGTGAGAAAGATCTTACAGTTTGTCATGGACCAAAAGAACACAGGATGTTGGAGAAATAACAATTTTATTTTCCATGCTGTACGTCTCAAAGTTGCAAATCAAAAATGAAAATTAGTAAAAATCTGGGCCCAATAAAAGAGGTGAACTTAACAAAACCTTCCTCAAAAAAAAACAACATTGCTAACAGAACTAATTCAACAACCTGACCTGAGCAAATGAGGCAAAGAGGGGACATATATACTGGCTGATCAGACCATTTTAAACCAAGAGGGGAAAACTAAACACACACAGCAAAGATAATAAATCCCCCCTTGCTTGTCAGTTGTTGGTTTAGTCCAATTTCCAGGGCCTCTGTATTTAGCCAGGCTCCACCCTCAGCCACATCCTTTGGCCGAACCAGGAAGGAAAACTGGACTAAATGCACGGTAATTCAAACAAAAAAGAAAAAGATTCATCAAAACAGAGTAAACTAAATGTGCGCGCTTCATTTAGGGTACTGTGTAGTGTCAAAAGTAGAAGTAAATATGCTGTGTATTTTTTTTTAAAACAAGACTATGATTGTACTTGTTAATTTGTGACTGCAAAGTAAAACAAACTTAACCTAATTATGTGCATTTATGTACATTTGTATCCGTTAAAAGGTGTTAGGCAGTGAATATCACCAGACTTTATGCCCTTGTGTGGCTGTGGACTCAGCCATCACAGTTATTCACACTTGTATGTCTTTGGCCTCAGTCCAAAGATCTGGATGGGAATAGGGTGGCATCCGATCCTGAGACGGTGTCAGAGGTGAATCCAAGGCCAGAGGTCCGGCTGATGAGTGATGATGGGATGTCCAATCCGTGAAGTCCGTCGCGATCCCGGAAAAGTCTGCACCTCGATCCAATGCAGTCGTGCTCCTTCAGGGAAATCCTCTCCTTCTGCTGTCTTAGTGTGTTCCTCGTACCTGCGAGGCTCCAGAGAAACCCTCTGCAGCGTGAGCCCCAACAGCCCTGAGATGTGAATGTCCCTATGATGTGATCTGAGCAGGTGGAGCGGTGGGAGGAGAGGTGAAGTCTCAGTGGAAGCGTCTCTCCTCGCCTTCAGTTGAACAACACAGTGGTACATTAACTCTGGACACTTTCTTCCTTTCATGATCAATCTGAGCTGAATGTCTTTCCTCCATGAAAGTAACGTTACAATCATTCAAAGGTGAACAAATATAAAGAACAATGTCTATGTCTAACTAATGTCTAACTCTCACCTTCCCCCTTAAAAGGGAAAATTTTGATCCTATAGAATTCCCATGTGTCAAACTCAAGGCCCGGGGGCCACATCTGGCCCACCCAACAAGTTTATTTAGCCCAGGATATAATATGCTCCTCCATTGTAGACTGAAAACACGGAGCCAGAACCCCTTGGCTTGGACTCTGTTGGGATCAATTGCATCCATCTGATTCCAGACTACATGGCAGACGGTCCAGTCCACTTCCGCCACCACTGGGGAAATATGGCTCAGTCCACATTCCAACAATGGGGGGGTTTTATACAGTGAGTATGCTAACTGATGTACATATAACTTCGAAACAGTCGCCCAGTGTTGTTTCTTGTTTCTTTATTTAATCTACAGGCTTGGTTTGTTCTCAATTTCCAATTATTTGATCTCATCTGGACCTTGATTTGGACACAGTTATTCATTTTGGCCCCCCTCTGCGATTGAGTTTGATGAAAATTTCAATCTATAGTATAGATTGAAATTTTCAGTCAGATTGAACCAATCATGAGCTCTTAACACCGGGACAGACAATCTGCGATGACATTATCCTTTCCTTTCCTACGTTTGATTATTATGCCATACTCCTGTTAGAATTAGGCTCCTGTTCTTGTTTCTCATCTTTGCCAAGAAAACGAAGGGATTATGATGAGTATATACAAAATCAGAGACAATATCTCTTTTTTTTTTTTTCAAAGGTCGAATTGTTCCTTTGGGGCTTGTTAAACTTTCTGGAAAAGAAAGTGCTGTGTTATTACACCTTGTTGTAACACCGTGTTGTAATAACACAGCACCAGAGGAATCATCACTAGCATCTAAGGAGCAGGTGGAGGACAACTGACGTCTCAGTGGAACTTGTGATAACATTAACTCCCTTAAAGTGGTAACATTAACTCTGGACACTTTTTTTTTTTTTTTTTTTTTTTTTTTTTT
>JAFBJR010000286.1:551178-566484 GCA_016785285.1 Brachirus orientalis
CAGAGCGGGGGGGAGAGGGGGGGGGGGGGAGGGGGGGGGGGGGGGGGGGGGGACGAACAATAACATGACATAGCATAACATAATAACATAGCATAGCATAGCATAGCATAATATAACATAACACAACACACATAACATGACATAGCATAACAGCATAGCATAGCGTAACATAATAACATAACATAATGGAATCTGAGTGGGGGAATGCACCCATGCCCGGCCAGCCCCCCAGCAGCAGGCTGATGGGGGCCCAGACGCATAGAGCGCCCAGCGGCCACACGGGGCAGCGTGTGGACACTTTGAACTCTGGACACTTTGATCTAAATGAAAAACAATGCCTGTGCATCACAACAGGTATTTTTCTGCTCCACCAATAAAACCATAAAAGAAAGTTTACAGTCGTGTTTTTTGGTGGGAGTTTGGTCCCGGGACATTCTGAGGTCACAGAAGTCTGCAGTTATTTTCAACAACTGTGAGTTTTTTTAGGGAAGATGAAACAAAGAAACTCTTGATGGAGATGATTCACAGCCAGACACATGAGGTTTCCATTTCAGGGGAGAGAAAAAAAAGAAAAACAGGGCAGAGACACAGTTCAATGCCCTGGGACATAATGTTTAAACGTGTGTGTGTGTGTGTGTGTGTGAGGCAGATAAAACACTGTGTCGACCTCTTTCTTTCTTCAGATCACAGCTGCCTCACTCCCTCACTCATTCACAGAAGAAGAAGAAGAAGAGTCGTCGTCCAGTGTCGCCTGGAGGACTGAACCCAGACATGAGGCTCCTCTGCTGGGCTGCAGCTCAGCGTCTCCTCCTGCTCGTCCTGGTTCTCCTGAGCGTCATTCACATCAGAGCAGATCAGCATCAAACCAGAGAGAGACATTATTACATCGCTGCAGTCGAGGTCGACTGGCAATACTCGGGCAGTGACGCACACAGGTAACGGAAAGACAAATAAAATCATGACAATTAGACACGAGAGGTGTTACAGTTTCAGATCTTCACAATTTCATGTGATATTTTTCAAATCTCAAAATTATTTTTGTACATTTGGACGTTGCTAGAGTATACTATATAGTATGCCTATTCACTTTTTATGTTAATTTATCCTGCATTTTGTCTATAAGTTATTTCCACACTGAAAAAATTTAAATGTTTGGACAAGCTTATAAAATGTGTCAAGTTGTATGAAATAAACTAAAAGTTCACATAAACTGTTAACTTTATTTTGAATCAATACGAAAAAACGAAAGTTTAAAATGTACTTCAGTTGGTGACACAATTATGTGAACACATTTTCATATAACTTGTTTTTATTAAAAGAAATTTCACAAAAATAACAAGAACTTAAGTTGGTAGTACACAAAGAAATTATGTTCATTCAGTCTAAAGTTAACAAGTTATAACAACACAATTTTGTTAACTTTAGCTTGATGAACTAATGACTTTTGAACCTCGTGTAATTTAACTATTTTACTTTTCATTGAACTGAAAAGCAAGTACTTTCTAACTTTCTAATTTTAATCATCTCAAACCAACATTTCAAGTTATACAATACTTTTATATAACTTGTTTTTATTAAATAACATAAAATAAAAGTACTTCAGTTACCACATAAATGAATTAAGTTAATTTAATGTAAAGTTAAAATTTTTTAGCAACACAATTTTATATAACTTGTTAACTTTATAAGTAACTAAAATATACTTACACTGGTAAAACGCCAGTTATATATGAATATATGAACACAAATCCTTATGACATTTTAACTTTGTACTTATTACTTTTGAATGAACTATAAAACAATTTTAAAGTACTTCAGTTTGTAAATTGCGACACAAATTTAATTAATCCATTCAAACTAACATTAAGTCTGTCTCTATGTGATCCTGTGATGGACTGGCGACCTGTCCAGGGTGTACCCTGCCTCTCGCCCTATGTTAGCTGGAGATAGGCACCAGCGACCCCTAGTGGATAAAGCGGTAGAAAATGAGTGAGAGAAACTAACATTAATAAGTTTTACAAACACAAGTTCATATAAGGTTTTAACTAGTTTAGTTTAACTAGTTATTTAAATTATATTTAAATTAAATAAAAAAACTAATTTAAGTTCTTCAGTTTGTAATATACTAATTCAACCAACTCAAACTCACATTAAGAAGTTATTTCATAAAAGTGAATTTCATAAAATAAATCATAAAAGTACAAAATATAAATATAAATAATAGTTTTAATTTTTATATAAAATTGTGTATTAGTTAAATAACAGTGTGTTGCATTTTGTTGTTTCCCTTTGTGCTGCTGTATCAACTTGAATTTTCCTTATGAAACATAAATAATTATTTTATCTTATCTTTGTTTCATCATTATTTATATATGTATTTCTTTTAAATTATGTCTGTTCCCTTTAAGAGTCCAAGTCTGTCCCGTTTTGTCAAACTCTTACTCATCTGCAATAACAGCATTTATATATTTGAACAAATATATAATTTACCATCACAGGGCACAAATGTCATTTTTAACATACATGTAATGTGCTATTCTCAGTGCAGGATGTCTATTTTTTGTCTGTAGTTTTGGTCCCACCTATAAGAAAGTGGTCTTTCGGGAGTATGAGGAAGGCTTCAGGCAGGCGAAGCCTCATCCCTCCTGGTTAGGTAAGTGACGCGGAACATTTACGTCTGGTTCTCAATAACAAGGAATCTTTTTTACTGTCTTTAAATTCACTCACACACAGACAGAAACACAGGAATTTTTATGTACAGTATGTATCTCAGTAGATTTCTAAAAAGAACGCTGTCATTTCTTATACAGTTAAGTAGAGAAAATTATTTTACAGTGCATTGTACAATCCCAAGTCCAAAAAAAGTTGGGATGCTGTGTAAAATGTAAATAAAAAACAGAATGCAATGATTTCTAAATCTCATAAATCCATAATTTTATTCCCAATAGAACATGAACAACATATCAGATGTTGAAACTGAGACATTTTACATTTTGAATTTGATGGCAGCAACACAACTCAATAAATTTGGAACAGTGTGATGTTTACCATTATTGTGTAACTTCTTTTAACAACTGTCTGTAAACATATGTGAAGTGAGGAGACCAGTTGCTGGAGTTTTGGGACAGGAATGTTGTCCCATTCTTGTCTGATGCAGGATTCTAGCTGCTCAACAGTCCTTGACCTGAAAGGTCCGGACTGTAGACAGGTCAGTTCAGCACCTGGACTCTTCTCCTGTGAAGCCATACTCTTGTGATGGATGCAGTATGTGGTTTAACATTGTCTTACTGAAATATGCAAGGCCTTCCCTGAAAGAGACGTTGTCTAGATGGAGCATATGTTGCTCTAAAACCTCTATGTACTTTTCAGCATTGATGGTGTCTTTCCAGATGTGTAAGCTGCCCACACCATAGGCACTAATTCAACTCCATACCATCAGAGATGCAGGCTTTTTAACTGTCCGCTGATAACATGCTGGATGGTCCCTGTCCTCTTTAGTCCACATGACATGGCGTCCATTGTTTCCAAAAAGAATTTCACCAAGAATTGTGTTCAAAGGCAGTGATTTCTGGAAGTGTTCCTGAGCCCATGCAGTGATTTCCAGTAGAGAACCATGTCTGTGTTTAAGGTCATGTTTTTGTCAGTGTTTGTTTTTGTCTGTCTGTCTGTTAGCAAAATAACTCAAAAAGTTATGGACAGATTTTGATGAAATGTTCAGGAAAGGTGTGTAATGGGACAAGAAACAGATTATTAAATTTTGGTGCTGATCCAGATCACCGTCTGAATCCAGGAACTTTTTAAATGACTGATATTATAAACTGTAGATGGTGGATCTTCAAAGTCTTCACAATTTTACGTGGAGGAACATTTTTCTGACATTGTTCCACAATTTTTAGATGCAGTTTGTCACAGATTGGTGAACCTCTGTCCATCTTTACATCTGAAATACTCCTTTTATACTCAGTCATGTTACTGACCTGTTGTTAATTAACCTAATTAGTTGTCAAATGCTCCTCCAGTGATCTTGTTAAAATATGGGTTTAAGAAATTTGCAAAACATTGCATTGTTTTTATTTACATTTTACACAGCGTCACAACTTTTTTTGAAATTGAGGCTTGAACAGATGTGAATTTTGCATCAATCCTTCAAAGCAACATTCATTCACACCTACAGTCAAGAATCCATTGACATTAATTCATGTTACTCACCAATTCACACTACAACTTACTTTTTCATCACACATTTTTTTCCTTCTAGCTCAAATATTAAAACTCAAATAACTGAAAAGAAGGAGACAAAGTTCATGTTATCACATAACTGGATTTGTCGGAGTTTCATCACTAAAACAAAATTTGCATTTCTCACACTTGCAGAGCTATGCTGTTGTGCTCATATGCCTACATAAGCTGGCAGAATGTTTGATTTGTTTTGGCCATTTTTTCAGACATGTAAAAACGTATCCTTCACTCATGGTTTGTGGTTTGGTGAAGCTGTTTATCATCAAACAGTTTGTGTTGAAACTACCCAAATAACCCCGATTAAAACTTTACATAACCTAGTTCTTCATACCATGTCTTGACCCCTTTAACATCATTGACAGCTTGAAGTCTTTTGTGGATGAGGAACTTTATATTGTCAGATGGTAAAACTGCACATTCTTCTTGGTAAAAAGCCTCCAGTTCCTGTAAATTCTTGGTCTGTCTTGTATGAACTTCAGGTTATAGATCTTCCCCAAAGTATTTCAAAAATACTGAGGTCAGGAGACTGAGATATTCACTCTAGAACCTTCACTTTGTTCTGCTGTAGCCAATCACAGGTCAACTTGGACTTGTGTTTTAGATCATTGTCATGTTGGAACATTGAACCTTCTGGAACATCGAACCTTCTGGAACACTCATCTGGCTGATGAGTGTAAGTTTCCTCCAGTATTCTCTGATAACATGCTGCATTCATCTTGTTCCCTGTGTCTTTGTAGCTCACACATCCTTAAAACATCAGTGATCCACCTCCATGTTTCACAGTAGGAATGATGGACTTTTCATCATAGACCTTGTTGACTCCTCTTCAAATGTAACTTTTATGTTTGTGGCTATAAAGTTCAGTTTTGGTCTCATCACTCCAAATTACTTTGTTCCAGAAGTTTTCAGGTTTGTCTCTGTCATATTATAAGCAGCTGTTTTGTGGCATTGGTGTAGTAATGTCTTTTTTCTGGTGACTCAACCATGAATCCCATTTTTCTTCAAGTGCCTCCTTATTGTGCATCTTGTAACAGCCACAACACTTTATTTTCGGAGAGTCCTGTATGTCAGCTGAAGTTTTTTGTGGGTTTTTCTTTGCATCCCAATTACAACACAATTGCCAGTTTTCCTGGCAGTTGTGTTGTAATTGTGTTGTAAACTGCCAGTTTTCCTGGCAGTTGTGGCTGAAATTGTTGTTGGTCCACCTGATCATGGTTTGGTTTCAACAGAATCACTCATTTTCCACTTCTTAAAAGGAGAGTGAGAGATCCTGGAAAAAACTTCGAGCCACCTATATTTTGAATTCAAAAGTCCCAGCCCCTTTCCTCAGACTTTCTTTTGAAGCTTTCCTCTGAAGAATCCAGCAAAGTCAGTGCAGCACTGGATGAAACATGCAGAGGTTTGTCAGGAGCCCAGAAACTCACTGACCTTTGATAGAACCAAACAGGTCACAGGTGAGGATGGTTACATTTAATAGCCATTTAAACCTGTGTGTTAACTGTTATCAGGCCAAAACCTTCAGGTTATGTAAACCTTTGATCAGGGTCATTTGGGTAGTTTCTGTCATAATGATTTAAAAAGAACAAAAACAATTGTTTAAAGATAAACAGCTTCACCCAACCACTAACCGTGAGTCACAGTAAACGTATGAGCACAACTGTAATATCACTCACTCACTCACTCATTTTCTACCGCATTATCCTCCACTGATGGGTCACTAAGCTAGTTAGCAGGTATCCATTTTTATATCTATCTATCTAAGCTAGATAGCATCTATCTTAGCCAGTAAGCATCTATCTGTCATGACTAGTTAGCATCTATCTAAACTAGTTAGCATGTATTTAAGCTAGTTAGTATCTATCTTAGCTAATTAGCATCTATATATCTTAGCTAGTTAACATCTATCTAATTTAGTTAGCATCTATCTATCTATCTATCTATCTATCTATCTATCTATCTATCTATCTATCTATCTATCTATCTATCTATCTATCTATCTATCTATCTATCATGAGTAAATGTTGATGTCATGTTTCGTGTTAAATTAGTCAGTGAATCATCAGTAATAACCAGGAAAACAGTGCTGAGTCATTATGAAATGTTGTTATTTGTTGTGACAGGTTATAATGCTCACAAAAACACATGTACTCTAAGTGAAGCTGACTGAGGGTTAAGTGTGAGTGTGAGACGGCTTGTGTTTTTCTCTGCAGGTCTTCTTGGACCCACGCTGAGGGCTGAGGAGGGCGAAACCATTGTCGTCACTTTCAAGAACATGGCCACCGGAGCTCACAGCATCCACCCACATGGGGTCGTTTACGGGAAACAGTCAGAGGGTACGTGTTTGTCTCTCAACGGTGACAGCGTGGACAAACCCGGAGACACCACAAACCCACACTAACCCACAGTGACTCTTTCTCTTTTTTACTGCATGATATTACACAAGATTGGCCCACACAACAAACAACGTTTGTTTGTCTTTTTCTAACATATTAACCAGAACAGGCAGATTTATCAAAGTGGACAGTACTGAAGTCCAACAGGGCGCTTTGTTAAGAAGCTCAGGAAATCACCGTCTGTGTGGTTTAGACAGAAATAAAACCCTATTACTGCACTGAGGAGTCAGGAAATTGGACAATAACCTTTCCTTAATTCACCCTGAAGTTATTTTGGGGATTTAAACAGTATATTATTTTTTGAATTTAATTAAGAAAGAAGCTAACCATCCGTAAACGCCTGCATAGCTATGCTACCACATGATTTCTTAATTATTACCTCCACAAAAGAAGTTAAATTTTTGGTCCTGTTTCTTAGTTTATCTTTTGTAAAAAAAAAAAAAAAAAAACTGCTCAACCATTTTAATTGAAAATGAGGCTCAGAGAAGAAACAGTGACATTTTGGAGCAGTTTTATTTAAAGCTGGAGTAGGTAAGGTCTACTAGAATGACAGATATAAAAACGTGTATTTTTGTTGTGTTAACTAGTAGAATGTAAGATATAAAAATGCATATTTTATTTTTAAATAACTTATGAAACAAAATGTGAAAAAACCTATATTTATATACGCTTTTAAATATAACTACACAGAACGTAATATAACCTCTTTTTTTTTTAAATCCCTGTTGTTTGTTTGGATAGGAAGTCATCAAACTTTGCACACGTGCAGAACAAATCTGGTTTCTGGTATAAATTACTAACATTTTGGAATGGAGGCTCCTCCCACCAGAATATCATGCTACATATGCGACAGATGACCCACGGTGATCTGTCCATCTCTGAAAGGCCCCGCCCACTTTGACATACATTTTATTTGTGTTCAGCCTCTGTCTCTCTTTTTAGACTCTTTGTCCGACTTTATGTTTCTTTGCAGCCCAGGCTGTTGTTACGAACGCTATATTAGCAACATATAGCTGTTTATTAGAACAGCCAACAGGAGGCACCCTCACTCTCAAAGTCTCCCATCAGGGGCCAGATTTCCCCAAGACTGGAAACAGAGTCCTGTTCTCTAAATTTAAAGACGGTAAAGACAAAAATATCCTGTCTATCAGAGCATTCAAAGGAAGCATACTCTATTGTCTTTCTAGATGTGTAAGCTGCCCACACCATAGGCACTAATGCAACTCCATACCATCAGAGATGCAGGCTTTTTAACTGTCCGCTGATAACAAACTGGATGGTCCCTGTCCTCTTTAGTCCACAGGACATGGCGTCCATTGTTTCCAAAAAGAATTTTACAGGGAACTGTGTTCACAGACAGTGATTTCCGGAAGCGTTCCTGAGCCCATGCAGTGATTTCCAGTAGAGAATCTGTCTGTTTTTAATGCACTGCTGCCTCACAGACTTTTGACTTTTGACCTTGTCCCTTGCACACAGATTCCTCCCGATTCTCTGAATATTTACCTCTACCAAGATTATGTTTTTGCCAGTATTTGTTTTTGTCTGTCTGTCTGTTATAACTCAAATTAAATTAAATTTTCAGGAAGGTGTGTAATGGGACAAGAAACACATGATTAGATTTTGGTGCTGATCCAGATCGTCGTCTGAATCCAGGAACTTTTTGAAGGACTCTTTATCATTGGTCTTTATCAGTGCTTCTAATTTCATGATATTAAACACTGTAGATGGTGGGATCTTCAAAGTCTTCACAGTTTTAAGTTGAGGAACATTTTTCTGACATTGTTCCACCATTTTTAGATGCAGTTTGTCACAGATTGGTGAACCTCTGTCCATCTTTACATCTGAAATACTCCTTTTATACTCAGTCATGTTACTGACCTGTTGTTAATTAACCTAATTAGTTGTCAAATGCTCCTCCAGTTGTTTCTGATTTGTGTCATTTACTTTACCAGAGCATTTAAAGGAGGCATACTGTATTGAGGATTTTTTTTTCCATAATATTGCAATAAAGGGGCAGTTTTGTTGCATAATCCTGTCTAAACTCGTTGTTGTTTCTGTCCTTTTTCGTAGGAGCTCACTACTTTGACAACACATCGCAGAAAGAGAAAGAGGACGACATCGTGCAGCCAAACGGCGAACATGTTTATTACTGGGAGGTGACGTCCACTGTTGCTCCTCAGAAAAGTGACCCCACCTGTCTCACCTACACCTATGTCTCCCACCAGGACATTGTCGAGGACTACAACTCCGGTCTCATTGGAACTCTGCTCATCTGCAAGCGAGGTTAGCAGCGGAAACATGTCCAGGTCCTCATTTTACTCTGATGCTGATATTATTGTTGATGTTTGCTGAGTCATTGTCCCCGTCTGTCCCTGTGTCCCCTCCGTCCCTCCGTGTCTGCAGGCAGCCTGGATGAGGACGGGAAGCAGATTGGCGTCCACCAGGAGTATGTCTTCCTCTTTGGGGTTTTTGACGAGAAAGAGAGCAAATACAAACCGAGTGGCCACGCCACAGACAACCATGTCAAATATACCATCAACGGATACACACAGGGATCACTTCCTGGTTAGTCAGTCACTCAGTCAGGTATCCATGGTAACTGGGAGTTACATGTTAGTCTTTCTGACAAGTTGTATGAACACCATTTCATATAACTCGCTGGAAAGACACAAATCAATTAAGTTAATTCAAACTACATTTAACAAGGTATATGAGCACAAATTAACCACATTAATGTAATTAAAATAAAAATTTAATTAATGAATTTATTTTAAAGAAACGTTAACAAGTAATTTAAACACAATTTCACATACCTTGTTGGAAAGACACAAATAAATTATGTTAATTTAAACAAAAGTTAACAAGTTATACAAACACAGTATCTTGTTGGTAAGACACAAATGAATAAAGTTTTTGAACTACATCTAACATTGTACAGTATATGAAAAAAATTAACTACGTTTATTAGAACCAAATTTAATTTAACTAAAAATTTAATTAATTAAGTTATTAAAGACAAATGTTAACAAGTTAAACACAATTTCACATACTTTGTTGGAAAGACACAAATGAATTACATTAATTTAAACAAAAGTTACACAAACACAGTATTGTTCACGAACACAGTACAGTATATGAACACAAATTAACTTAGTTCATTTAAACTAAGTTACGTTTAAATAAAATTTAAAACAAGTTATTTGAAGTTTCATTAACACATTTCCCATAATTGTTGGTAAGACACAAATTAATTAAGTTAAATTTCACTACATTTAACAAGATATAAAACACAAATTTACTCAAACTAAATTTAATTTTAATAAGATTTAAATGTAAATTAATTAAGTTAAAAGTTAAGTTTTATAAACAGTTTTATAGAACTTGCTTTTGTCATACAACTTTTGTTTTCATGAATGTAATTAATGTGTGTATCAGTTTTTTAACAGTTTCAAAAAAATTATTGTACAGGCATAAAATATAACATACAACCTTCTGGCTCATTAATTATGCCTGGTTAATATGTGAACCTCTGTTTGAAGTCAGTGCACAAGTAACCATAGCAACAGCACTGATCCTTTAAGTTTTCATGGGTTCAACCAAACACAACAACTCCATGTCATGAAATGTCTCTAACAGTGAACATATATATGCTTAATTAAATTGTTTAAATAATTTGACCTTTTAATACTTTACTTTTCATTTTAACTTCTTACTTGTTCTAATTTCACTTTCAATTTTTACTTTTCAAACATGAGAATCCAGAGTTGCTGAACGGTGGAGCTTTTTTGCTCAGCAAACGTGACCTGATTTATCTTTTATCATTTTTCTCTTTACAATGTTAATCACAGAATTGTTTCAGTGTTTGGCTCTGTACTCCTCAAACGAAACAAACACACTGAACTGATACAGAAAATACTGATAATCTGTGTCCCCAGCTTGTAGTTTACTGTGTTTTTATACGTCAGAACATATCATTCCGTGTGTACTCCCTTCCTTAATCTATCCAAAATTTTTCGATACATTAGGTGACAAGATGAGAAACTATGTCAGCAATCAAATTCACAACATAAATCATGCCAAGAGAAAAAATGTGCACATTTGTTTTTTTTTTACTATTTTTACTGCCATTTTATTAACACCAAAAGTTGTTTTGAATGGAACTATAACTTCATTTTGTATACTCAAAAATCTGAAGTAAAATGCTGGAAAAATGTCTCAGTAGAGAGTTTTGTTTCACAACTTACCTGTTACCTGTTTCCCTGTTTCCTCTGTAGATGTCAGCATGTGTGCTCACGCCTCCATCAGCATCCACCTGGTGGGCATGAGCTCGGAGGCCGAGGTGTTCTCGGTGCACATGAACGGTCAGGTGCTGCAGCACAACGGACACAAAATGTCGTCCATGGGTCTCATCAGTGGCTCCACCGCCACTGCCAGCATGGTGGCTGTTCACCCGGGCCGCTGGCTGCTCTCCTCACACACCAGCAAACACGTGGAAGGTAAACACGCGTTTGTATCAGTCTGCAACAAACATGTGAACAAGCAAACAACACCTGAAATGGTTCCACTCTCTGGACCTGTGTAGCACTTTACCTGCTTATAGCTGTTACCATTTGACATGACAAAATTCATCCTGTTCTGTTAAGATGTCACTGAGATACACACACGTGAATTTTATCAATGGGACTGAACCATGTTACATTTAAATTATCACCAGATGAAACCAGAAATCTGATGGTAGGGCGTCTCATCTTGTATAAACTTACCAAATCTCATGCGAATCTGATAAGTATTACAGACAAGTATTTGCCCATTATAAAAATTTCTTGAAAATTTCATAATGTTTTGTTTTGTCATGTCTGTGAAGATTCTCAGTCATCCAGGTCATGGTATCCAAAAGTGTAGCAAAAAAAGGCAACTGGACTTAGTTGAATTTCTTGAAGACGTTTGCCTCTCATCCAAGAGGCTTCTTCAGTTCAGTTTGACTGGTGGAGAGTCTGGGACTTATAAACTCTGTCAGGTTCTTGGTCCATGGGGTGTGGTTTGGACAAGAAGGGTCAAGAAGTTATTGGCTATTGTCTCAGACAATAGCCAATAACTAACGACCCTTTGACAACCCTTTGATGACTTAACGACTCATCTAACCTTTTAGTTAACAACTCACACCCCCTTCCTGTCCATACCACACCCCATGGACCAAGAACCTGACAGAGTTTATAAGTCCCAGACTCTCCACCAGTCAAACTGAACTGAAGAAGCCTCTTGGATGAGAGGCGAAACATCTTCAAGAAATTCAACTAAGTCCGGTTGCCTTTTTTTGCTACACTTTTGGTTTTGTTTTGTCAATAGTAGGTAGACTCCTACCAAAATTGAATGGGAACATGCTTGGGTGATCACCTACCCATCACAAAAATGTAAACCTGATCTGAGATATACACGTGAATTTGATCAATGGGACTGAATCATGCTCAAATTAAATCCCAGCCAAATCCATAATCTGGATCAGATCCAGATGAAACTTACTCTGGTAGGATGTCTCATCCTGCATACACATGCCAAATTCCATTCAGTGTTGAGAAAATATTATATATTTATAGTTTTGCCCATTATTAGAGAGTGGGATTCCATGAAAAGTAGACACGTTTTGTGACGTCATCAGTGGGCAGATTGTTACCAAAATTTTATAGGTACATACATGGATGATTACCTACCTTTCAAATACTAATAATCAGCTGATATACACATCTGAAATTGTTCAATGGGACTGAACCATACTACATTTAATGAATACCAAATCCATAATCTGAATCAGATCTAGATCTAACTTAGTCTAATGGTAGAGAATCTGATCCTGCATAGACATTTTTTTGTTTATATCTGAAGTTTTTACAGAGCTATGATTGGGTTTTTTCACAGTTCTGCCCATTATAAAAGATTGGGATTTCTTGAATATTTGATAATGTGTTGTGCCATCCTCAGTGGGTAGATTCTTACCAAAATTGAATGGGAACATCCTCGGGTGATCACCTACCCATCACAAAAATGTAACTGTAAATTTGTTTGAGGACCCCAAAAAAAAAAAAAAACTCCTACGACCCATCTGTGTGCCCCGACCCACACTTTAGGAACCACTGGTTTAGTGTAACTAAATGTAATAATCCTTGCTGTTGCAGCTGGCATGCATGGGTTTGTGGATGTGAAGTTGTGCGATGCCTTTGAAGCACCGCGGCGACGGATGACGATAGCACAGCAGAGAGAAAGCAGGGAGTGGAAGTATTTCATCGCTGCAGAGGAGATTATCTGGGATTACGTTCCAAATATGCATGAACACATCGATGAGTAAGCAGCATTTTTTAGATTAACTTTACTGTAATGTATAGAAAGACAGTAAGAAAACTGATTTTCTACTCCTTTTTTACCTTTAATCTCTACCTGAACTGTTTCTTTTGTTTTGCTTCTTTGTGTGATCAAATAAAACCTCTTATCTCCTTGTGCAGGGACTTCAAGCTCCACTACTTGAAACAGTCACCAACACGGATAGGACAGAGATACAAGAAGGCCGTGTACACAATGTACCAAAATGAGTCCTTCACAGAGAGGATGGAGACAAAACAGAGGAAGAACGAGCTCGGGATCTTGGGTCCAGTGATCAGAGCGCAAATCAGAGACGTCATCACTGTGAGTTTGTGCTCACCTGACGTCTAAATGCTTTTAACTGGCCACGTTCTGAACATGTAGAGCAGTGGTTCCCAACCCCCCAAACAATTGTTTTTTATTTAACATTTATGTTTTAAAAACATGCATAAAATGAAGTTTCAATTAAATGTGGAAATGATTTTATCAATTTTTTTCAGAATCAAAAAGTTTTCTTTAAAAAGTGGGTCTACACGTATAAAGTTTGGGAAAAACTGATGTAAAGGAATAAATACTATTACTACTATAGTCGAATTTCTGGCCATAGAAACAGAGACTGACTGCCAAATACTGAGCTATTATCTATATGCATCAATGGAGTGACTGCCAAATAGTAAGCTATTCTGAACATTCACAAACAAACTGACTGCCAAATAGTGAGCTGTTGTCCATATCCACCAACATACTGATTCCCAAACAGTGAGCTATTATATACATCAACCAACATACTGACTGCCAAACAGGGAGCTATTCTATACATCTACCAACAAACAGACTGCCAAATAGTGAGCTAGTCTATACATACACCAGCAAACTGACTGCTAAATAGTGATCTTTTCTAAACATTCACAAACAAACAGAAAAAAATACACATGACAGGTACATATTGAATATGTACTGCACAAAGTCTGTCAAAGCTAAAAAGTAACATTGTTTACGCCCTCCTGTCCTTCCACAGATTGTTTTTAAGAACATGGCGTCCAGGCCTTACAGCATCTACCCACATGGTCTCACAATACAGAAATCGGAAGAGGGAGTCAGCTACCCAGAAGGAGGTACTGATCAGTGTCTCCAGTCTTCCACTCTGATTTAATCACACAAAACATGATCTTGGATCTAATCACATACTTTGTGATGTGGTTTCCAGGCAACCAGTCCCACGGTGTTCAGCCAGGGGAGACGCACACGTATGTGTGGAGGGTGGTGGAAGAGGATGAGCCTTTGGAGGGAGACTCACGGTGTCTGACCAGGATGTACCACAGCGCTGTCGACGCACCACGAGACATCGCGTCAGGACTGATTGGACCAATCCTCATCTGCAAGAGTCAGTCTCTGAATGTCAGGAACGTACAGGTAAAAAGCATCGTCATTTGATCGACCTTTAAACATTTCTGTTACGCAGAGTGGAAATTCTAAAAATTCTTTAAAATGTTCTGCCACGAGGTCGTGTTTGGAGGGGAAATGTGGTTCTTGAATGACTTCACTGATCATCTGACTTTTAATGTAGCTCCACCATATTGGGTATTTAGGTTCAATTCATCACAAATAACCTGATAAACTACTGTAAGCTCTAACCAGGAGCATTGCTTCAGGGAAGAAAACCAGGTAGTAAACAAAGCAATTTCAATTTTGTTTGAGCTCCTTTAAGGTATAGATCTGGTTCACCACCTCCTATTATCCCTTTGTCCCAAAGTCCTCGGAAATGCCTCTGTTCCCCACCTGTATGTTTTCAATTTAATTCAATTTTTTCAATTCAATTTTATTTGTATAGCGCCAAATCACAACATACATTATCTCAAGGCACTGTACATAATAAGGCCAAAACCTTTACAATATTACAGAGAGAAAAGAAACCCAACAGTTCACACAATGAGCAAACACTAGGCATCAGTGGAGAGAAAAATATCCCTTTTAACAGGAAGAAATCTCTGACAGAACCAGGCTCAAAGATGTGCGGTCATCTGCCTCGACCGGTTGGGGTGAGAGGAAAATGGGGGACAGAGGAGAGGTGGGGGACAGAAAGGGGGGAGAGAAAGAAAAAGTGGGAGGTGAGGGAGAAACAGAAGAGAGAGACCAGGAGCAAATATACAACAGTTGTATCAAGTTTAGAGTCAGTTATGTCATGTTTATAGAACTACAGTGTCATTTATACAAGCAGCAGCAGAGATTGATAAGAAACTATACTGATGAACTTTTAATCAGAGCATAGTAACAATGACAGCAGTATTATTGTTACTGATAATAATAATAATAATAACATCAT
>JAFBJR010000286.1:569684-813671 GCA_016785285.1 Brachirus orientalis
GCCTCCATCCTGGCAAACAAGCTACATTTATTACAGGTACCGTTATCGCTAAAGGAGGCAGAGGAGTAACTAAACATGTGGCACACAACACAGGAGAGAGCAGGAGAGGGAGAAGGAGAGAGAGAAGCCATCGCTACTAAGCTAACTGTTAAGCTAGGAAGACCACAGAGTGTGAATCTACGTGAGAGATAGAGTCAAGCGAAGGTGTCGCTAACAGAAGCTTAAGGCAAAAAACGATTAACAGAACAAATGCTAATACAGAGACTAGACTGTGAATTTAGATTAAGTTTTCCAGCAGTAGAGAGCAGGAGAAAACACGCAGCGTAACACCAGTGGAAACAGGAAGTGACACAATACGTTACGTGAGCCGACGTCGTCAGTCACAATTTAGTGCTAATGTTAGCATGTTAGTGTGCTAAGAACAAAGACAGTGACCTGCTGTTAGTAATTTCACTGTTAGCATGTTAGCATAGCTGTAAAAGCTGCCTGTTGTAAGTCCACAACAGTCATACATATACTTAGTTACATCGGTAAATAAAATGTATGTATACTTTTATTTAAATGTGACACGACTCTTAATGTACCTAAATACGTATTTCTTACAACATAAATACATTAATATTTTAATGAAGTTCTGTACTTCCAAAAAGGTTCATGATAAGGTTGCCACAATGAGTAATCAGTATCTGTAAGTTTTTCCTTTGTGGGAAATTAAACATGTAATCATACCATTTTATCAATGATCAAAATTTTAGTCAAGATGATTATTGTATTTAGATTTTTGCTCATTTTATACTCCTAGTGCTGGTCCCAAGCCTGGATAAATTCAAGGCCATCCAAGAAACGGATATGTACTGTAGATCATCCGCTGTGAAAAATTGTTTTCACAAATAAGAAACACCTGAATTTAATTTGGCACAGGAAAAACCTACAACCTCTCACTCATGGTGGCACTCTTGAGTCAACTCTGTAAAACTAAAATGAGATATTATAACCTCCATGAAGGTGAAGGACTGTTGTCTTATACTGCAGTAGTTTAGTTGGTTGTACCTAATAAACTGAACTATTTCCAAAGAATGCAATATTAGAAGTTATACCAGGTCATTTTGAATATAAGTGAATACACAACATGCTAACATCATTTCTAAAAATTATATTTATGATGACTGATGTTTGGCTCTTGACAGTAAATGTGTACATTCCTACAAAACCCTTAACATGTTGATCTTGTCTTTAGACTAACTTCCTGTCATCTCATGAACTCATGTGATGAGAGGGCAAGGCATTTATTCAGAGACAATCAGCCAAACCTCATGCCTCTGATCTGGATAAATGGAAAAGTGAGGGTTTTGGTTTGTTTCTACAGCTGAAAGCAGACAAAGAGCAGCATGCTGTGTTTGCTGTGTTCGATGAGAACAAGAGCTGGTACCTGGATTACAACATTGCCCACTTTAGTGATCGAACCAAAGTGAACAAGGCAAACCCAGAATTCTACAAATCCAATGTCATGCACAGTAAGTTCTTCCTTAAACAGACTGAAGCCAAAACAACTTAATCATAAAGACAAGATGTACAGTAGTTACTCTATTATTTACTTGTCCTTACAGCAATTAATGGTTATGCTTTTGAGAGCGGCCCAGTCTTGGGTTTCTGCAATGGTGAGGTAGCAACGTGGCATGTGTCTAGCATTGGAGCGCAGGACTACATCCAGACTGCAACATTCTACGGCCATCCATTTGAGCTGAACGAGCGGACAGAGGACTTTCTTAGCCTCTATCCCATGACTGGAGAAACTATCACAATGAACATGGACAACATTGGTTAGTCAGTGCTTGCAATGCCTTTTTGTGCCCAAATATTGTGTGTACTGTAGAGGTCTTGTTGACGGTTTTTTGTTCTCTTCAAAAAAAAAAAGGTGTCTGGCTCCTGGCTTCCCTGAATTCCCATGGGACCACAAAAGGGATGCGTTTGAAGTTTCAGGATGTCGAGTGCTTTCGTGACACCCAGTACGAGTACAGTGACTATGAAGATCCAGCAACAATCAAAGAATTTACAGTGTGGAAGCCTCCAACCTTGGAAGACATCAAGAAGGAAGAGGAAGCAGAAGCGAAACCTGAAAAAGAAACAGCAGTGCCAGATGATTACACAGACATGTGGGCAGAAAAATGGGGCATCAGGTCCCTGAGGAACCAATCTGTGGCCTCAGACATGGAGAAGCTAGACCTCTCATTCCTCGATTATGATGCTGTGGATGTGCCTGATGGTGATACAAACATCACTGTTAATTTCAATGGGACAAAAAAAAAACAAGAGGCCACCAATGTTATTCGAACAAAACAAGAAGCCACCAATGTTACACTACCAAAACAAGAAGTCACTAATGTTATGCTACCAAAACAAGAAGTCACTAATGTTACACTACCAAAACAAGAAGCCACCAATGTTACACTACCAAAAAAACAAGAGGCCACCAATGTTACGCTATCAAAACAAGAAGCCACCAATGTTACACTACCAAAAAAACAAGAGGCCACCAATGTTACGCTATCAAAACAAGAAGCCACCAATGCTACACTATCAAAAGCAGAAGTCACCAATGCTACGCTACCAAAACAAGAGGCCACCTATGTTACGCTATCAAAAGGAAAAGGCACCAATGTTACACTATCAAAAGGAAAAATGACCAATGTTACGCTACCAAAACAAGAGGCCATCAATGTTACACTACCAAAAGGAAAAGTCACCAATGTTACGCTATCAAAACAAGAAGCCACCAATGTTACGCTATCAAAACAAGAAGCCACCAATGTTACGCTACCAAAAAAAGAGGCCACCAATGTTACGCTATCAAAAGGAAAGGTCACCAATGTTACGCTATCAAAACAAGAAGCCACCAATGTTACGCTACCAAAACAAGAGGCCACCAATGTTACGCTATCAAGAGGAAAAGCCACCAATGTTACGCTACCAAAAGGAAAAGCCACCAATGTTACGCTACCAAAACAAGAAGCCACCAATGTTACGCTACCAAAAAAACAGGTAGCCACCAATGTTACACTACCAAAACAAGAGGCCACCAATGTTACGCTATCAAGAGGAAAAGCCACCAATGTTACGCTACCAAAAGGAAAAGCCACCAATGTTACGCTACCAAAACAAGAAGCCACCAATGTTACGCTACCAAAAAAACAGGTAGCCACCAATGTTACACTACCAAAAAAACAAGTAGCCACCAATGTTACGCTACCAAAACAAGAGGCCACCAATGTTACGCTATCAAAAGGAAAAGCCACCAATGTTACGCTACCAAAACAAGAGGCCACCAATGTAACGCTACCAAAACAAGAAGCCACCAATCTTACGCTACCAAAAAAACAAGTAGCCACCAATGTTACGCTACCAAAAAAACAAGTAGCCACCAATGTTACGCTACCAAAACAAGAGGCCACCAATGTTACGCTATCAAAAGGAAAGGTCACCAATGTTACGCTACCAAAACAAGAGGCCACCAATGTAACGCTACCAAAACATGAGGTCACCAATGTTTCGGTAACTTTGCAACAAACTGCTAATGTTACGGTATCATTACATGGAAGTGCATCATCCCACTTGGAGACTGACAGAATCAATGTAACCATGACTGGAGATAACCAGACATCTATGGACACAATTATGACAGAAGACTCAGAGGAAGGACTCACCAGAGGAGATGTGTTCTCATACTCTGCACCTCTATCCAATTCCAGCACCGGCAGTCCCAACAGTACAACTGAGGACAATGTGTCTGTTTCCACTTCAGCACAAAGTAAAGAGGAAAATAACACAGCAATTAAATATTCGAATGTGTCAGCAAATGGAACAAACCATTCATTGTCCATGTCAGAGGTTAGAGGGGTTAACAGAACAGACAGCTACAACATAACCATCCTTGAGTTGGAGAGGAAAGACAATAAAACCAGTGATACTGATTTTCTACACATTGTAGCAGAGCAGGAGAACATCACTGCTCCTCCTGGCAACATGTCTAACCTCACCATCTCCAGCAGCGGAGCAAACACAGAATCCTCTGAGGAGCTCAGTGCCTCAGAGAGCAGTGAAGAAGTGCTCATCTACCTCAAAGAAAACAACACAGAAGTGATCAAGACAACCTCAGTCAAAATACAAGGTCACAACTGGACTTATGATGGAACTCACCAAATGGAGCCCATGGAGATTCCTGACCACATGGTGAAATATTTTGAGGAACAAGCCCCTCGAACAACACCAACTCCGAAAAAGAAGACCAAGACGGTGAACTTGCGACAGAGGCCCCAGAAAGGTGAAGGCATGAAAACAAGGAGGAGGAAGGTATACAAGCCTCAGGTCAGTAGCGGTTTACCGTTCTCTCCTCGTGGCTTCAATCCAGCCATGACCCCGCGTGGGGCACGACCAAACATCCCACAGCCCGTATCTGATGAGGATGAGCTCATCAACATACCTGTGGTCATCGGCGTGCCGCGGCCAGATTTCAGTGACTATGAGCTCTAT
This sequence comes from Brachirus orientalis, assembly GCA_016785285.1. Classification (NCBI taxonomy): domain Eukaryota; kingdom Metazoa; phylum Chordata; class Actinopteri; order Pleuronectiformes; family Soleidae; genus Brachirus; species Brachirus orientalis. The sequence continues at coordinate 574,212 of JAFBJR010000286.1, forward strand.
GTTCCTGGGGATGAACCAGATCATCTAGGGCTAGATGAAGACTTGAAAGGAAATGAATATGAATATGTGAGCTACAAAGATCCCTACAGCAGCCATGAGGACTTAAAGAGTCTCAGCCTGGATGAGACAACAAAACACTACCTAAAGAATTTAGGCTCAAACGTGAAGACTTATTACATCTCAGCAGAAGAGGTTGAGTGGGACTATGCTGGCTATGGACAAAAGTAAGCTCTGCAGAAACAATCACATATTATAAATGAATAACTCATTGCTCACCAAATTCACATATCCTTAAACACTGTTGTGCTATCACCACAGGAGGCAAGACAAAATGCAACAAAACACCCAAAAAACATCATTCACCAAGGTGGTTTTCCGGGGTTACACGGATAGTAGTTTCAGAACACCTGACATCCGTGGAGAGATGAATGAGCATCTTGGCATCCTGGGACCGGTCATCAAGGCAGAGGTTGAACAAAGCATCATGGTAAGACTGCACACCATTAACCATAAATGTCTGAGTCAAATTGCTATTTGAATTTGGGATTGATTTTATCGGATAATCTTAGCAAGAAAAGTAAAAAACAAGCTTGGTCCAAATGAAAAATAATCTGTCTACAACCAGCATCACCAAGGTTGCAATCTTAGAATCCATTCAGTGGCAACTTCATCTGTACTACATGAGCATTATCTGACTGTTAGCAAAAAAAAATCTAATTGAATGTGTCTTTTAAAGGTGGTGTTCAGGAACAATGCCAACAGGCCGTACTCCATTCACCCAAATGGAGTTTCCTACACGAAGAGGACAGAAGGTCTTTCTTATGAGGACGGATCCACGTACTGGTACAAATATGACGATGAGGTTCAACCAAATACCACCTTCACATATTTGTGGAAGGTGAATTCAATGGTTGGGCCGTTGCCAGATGAGTCTGACTGTCGGACCTGGGCCTACTACTCAGGTGTTAATCCTGTGAGTGCTTATTAGTACGCAAATGTATGTTTAGGAAGACTCAAGAATTTCAAAATGGGCTACTGTGTACAGTTTAAATCCAAGACAAACGTGTCTCTTAGGAAAAGGACATCCACACTGGTTTGATCGGGCCTTTGCTGGTGTGTCGCGAAGGAACCCTGGACAAGAACTTACCAGATGTGCAGGAGTTTGTGCTGCTTTTCATGACCTTTGATGAGTCGCAGAGCTGGTACTATGAGCAGAACATCGAGATCATGCAGAGGAAAAGCCGAAGAAGGATTCTGGAACCTCGTTCCAAGGACAACTTCAAGTTCCATTGTAATGCACCTGGCTTACTTTTAGCAAATTGATCCTTAACCCAAAGTCTTTTGAATATGACGATAACACGCTATGTCTTACTGTCTTTACTTCAGCCATCAACGGTATCATATACAACCTAAAGGGCCTGAGGATGTACACTGACCAGCTGGTGCGCTGGCACCTGATCAACATGGGTTCTCCTAAGGACTTCCAGAGCGTCCACTTCCATGGACAGACATTCCTCCATAAAAAGACCACAAGCTACAGACAGGCTGTTTTCCCACTGCTGCCTGGTCAGAACCACAATGTTTGTTAAGTGGAAACAACAGCTGGCTTTGTTTGATTGATTTTTAAATGTAGTTGGGACGTTGGGACACATGGCAGGGTAGTGGCTAGCATTGTTGCCTCACAGCAAGAAGGTCAAATCTAGGTTGAATATTTTCTCTGGGTTCTCCAGTTTCCTCCAACAGTTCAAAAACATAGAGGTTAACTGGACTAAACTGACCGTAGGTGTGAATGTGAGATGGATGGATCTTTGTCTCTATGTGTCCCTCTGATGAACTGGTGACCTGTCAAGGGTGTGACCCTGCCTTTTGTCCTATGTCAGCTGGGTTTGGCACCAGTGGCCCCACAACCTTCATTGGGAGGATAAAGCGGTAGGAGGTAGTGAGTCCAAAAATGTGAGATCAATTGGACACATTAAATCAGTGGTCAGCAACTGGTGGCCCGTGGACCAAAACTGGCTCACCAGCAATAATATCCCGCCATTTGATTAATTAAAAAATCAGATTTTTTTTTTAAAAAAGAAAATTGTTTCATTTTCTTCACAAAAATGACAAAGTTATATGAAATGTAGAGCCCTTCATTTTCAGAAAAATAAGATTTACTGAGTCTAAGAGCAGTTTTAAGACACTAGTACAGTTCTGTTCTGTTCTAGTTACTTTTTTAAACCAACACATTGTTATTGTACAATATTGAATAGTTTAGATTAGAAGAAATAAGTGACTCTCATGTTGGGGAAAATAGTGGTAGACAAGGATTTGGGCTTAATTTTCAGCTTAATTAATAAAAACTGTCTCTTCAGGGACCTTCGCTACTCTGGAGATGTATCCGTCCAGACCTGGCCTGTGGCAGCTGGAGACAGAAGTTGGTTTAAACCAGCAGAAGGGCATGCAGACACTCTTCCTGGTTCTAGATAAAGGTACAAACAGTGAGAAACACTGCTGTATTTGGAGTATGATGTTCTATAACTCCACAAATCTACATTATGTTTTGTTTTTTGTGCTTAATATGACGTTTTTGTGTCCTCTTAGACTGCTACCATCCACTGGGTCTCCAGTCAGGCAGTGTGAAAGATAACCAGATCACAGCCATCAACACCAGAGGTAACTGTTTCTCCTTCTTTCTGCGACTGCAGCGTAAAATGATTCCATGACTATGACATCACAGCTGCGTGAGCAATGAGGTCACAAACTGTTTGAACAGTATCTCCATCTTTGAAGGATACTGGGAGCCCTATCTCGCACGACTGAACAACCAGGGTAAATATAATGCATGGAGCACAGATCAGAACTACAGCTGGATTCAGGTTTGTGTGATAATGTTGTATTTAATGTTTTTAGGTTATAGTGTGAAAACAAACTATTACCTGTGGAGCTTTCTTCCTGTGCAGGTCGACTTTCAGCGGCCGGTTGTGATAAGTCAGGTGGCCACACAGGGAGCCAAGCAGATGTTCCATTCCCAGTTTGTAGTCAAGTACCTGATCTCCTACAGCACGGACCGACGCAAATGGATCTTCTATAAGGGCGACAGCAGGGACCTCAGGAAGGTGAGAGCGGGCGCGGTTTGATCACAGTGATTGGTAGAAAAACTCCTGCAAAGTGAGAGAAACATGTCAGATAAGTTTTTAGTTGAGATCAAACGATGCAAATTCAGGCCGATTTTCAAGCGTTTTGATCGTGACCGACACAATTCCAGTGTTTATGAACGTCAGGAACAATGAACGGACGTGAAAGCTAATATAAATGTAGCTTTGGCAACAGTCTCCTCAACGTACGACAGTGTCGTGAACGTGAACGATGATTGGCGGGGGTTGTACTTGTAGTGCTGTCACTCGCCAAACAAGACACATCAAAAATCCACTGTGGCAGATAATCTGACATGGCGACTATCATGAAAGACAAAAAAAAATATTGTGTTGTCTAATCTCGGCATTAATGTCTTTCTCCGTCCTCTACTAGGTGTTCACTGGGAACAGGGAAGCCTACGGAACCGAGAAAAACACCTTCTTTCCTCCAATGGTTGGACGCTTCGTCAGGCTCCACCCCATCAACTGGTACGGCAAAGCCACAGTTCGCATGGAGTTCTACGGCTGTGAGCTCGACGGTAAGTTGCTACAGTATGTGAACATAGATGTGATAAAGCCTAAATAATATAATATTTATCGAAGGTATCCACGTATCGTTACCTCCGACATTGGCGTTGTTTTATTGGTAATTTTTTTCTACTGCTAGAAACTTCCTGTGTACAGTTTTTTTTCGATGGATCAATCTGATTTTTTTGTGATGGGTAGGTGATCACCCAAGTATGATCCCATTCAATTTTGGTAAGAATCCACCCACTGAAGATGTCACAACATGTCTAATTTTCAAGAAAACTCATTCTCTTCTAATGGGCAAAATTATAAATTTATCTCTGTGGAAAACCCATCAATTTGGCATGTGTGTGCAGGGTTGATCACTCTGTCCTCAGATTAAATTTCATCTGAATCTGATCCAGATTACAGATTTGACAGGAATTTAAATGATTAATTTCCATTGAGTTCCAAGTTCACGTGTGTATCTCAGCAACATCTTAATGGATCAGAGTAAATTTTGTCATGTTTACATAAGATGGTAACAGCTATAAACAGGTGAAGTTCTATACAGATCCAGAAAGTTCTTCAGGATCCAGTGAATCAAAGTGTAAACATTTCAGTTGCCAGTAACAACAACTTTCCCAGAATTATGGATTCTGTAAATGTGACATTTCTGATCTTTGGCCTCAGGCTGCTCGGTTCCTCTGGGGATGGAGAGCGGACTCATCGAAGACCATCGCATAACTGCGAGCTCTACAGCCTACAACTGGTACTCTGGAACCTGGAACCCGTCCCTTGCACGCCTCGACAGACAGGGCACCGCCAATGCGTGGCAGGCTAAGGTATGTCTGTGAAGGTTCTCACAGTCCAGTCACATGTCCAGGTCTTGGACGTTTGCAGTAGCTGGCTCCAGGCAAATGGACTTGTAGCTAACTACTAAAAGGCTAGGTGCTAATTCTAATATTGTTACTATAGCCAGAGGTTTGAAGCTCATTTATGCTAAATATTAGTTTTACATGTGGAAACAAATCTTTTGACAAAGATTGTGAAAATTTTCACTGAAAAAAGTAATGGTTGACAAACTTAAAAACTTTAAAAAAAAAAAAAAAATTCAATTGGTGACACAAGTGATTAAAGTTCATGTGAACTAAAGTTATATAAAGACAACTTCACATACCTCGCTAACTTTAGCTCGAATTTATTGTGAACTTTTGTGTTATGTGTTATGAATTTTCAACTTACAGTTTTAAGTGGAATTAATGCACCACAAGGTTACAGTGTTTTGGGGGCGGAGCTTTGATTGAAAGGGGGTGGGATAGGTGGGAACGGTGCTAGCTTTTCTAGTCTAACTAACCCGAGCTTTACTGCTTTGAACTTATGACATACTGAAAATGAAAATGGTAGACAAACCTTTAAACTCAATAAATCCTTGGTACATTTAGATGGAATCAGATTAATTCATGAAGGTGTTACCAAGTGAAGTTTGGTCAACCATTTTCTAACTTGGTATATTTAATTAGAATTAGAACTTGGTACCATTAATTTGAATTAATTCATTCAGGTGTTACTCACCAAATTATTTTCTTAAGTTTTATCAACCATTTTCTTTTTTCAGTGATATTCTGAACAAAAATTGTTGACCAAAAATAATTAATTGTCTTAATTAATTAAGTTTATTCAAACTGAAATAAGCAGGTTGTCTTCTTATAACTTGAACTTGAATTAACTTGATTAATTAAGGTGTTCTTTTTTCTTTAAAAAATACTCCACCATTTGTTTTTTTAGTGTAAATCAAGCAGAGCTCTGAGAATTGAAGTGAATTGAAGCTGACACACATTGCCAACTCTGATTTAATAGTATTTATACATTTATATGGACATTTCTCCAGCAGTTGATGAATTCATGCTTTAATTTCAACCCACCTGTCTGCGTTCTCTGTTTTTGTTTTTCCACAGCACAATGACAGGAAGCAGTGGCTGCAGGTGGAACTGCCTCACGTGAAGAAGATCACAGGTATAATAACACAGGGAGCCAAGTCTCTGGGGAAAGAGATGTACATCATGTCCTACTCTCTGCAGTACAGCGACAACGGCATGCACTGGAACCAGTACACAGATGACGAGGACCTGCCATTCAAGGTGAAAACACACAGACACTGTCATTACATCACTCACTCTTTACAGACTCTCACAGTTATGACTTGGGTTTGATTCTTTATTCTCCACATGGTGGTTTAAACCTGTAAATGAATGGTTTAGAGCGAGAAGGAAATAAAGAGTTTTGAGAGTCCAGTTGTCTTTATGTTTCATTCATCAGAAGGAACAGGTTTACAGAGCATAAGGTTGATCTGCAAAGGAGTTCAGAGAAGTGACGTGTACCACAGCTTCTTACAGGCCAAAAACAGCTGCACAGGAAGGAGGCATTATGCCCATAAATGGTGGAAGGGTGTATCTCTTCAAAAGTAATCAAAAGCATGGGAAAAAGAGAAGTGCGCATCCCTTTAGGGAGGTGAGCAATCATCGAAGGTCGCGCTTGTGTTTCTTATCGGTTATAAAAAAAACAAATGACTAGTTGTAAGATGAAGAGTTGCAGCCTTGTGAGTTTCTGTACATGATCTAAGCAGGACATGTGCAAAAGCCAAACGTGTAGAAAGGTGGATACAGATATATGGAAAAAAACAGATTTAGGATTTTTTTCCATTGCAATAGCTACACTTGAAAAAGATTCTAAAATAAAGTTTATCCTCTATCTTCAAATACAGACTTTCCTTGGAAACACAGACAACAACAGCCACGTGAAGAACTACATCTACCCTCCCATTTTCTCTCGCTTCATCCGAATCATTCCCATCAGCTGGATGAACTCCATCACCATGAGAATAGAACTGCTGGGCTGTGACTTTGAGTGACACACACACACACACACACACACACACACTGGTTTCCACTCACTCTAACCTTAACCATAATTACTAGTGCCCTAACCCTGACCCTGACCTTAACCTAACCCTAACCTCAGCCTAACTTTAAAACATGTCTTCACCTTAAAACTGAGTCATTTATGTTATGGGGACTTGATTTTTGTCCCCATAAGGAAGACAAGTCCCCATAATGTGACTGTGGAGACAGACTTAGGTCCCCACAACATAAGATATACCAGGCACACACACACGCACACACAAATACCTGTACTGAATAGTCAACCATACACAAACCCATAATACATAACATATATTTGTCATTTATATAAAGGATTCTTTATGTTAAAATGATCATTGAGGGCTCGTCAAACTCAACTGCTATGATTTAAGTGGTGTAACCGAAAAGAAAACTAAATACAAATTCACATACATTCATGTATTATTGTAATGTATTTCAAAGGACTATTCAGAAACAGGCATCGCAAATTAGCGATGTAGTTTACACACTGATTCATGCCATAAACTTGTCCCAATAAATATTAAAGTAATAATTCAGGTTTGTTTTGAGTTGAGCTGCCAATATAGACACAAGAAAAAAAAACAAGTTTTAGAAGAATTAAAACCTGTATACGTCTACAATATCTTTAGAACATGTTCACGTCTTTATCTCACTGTTAGACAGACTTTTCCAACAGGAAAGTGAAGTTTGTAAACCACTCACTCTCCCGCACCAAAGTCCATAGAGAAAATCAGTGATTTTAGCTCACAGGGACACAGGAGCTGCTGGTCTACTGCTGCCTCGTGTGGTCACTTTGTGTCACTGAAATAAACCAAAATTAATATTTTCAAATGCCAAAGTGGCAAAATAAGACATTTGAACTTAGTGATGGAGGCAGCAGTGGATCAACAACTCCTGTGTGCTGTGATGTAAAATCGCTGATTTTCTCTATGGACTTTGGTGTAAGGTGAACCTTTTATTAGATGAGTCTGTCTTATAGCTTATCCACAGCAGTAGGGGGCGCTCACAGCACAGTCAGTGCTGACTGTTGTGTCAACAAACTAAACTATGTCTTTAAATGAAATTTCATACTTATTTAAATAGTGGGGTCAGAACCTGTGAGACCACTTTCCCATTCATTTTAATGGAAATGTTTGTTCCCCTATTCCATGAGACTTTATTTTTTAAAAATGACATGTTTTACTTTGTGCGTCTGGAATAAGTAGAAATGATTGTAAATATATAAAGTAGAGTTTTATGTAATTTATTTTGCAATAAATATGATTCTTATATTCTTATTGTTTTTTCCTTCAGTGTTTTGTTTTATCAGTGTGATGTGTGAGAACATGTGAAGCTAAAGACTCGTCACCATCATCCTTCACTCTATTTAAAACTTCCGGATGTGAGATGTAATGGAGATGTTGCACCAGCAGATGTCGCTGTAGCTTCACCTTTGCAGGAGCTCAGAGCAAAAACATTTTCCTGTCAGATAAAGTGGATTTATCACAACAAAGATTATATGAAAAATAACTTTAAGAAATACATAAGTGAAGGATTTTTGATTTCAGAGCCAAAAGATGAGTTTTTTAAAACACATTAATTCACAACATTATGACTTAAAATCCAAAATCGATGATTTTTCATAAATATATACACACATCTTACTAAAAATAATGATAAAAATTATATTTTATTTGCCTTAGCAGAAGACAAATTACATACAGCACATGATAAATACTATATAAATTAGTTTTTAGTGAAAGAAATATAATCAAAACTTACTTTTCTCACTTACTTACATTTTATTAAGCTGCGGGACTAGTTCACTGTTAGTGATGCAACATAAAATTCCCCCAAAAAAGATGATCTGAACCTAATACAAGTGATTTTTCATAAAAGTATACACACTAGCTAATACAATTAATGATAAATAATCATTATTTAATGCTTTGTGCGTCATTATAGCAGACAATTTACACACTACTACTATGCATGTATGTTCGGTTATTCACACTTAAAGTTAATGTATTCTGATCAATCAATAACTTGGACAAAAGGAATAATAACTTATATCTTCATATATATTGTATGACTCTATATAATTTATGTATTTCTACTGTATTTTTTATGTGACTCGTTTACAGCACTGATGCCATGTCTTAGTGGACTATTCTTTCAATTCTTACATTAATTTATTACTAAACACGTCGTTGCTGTCACCTTAAAACAACATAACAAACAACAACCATTTATAAAGATATAATTAATGTAATATTTTCAAAGATCATGGGGGTTTAAATAATATTAAAGTCAGTCATTATCAATATATTAATCAATAACTTAATAATAGTAACTTATATCTTCATTTATATTGTATTAAATCTAGATCATCTGTTCATATACAGTGTATTTTGTCTTGTAATGTTATTTTTATGGGTTTATATATTTTTACATGAGTTTACATTTTACATGGACAAAAACCAAGTATTTAAAAATAGATAAATTCACTGAAACATAAATTAAATATAGACATTTTCGAGGATCACGTGAGTTTAAATGAATCAGTAACAGATGCTATAAATGTACGTGAGTGACTCATAATCTGCCCGGTAACAAAAATATGATTCTAAATATCTCCACAGCACAGTGGTGACGTCACACAGGCTGTTTACAAACATGCTTCAATGAGAGGAGTCATCACGCGCACACACACACACACACACAGGGAAGGGAGGGGAGGGGAGGGCCCGCCCCCTCGTTAAGCCACGCCCCCTCGGGGCAGAGCTCTTTAAAAAGCTGCAGAACTGAAACAGTTCAGTTGAACAGCTGCAGATTAGAGATTAGAGATTAGAGAGGGAGACGGAGAGAGCGGGACTTTACACTGACACATACACACATTTAAAGAAGACACACACATTTAAATAAAACACACACAGAGCGGTGAATCAGGAGAGTCGTGGATAAATCTGACCAGTGGAATCATGAAATCTCCAAAGCTTAAACCTCAAGGTAAATTACTAATTTTGTTTTTAATATTTAATGTTCATTTAATTGAATAATAATCAAAACTCAAATGCTAAATGTTTCATTTTGGTCTCCAGTCAAATTATACTTATACTTGTCCAATTAGCTTTCAATAACAACATTCAATTACAGGATTATCAGTGTTTTCATCATATTATAGAGAATATTATTGTGTGGTGTTAGGTCTTTTTTTGTTTTTTGTTTTTTAGATTCAGATTTTTCAAAAACAAAACAAACATAGAATGGATTTTTTTTTAAATAACTGATAGTTAAAAGCTATGTGAAAATTGTTTTAATATATGCAAAAGTTAAGTTATGAAAAGTCATATTTACCTTTAATATATGTTTATAAACATATATTAAAAAAATAAAGTTATATAAAGTCACATATACTTATGATGTTTAATACATTTACATAAAAAGTTAAAAATGTACATCATTCTGTATTTGTATTTCCCATTTGTATGATTTTTAAAATATGTATATATAAAGTTAATTTTATATAATGCATTTCCAATGTAAATTACTTTTAATATATTAAAAAATTAAGTTCTATAAAGTCATATTTATATCCCATGTTAATATTTTAATATATCTATATAAAAATAGTTATATGTGTATAAGAGGATTAAATTACCTTATATGTGTATTTCCTGTGAGTTTTAATACATATACAGTAGGTAAATAACATTTATAAATGTATATTACTTTATGTATGTACTTCCCATGTAAATGATTTTTAAAATATGTAAATGAAAAATTCAAGTTATATTAATTTACATATGCATTTCTAATGTAAATTATATTTAATATGCATATATAAGTTATATTAAGTATGTGTGTTTATTCTGTTTTTTTTTTTTTTGTTTGTTTGTTTTTTTTCCGTAGCAAAAAAGTTCGTAAACACCGAGGATCTGAACGACGTTCTTTGCGAGTTCGACGCCGTGATGGAAGATTTCAAGTCTCCGGTGGAGAAATGTCACTTCAGGTACGACGAACACCTGAAGACGATGAAGAGGCGAAGCAGCGCCAGCATCAGCGACAGCGGCATCAGCGACTCCGAGAGTGAGTCACCGTCGACCAATCACAGCCGAGCTCACTAACACCGACAAACTTTCAGTTTCCTGTCGGGACAAGTCCGACAAACACTGAGATAAAGATGTCGTGGACTTAAACGGACGTAGATTTTTTTTTTTTTTTTGGCTAAAATGGTCAGACTGGTTCTCACCAGCAGGGGGCGCATTACAGAAACCCTGAAACAACACTTTAAGTCATTTGGTAAATGCTACTATTGTTTTTATTAATTTAATCATTATTTAACCAGGAATAAAAGTTATTAAGACTAGAAATCACAGATTCAATTAGAGAAGATAAAAAATGAATCAGGCATAAAATTTCTGTGAAAATTTAATAATACTACATGACCTTTATTAATGTTCCACATTAATCTAAAGTGTAAAACTATAACTTCATAAATGTATACTATAATAATAATATGTAAGAACTTAAGTTACTTTTGATACTGAAGTATTTATTAACCATTAATACTCTTTATTAATGGTAAAGTGGAAAACAAATGTTTAGTATCTGTGTGGTTGTTTAAGGTGGTTAATAAATACTTTTTAATAGTTAAATACAAATTAACTAATTAACCTGAATAACATCATTAAATAATTAGTAAAAAACCTCAATTAACAGTTATTTAATTCTTATTACAGTGTTTACTAACTGTTAGTTAATATACACTTATTGTAAAGTGTTACCAAAACTACAGACAAACAAACAGATAAACACAAAAAATCCTCAGAACAGTGTTAACAATATACAAGAGAATCAGAGCCACATCTTTTTTTGGAAAACCAAATTAAAAAACAATACATAAGACAGAATTCTGAGAAAAAAAAAAAAATATATATATATATATTTCTGACTTTACTTTGTTTGTGGAACTAATCCTCTTCTGTACAAAACTTTAAAAGCGCCACATGAGACCAGATCCTTCAGATGTGGATTTTTTTCCCTCTTTTTTTTTCCCTGGTTCCTTTCGAACCTTTGGTTCTGGTTCTGACTGAAAGATGCATCAGTTGGTGACAACAGTCGTCAGGTGTTTGAACCCGAGTTTGTGACTCTTTATGATGATGTTTGTTAAATTAGCTCCGTGGATCAGATTCCTGCAGGAGCTCTGTCTTCTCCATGGCAGTCTAATGAGGACAGACTGTCCACCTATTGTCCTGCGGCCTGATGGATGGACACAGTGTTGACGGACCAGATTAATGGATGATATATCACCACTGTGTGTGTGTAGCTGGTATTCCTTATGTTGTGGGGACCTAAATCTGTCTCCACAGTCACATTATGGGGACTTGTCTTCCTTATGGGGACAAAAATCAAGTCCCCGTAACATAAATGACTCCATTTTGAGGTGAAGACATGTTTTAAAGTTAGGCTGAGGTTAGGGCACTAGTATTTCCATTAATTTCCTCTACAGGAAATGAATGGAAGTCAATGCAATGTCCTCTGAAGTCATGGAAACCAGTGTGTGTGTGTGTGTGGTGCCTCCTGTCTTACAATGTGTTTTTTCCCTAAAACTTTAATATTGGGACCCACTTTTTTAAAGATAGATATTACTTTATTGATCTCAAAATTTAATTTTATGCATGTTATTTAAAACATGTAAATGATAAAAATTCACTAAAACGTTAGGAAAAATTCAGAAAAATTTGTTTGGGGACCCAAAAAATCTCCCGTGATCCATCTGGGGACCACGCCCCAGTGTTTGGTTTCCCAGACTTTTCATATGGGGACCTGCTTTTTAAAGATAACAGAACACTGTGACCCAAATCACAATATAAACTGTAACAAGAGCAAATTTGTGCATAATTTAGTAAGGACTAATTTACAGCCATATCTGTAAGATGTTATTAGATGTTATTTGGAACTGTTAAACATAATTCTTACGAACACATGAGGAAAATTTTTCAAATTTGTTTGGGAACCCCAGAAAAACTGTATTTAACGTACCATGCCACAAATCACAATGTAGACTGTGATGTGAACAAATCTGTGCATCATGTTTGGAACCCGAAAAACTCTCCCGCAGTCCATCTGAAGGTCCCAACCCAGTGTTTGAGAACCAGTGGTTTTGACCACCAAACTTTTTGAAGATGACAAACTACAAAATATAAACTGTAACAAGAGCATTAGTTTGAAGTGTTAAACTAATTATTTCTAAGAGATATTTGTTAGATTCAATAGATAGATTCACTTTATTAATCCAAAAACTTATTTTATGCAGGTTATTTAAACATAATTCTTATTAAAAACACTAGGAAAATTTTGCAAATTTCTTTGGGGACCAAAAAAATATCTCCCACGACCCATCTGTGGGTCCCGACCCAGTGTTTGGGAACCACTGGTTTAAACCAGTGGTTCCCAAACCAGAGGAGAGACAGAAATGTCGAACTGAATAAGTTATGAAATATGAAATCGTGTTCATGCGATCATTTCTGCTTTTTTACTTATTATGTGTTTGTTTATACAAGGTGTCAAACACCAGCATGTGCACATGAGAGTGTCATTAGAGGAGAACACAGTGATCACACACTGGTGTGTGTGTGTGTGTGTGTGTGTGACAGGTGCAGAGTCTCTGAACAGAAACAGCTTCAGCTTCAGTGATGAGCGGCTGAATTCACCCACCGTTTTCTCGCCAACGTCCAACTCACCTCCTCTGATGTCGCCGAAACGTGAGCTGACACACGGCCGCCTGCAAAACAAATCCACAATAAATACAAAGAAAAAAAAACAAAACAAACAGATTTTAACATATTTATCAATGTATGGCATCTTTTAGGCTTTAGTCAAATTTCTGTTTTAATATTAATAGTAAATATTAGTGACTCAAATTCAAATTCAAATTCACACAATAATAATAATGATATATTTTATTTTTTGGCACCTTTCACCTCATATTAAATCTTTTTTATTATTATTATTTTGCAGCCAAACTAGGCGACACTAAGGAGCTGGAGGACTTCATCGCCGACCTGGACAGGACGTTAGAAAGTAAGTGCTAATGAAGCTTAGCAATCATCAAATAGTTTAGCTATCATAATGTAGCTCAAGTGTCATTTGTCATAGCCTAGATTAGTTAGCTGTCAAATTGTAGCTTAGCTTTCATAACCTAGCAAAGCTATCATATTGTAGCTTAGCTGTCATTATGAAGCTTAGCTGTCGTAACATAGCTTAGCTATCATAACATAACGTAGCTGTGAAACTGTAGCATTGCTGTCATTTTGTAGCTTAGCTGTCATATCCTAGCATAGCTGTCATATTGTAACTTAGCTGCCATAACATAGCTTAGCTGTCATATTGTAGCTTAGCTATCATCTTTTAACTTAGCTGCAATAACGTAGCTTAACTGTCAAAACCTAGCATAACTATCACAATATAGCTTAGTTGCTATATTGTAGCTTAACTGTAAAAACCTAGCTTTGCTGTCATAAAGTAGCTTAGCTGTACTAATGTAGCTTAAGTGTCATTTGTCATAGCATAGATTAGTTGTCATAACCTAGCATAGCTATCATATTGTAGCTTAGCTGTAATAACATAGCTTATCTGTCATGTTATAGGTTAGCTGTCATATCCTAGCATAAAAGTAGCTATGCTAACAACCACTCATAAAGAGAGACGGGGACACAGCGATGTGTGAAGACAATGGCGGCTCTTCATAGCGGGGCTTTTCATGGTGGCCATTGTGGGCGGGGCTTTTCGTGGTCGTGGCTCTTGTGGGCGGAGCTTTGTATGGTGGTGGCTCTTGTGGGCGGGGCTTTAATGTGGCCCACGAGGCGTCTGAGGTTTCAGTGGAGAGAGAAGTCGTATCAGTTTTCACTCCGTCAAAAATGCCGCCAACACCATATCATTTCCACACACACACACACACACAGTGTGTCAGCTCCACCTTCTCAGCCTTTATTCATGTGAATATGACACATGAGGGACATGAACGCATGAATCTGGAACTGGAGAAGGCATTTAGCGGTTTACACATGGTTAATCTGTCTTCCTCCTCCTCGTCTTCTTCACTCTGGGGCCTGTCAGTGTTCAAACTTGCATTGGAGCAGCAGGAATGTGAGCTGCTGAAAAAAAAAACAGAGCTGAAATTCCCACTGAAAATGTCAGGAGTGGAATGAGAAGCAGTGGGAATCAAAACATTTCCTTCATTTTCCATGGTCATATCCGAATATCACCCACTCATTCACTTCTTTCTATTCACTGTCAATGCACAGAAAAGTCTGCAGTGTTAAAGTTAACACTAACTAACCAGCAAATGCACCGGAATAGTATTAAATAATGAGAATGTAATTATTTTGGTGTTAAAATACCAATTAAAAGAGTTAAAGTGAAGATAATTCCAGTCTGTAAACTACACACTCCCCACCAAAGTCCATAGAGAAAATCAGTGATTTTAGCTCACAGGGACACAGGAGCTGCTGGTCTACTGCTGCCTCGTGTGGTCACTTTGTGTCAAAGAATTTTGAATTTCAAACACCAAAGTCACAAAATGAGACATTTGAACTTAGTGATAGAGGCAGCAGTGGATCAACAACTCCTGTGTGCTGTGATGTAAAATCACTGATTTTCTCTATGGACTTTGGTGTGGGAGAGTGAGTGGTTTACAAACTTCAGTTTCCTGTTGGAAAAGGCGGTCTCTCTGCTCACTGTAGTGAGTAGGGAGTGATTTGGGGCACTGCCCTGGGCTTTTTTCCACCTGCTCTGTATTTCAGCCACTGAATGTGTGTCTTTCACAGCTGGACAGTCGGTCAGACAGCCCCGCCCCCCTCTGTCCAGCCTGGAGAGACTGGCATGTTTATTAGGGCCACCAGTGCTTACGATGAGCGGCTCTTTAAAATGTGAATGCCCTCTGCTCTGAGAATAGAGCGGGCGACCTCGGAGCCAGAGTCCTGTTCTAATCAGGTCTGTCTGTCTGTCTGTCTGTGTCTGTGTGTGTGTGTGTGTGTTACTAGGCATGTGACACAGAGGCTCATCTTGGAGTACAGCCATGATGGAGGGAGTGGATGTCTGCTCCCCCCCCCCCCCCCCCCCCCCCCCCCCCCCCCCCCCCCCCACCCCCCCCCCCCAACACCCACACCCACACTGAAAACCACCCAACAGGATACAGCTGGACGCCACAGCAACTGCCAAGTGACTCCACCACGACATCATCAGCTGGAGCCAGCGCTTAATCTGACCGCCTGACCACCATCGCTGTTCGGACTGCAACAACAAGGCTCAAAATTAGCATCGTACTCAAACGGACTCGATGAGAACCTGTTGAACGATGACAACACGGATATATTCACGTCACTGGAACACGGGTCTTCCCGCCACACGGGTGCAGAACACACTCCCTCATCCCAAACTGGAGCAGGAAGAGTATTTAAAAATGAAAAAAGTGGCTTTTTATAATAATAATAATAATAATAATAATAATAATAATAGAAATATATTTGTAATTTTATAGAGCTTCTTATTGTAAATTGCAATTTTTTGTGAACTATATTTTTGTAACTTATGTAAATAATAATTTGTTCCAAATTCTAATCCTCAGATTAAGGTTTGACACTCTGGAATAAAGTTGAAACTTAATCCACTCGGGAAGAAAACTGGAAATCAGAATGTGTATTTAATACAGCTAACGCCAGAGACAACATTAAAATATGGAAACATTCTTCTTTTAGTAACACATACGCCTCTGCTCCTTTATTATTTTTGGAAATGTTTGCATTTGTCTGGGCTTTAGTTCAGAGAAGTAACTCAAATCTGATTTCAATGCTCATTTAAAGGGATAGTAAAGGATTTTTGAAGAGTTTTTTTTACAGACATGACTGCAGAAGCAACCGTGTGCAGTTGGACACAAGTTCAGTGAAACATGGCTGCTAATGGAGACACTGATTTTAGTTACTTAACAAAACTATTATGTAATAAAATCTACATCAACTTAAGTGTATGTAATCTCAATAATATATTAGCGAATTAATCCTGCTGTGTGACAGCCTAATCCGTTTGGAAACAGAAGTTTCTGTCACTTTCTAAACCACTCACTCTCCCACACCAAAGTCCATAGAGAAAATCAGTGATTTTAGCTCACAGGGACTCAGGAGCTGCTGGTCTACTGCTGCCTCGTGTGGTCACTTTGTGTCACTGAGGTAAATCTGAACAAAGGATTTCAAACACTCAGCATCTCCACACTTTATTTACCCAACAACAACAACAACATCACCTCTTTAGTCCCTGTCTCCACGTGTGTTTCTCTCTAACCACCTGATCTCACAACCCACAAACTCCCAACTTTCCAGGACCAAGGCCAACTCAGCTCCGTGGACACAAACGCAGGGAAACACAGACGAGAGCCGCTGTAAATTGCCAAATTTATTTCGGACATCCACGTCCTCCCAAGAATGTAACAACACACACAGAGTGACGCACAGAAATAGATGCAACACACCTCTGTAACCTCCTGTGCTCATTAATCATCTGCTCAGGGAAGAAGCCACTTATGTAACTTCTGCAGCAACAGGG
Organism: Brachirus orientalis; assembly: GCA_016785285.1. NCBI lineage: Eukaryota > Metazoa > Chordata > Actinopteri > Pleuronectiformes > Soleidae > Brachirus > Brachirus orientalis. The sequence goes on from JAFBJR010000286.1 coordinate 591,361, forward strand.
TCTATTTCCAGAGGTGGAGGGAGACGGCCTGCCAACAGGTGTGCAGCTGAAGACGAAGTCTTATGTCAGTGGCACCCCTCGGTCTGCTGACCACCCGGGGTCAGAGGTCACTTGTTGCAGTCAGATATACACTTAGCAGCAGGTGCAGCAGAGAAACTACAATAAAAAAATGTTTTTATTGTAAGTATTGAACGCTTTTCATACAGAAAATAAAGGAATTACAGTTTATAAAAATAGAACTACATACATGTTGATTTGAAACTGCAGTGCACTACAGGAAATGCTGGGGGCAGTATTGTGCCCACTGTCTGCAGTGACGCCGGAAGTCCAAAGTCTGAAATCCGAGGCGGGGGTACTCCAGCTCAAACTTCAGATTAGGAACAATAATATTCCGACTGGACTGAAAACACCTCCATCTAATGTTTGCTTGTTAATATGTGCGTTGAAACTATGATAACTATATCTGTGATCAGTGATACGACTTCCTGTTTTGTTCTTTCTATTGTAGTAGTAGCTGACTTCAGCCCAAGTTATATAATTACCAGTCAATAATTTAATCATTTGAAAAATATATAATTTATGACAGAAAACAGATTTTTGGAGCTTATTTTTGGCTCAAGCAGTCAAAAACGGGTGAATCCTACATTTCCTGCCTTTCTGGCAAAGGCGGCTTTTTAAATTCCATGCTACAAGTTCACAACACAGACACTCTGTGTTCTAAAGTTGAAGTTTCCAGTCCAAGACAGCTCTGCTCACATCATGTTCACACCCTCAGGGTTGTTTTTTCCTGCTGCAGAAACTTCCACTGGAGCCACTGAAGACATTGCACAACATTTTTATGGACAGGCCCAGTGGCAGACTACTGCTCATGGTTCTCATGTCAGAAAACACTTTGTTGGATACTTAGGAGAGGGTTTGGCGGTGCGGTTGTGTGCTGTGAGCGCCCCCTGCTGCAGAGAACCTGCATGAGACAGGAAAGTGTGCACTCAGTGAGAACATGGCTGCCACTTGGGGGGATATGTTCATGCCTTTTCCAACAAGAAACTGGGGTTTGTAAACCACTCACTCTCCCACACCAAAGTCCATTGAGAAAATCAGTGATTTTACATCACAGCACACAGGAGTTGTTGATCCACTGCTGCCTCCATGACTAAGTTCAAATGTCTTATTTTGTCACTTCAGTGTTCAAAATCCTCTGTTCAGATTTACCTCAGTGACACAAACTGACCACACGAGGCAGCAGTAGACCAGCAGCTCCTGTGTCCCTGTGATGTAAAATCACTGATTTTCTCTATGGACTTTGGTGTGGGAGAGTGAGTGGTTTACAAACTTCAGTTTCCTGTGGGAAAAGTCTGTCTAACAACGAAATAAATCACTAAAAATATTCCTAAAAACAATGTACACTTGAGCTGGAGTAGATTTTTACAATTTATTTATTTGGTGAGTCTGCTGGCAGCCATGTTTATTGCCAAGAGCGCCGTGTGTCAGTACCTGATACAACCTCACTTTAAATAACCCAAAATATCCCTGTAATGTGGTCCATGTACTTTGCAGGTAATGGTGCATAAAAGGAGATTTGGCCCCTCCTTTCCTCCAGTCAATCCTTTTGATGTCAGATTGTGAGGTTTGGACGGAGTTCACAGGTGCTGCTCACCGTCTGTAGATCCTGCCAGTGCTATCGCTACATGCCAGTGTGTTAATCTGATGGCAGGGAACTGGAGCATGGAGACATGTGTCTGTGTTGTTGCTGTGTCACGGTTGGCAGAGGGAAGCTGCGGGAACTATCCCACCTACTATTTGCACTGCTGGGCAGCATGTTTTTTGGTGCTTGTTGGGCTCGATCCTGCCCTAGGCAAGACCGCTGGCACTGATCTGACGGATCATGTTGACACAAGACATGATCCCCAGTACGGCAGCAGGGGTCAGCTGTGAAGAGGTTTGGGCCTTGGCAGAGAACAGCCTGTATGAACTGGAAGTGTGGGAAAGTGAGGAGGGACAGATGGAAGACAAAGAGTTCTCAAAAACTACCAAACTAAATTCTCAAGTACAATTCGCACGTTACATATTTTCTCCAAAGTTATTTGGTTTTGACACATCACCAAAAATGAAGAGTCTGAGGTCAAAATCCACGAGATGTCCACCAAGCAGTGGAGCAAAGCTTGACCCCAAATAGCATAAGATTTGTTGTGGATTTGTACGCAGAGGCAAGGGCATTCCGATGTCTTTGTACCGATGCCTAACACCAAACCAAAGTTCACGACCAATTAAACATCAAATGTCAAAAGACTCACTGTGGAGTCTAACCCCTGAAAAGTGTGATGTCCACTAGATGTCAGCCAAATAGACCAAACTTTGAAACATTGTTAAGGTGTTACCGGGACATTTCAGGGAGTGTTTTTGGTTGAGTCTGTCAAGCAGAAGACCAAAGTTCCAGAGCAACTCAAGACCAAATGTCCAACGATTTGTTGTGGAGTCTCAGTCTGATGAGAAGACATTCAAATATGTTGCCCAGCCACATCCAGGCTACTAGTGCTGGTCCCAAGACCAAATACATGGAAGGGTTGCATCTGCATCGGGAAGTTAAGAAAAGAAATGTGAGGACCATCTTTTTAAGGAGACAAGGTTGTTGAGGAAACACAGTAGCAAGAAGACCTGAATACTTAAATAGACAGCTGAGGTGAAAGACAGAAGGAGAGGACAGGAAGACAAACCTTGCAGCCATGTGTCAGTTTTGACAGGAACATGAGTGCGAGTGGAGGACGCCTCAGTGGTCTCTCTATGAATAGTCTTCATGGGCAGAGACACACAGATGTGTGCGTCCACATCACAACGAAACAGGAATACACGGAGCCAAATACCAGGTTCAGCTTTCCTCCATGTCCTCACATCACTGGTGTCCAGATGTCTCCAGGGGAACATTAGCGAGGGTGTGTACCTTTGCTGTGCAGCGTTGTTTTCTTTTCACCCCTGTCAATTTACAGGAATTATGCTAGTGAGTTACAACAGCAGGAAATCTGTTTGAAAAGTCTAAGCTGCTCTTAACGTTGTTGTCCTTTGATGAATTCCTGCCTGTTGCGGCTGTTAGGGATATTTTAGTTAGACTTATGTTTGTCTAACTTCAACAGCTTACTTTTCGCTAACTTCCTGTCTTGTTGCAGCTATGAGAAACTTCGTGCCTGTTGCTGCTCTTAAGGATATTCTCTTTTCGCAAATTTTTGGCTAACTTCCTGCTGGCTGAGCTCTTAGTAAAGTCATATTTTACTAACTTCCTGCTGCTGCTGTTGCTGATGTCTTTTGGCTAACTTCCTGCCAAGGGATATTCCCTTTTGCCAACTTTTGGCTAAATTCCTATTAGCAACAGCTAACTTTCGATTAACTTCCTGCCTGTTGCTGCTGTTAGGGACATAATCTCTTTGCTAACTTTTGGCTAACTTCCTGCTTGTTAAAGTTTTAGCAATGATATATTTGACTAACTTCCTTCCTGTTGCTGCTGTTAGCTATGTTGTCTTTTGGCTAACCTCCTGCTTGTTGAAGCTGTCAGCAATGTTGTATTTGACTAACTATTCATTAACTTCCTGCCTGTTGCTACCATTAGCATTAAAAGGTTCATGATGCTGTAAGTAACAAATCCAAAATAAACAAATATGATAAAGAATATAAAAAGAAACTTGATAAAGTGCAGTAACAGAAGATTAGGATTCTATTATTATACATAGTTTGTTTGTTTTTGTGTTATTTTATCACATGTATATTCTTCATATGTTACGTGAACATCTGAACTCGAGTTCTCATCATCATGACACAGTCCAGACTGGACGAGCAGGTTCAGCTGCCGTGAAGGACGTTACCGCGGCGTCTGACTGATGAGGATTGTCCGTCATCACTATCGCACTGACTCATCTATGACCTGAGGGACACAGCTGCTGCTTCTGTCACGACCTGTGATCGTATCTGTGTCGTAAAATGTTAAAACAGGCCAGAAGATGAAACATTAGATCCCACTTAATACTAATAGTTAAAGCCAACATAGAAAATGGAAGACACGCTAAATTTAATCTGAAGAGCGTGAGCGTGATGAAATGTGGTCTCATGTCCAGCTCAGGAATGAGGTCACACACACACACACACACACACACAGTGTGGTGAGTGGGACGTGTGGACACAGTGTGGGTGTGTCAGAGCTGACATTGCAGTGAATTTACTGCTGTGGAAGTTCATTCAGCTCAGGAGCAGGTGTTAGATGGTTTTCTAAAGACTCACTTAAACACACTTTTTTCCTTAAGGCTTGTTCTGCAAACGACAACCAAACTCAACGTGTAAACACTGGGGAATATATGACACAGTATCTGACATTAGTAGTGGTTAGCACTCTTGCCTTTGCAGCAAGAGGTCCCGGGTTCACATCCCGGTTGGAACAAGGGGCCCTTCTGCAAGGAGTTTGCATGTTCTCCCCGTGGTGCGTGGGTTCTCACCGGGTACTCCGGCTTCCTCCCACAGTCCAAAAACATGCAGATTTGGGGATTGGGTTAATTGGACATTCTAAATTGCCCGTAGGTATGAATGTGAGAATGAATGGTTGTCTGTCTCTATGTGGCCCTGTGATGGACTGGCGACCTGTCCAGGGTGTACCCTGCCTCTCGCCCTATGTTAGCTGGAGATAGGCACCAGCGACCCCCCACGACCCCTAGTGGATAAAGCGGTAGAAAATGAGTGAGTGATGTAGCTCGCTCTTAATCATATATTTGTTGGTTTGAATCTATATTAAAGCTGATTAATGCTGATGAAGGCAACATAGTTGTGTGATTATTAATTAAATTATTGCTAATCAAGTGATCAGAGAGAGAACTAAAAACTGTATATGCATTTTAGCCACTAAACAATTGACAATTGATAAGCTACATGATTTAAAGTCTTTGAAGGCTCAGTGTGTAAAATTTTATGTGAAATTATTTGACAGAAATTGAAATAACTATACATAATTTTTAATAAGTATGCAATCACTTGAGTGTTTGAATTGTTGTTTTTCAGGGTCAGCTCTATGGAAGCGGTCATTTTGTACCACCATGTTTTTACGGTAGTCCACAATGGAAAAACAAGTGAGATGAGGGATATTTAGCTTTAACTTGACAAGCTGCTAAATGCCTCCATCAGTAAGTTCAAATGTCTTATTTTATAAAATTCAGTGTTTGAAATCCTTTGTTCAGATTTACCTCAGTGGCACAAACTGACCACACGAGGCAGCAGTAGACCAGCAGCTCCTGTGTCCCTGTGAGCTAAAATCACTGATTTTCTCTATGGACTTTGGTGTGGGGGAGTGAGTGGTTTCCAAACTCCAGTTTCCAGTCAGTGAAACGAGATAATAAGCAGATATTATTAATCACACTGGATGTGAACGTGGCAGAGTCTGATGACAGTCACATGACACTGTTCATACTGTAAGTCAGTTTATTTCCAGACTGGTGACTCACTGTCAGGCCAAAGGAGAAAGTTAATCATGTTTTAGTTTATATTTGTCATTTTCTCTAGACTCAGTAACTTCCTCTGTGATGCTTGTGTAACCTGAGGACACACAGTGATCGTGTGTGTGTGTGTGTGTGTGTGTGTGTGTGTTAATCCCAGATGGTCCTGTGTTGTGTCATGATTCTGTATCTGGTTTCCATCTGTTTCTGTCTCTTTCTGGATCTTAATGTGCATCTGTAACGACCTCCATCATGTACGAAACAAAACCTCTGTCTCCTCCTTCTTCCTTTCATCATCATCATCAATTCTTTTGCGGTGAAGATGTGAGGAAGTGACTGAGCTGATGGTTCAGGGTGGCAGGACTTCAGGTCCTGGTCCTGGGATTGATAGATTTGTTTCTCAGTTTACTGGGGGAATTCAAATACTTTTGTCGTGAAATAAGTATGATATGTGTGTGTATGAGATTATACGATACGTGGAGCAGAATTTGGTTTGTCCATGAAGGTTGTCAAGTGCTGAAAATGAAGGCAACTGGACTTGAGAGGTTTTAAATTTAACCCAGTGTCACTCCTGTTCTTTTCTTTAACATTAGAGGGCAGTAAAATCACAAACGTGGTCTAGTATTCATTAGCAATTTCATATTTTAAGTGAAACATTGATAAATGTGGTATATGCTGAACTTAAAAATAACAAAAATATAACAGCAGACACTGGAATTTCTGTAAACTAGTAATCCCGTTTAAAGGATTATTGTTTTGAAAACGACATGCACATGTGCACTAAATGTGCAATTTTACCTTGAAACTACAAAATAAAACCAAATAACTTGAAATAAACATTGTTTATATAGCTATATGATGACATCTTCAATATGTTAACATATTCTACTGGGGGTCACTCTTTGGGCTGGCCCCGTGTATTATGATGTGTCAATACCTCATAAAGCCATGTTATAAATAAATACCCTGAAATGTCCCTTTAACAGGCTGTAAAAAATAAATAAACACAGATTATATCAGACAAAAGCAACTGTTAGTAATTTAATTTGAACAGATGCTTCCTTCTCTCGTTCCTCCTCCTGCTTTCACTTCTCCTCCCATCCTGCTGTTTTATCTCTCACCTCCTCTTCCTCCTCCTCCTCTTCCTCTTCCTCCTCCCTCCCTCCCTCACCTCCTCCTTAATCTCGTCTCCTTTTCACAGTCACTTTAATCTCCCATCGTCTTTAAATTTTCCACTTTCTTCTGACTTTAACCCTCTCACTCGACCTTTGGCTTTTCTTCTTCTGCTTCTCTTTACTCACTGACCACGATGATGATGATGATGATGATGACTCTCTCTCTCTCTCTGTGTGTGTGTGTGTGTGATCGCCCCTCAGCCAGGTTAAAAAAGGTGGGTCATGGCCTCAGCTTGGGGTCAAAAACAGGAGCCTGTCATTAGGGCGGAGTTTAAACGAGACCACGTTTTCCATGGAAACAGAAGCCTGAGGGAGGAAAAAACTCACCTACTCTTCAACTTCAACCAATTTCCCCGGGATTAATATGTTATTTTGTTTGTTTTTTAATTCTGATCCTCATTAACATCGTAAACAAACCACAGATTAAGAGGCTGTTGTTATTTAAAGGTAGATTATGCAGCATTTTCCCTGAAAATAAAGGAGCATATTAATCCAAATCATGTACAGCTGCAACTAATGATTCTTTTGAGATTATGATCAGAGCAGACCATGTATAAAAGTTCTGCTATAAAAGTGGCCAAAACGAACTCGCCACAGACTGCGGTTTCTGATTATAATCTATTACTGTCACAGATTGTGGTTTCTGATCATAATCTGTTACCTTCACGCAGACGTTACAGAACAAGCACATGCAAAATCCAACATCTTAATCTCTGTTTTATTCCAAAGCCTATCACTCGACATGGATATAGGTTAATTTCTGTCACGTTAGATTCAGGATTATATTTCATCTCTGAGTGTTTTCCCTGGTTCATTTATTGACGTTCATCTCCTACGACTGTTTCCATTTTAATCTAGCTTTAACAATGATTTTTTTTTTATCCTAATCCATTTGTATCTTATTTCTGTCTGTATTTCCCATAAACTGCCTCTGTTGTGTGTTCATCATCTGCAACCCACGGGATTACATTTACGATCTGTTGAGATGAAGAGTAATCCTCATCCTCTTCCTCTCTCCATCCGAGCCAATGGCTAAGGAGAAGGCGTGTCTCAGCACAGAGGTCAAAGGTCACCAGGACACTGTGCTCACGGAGGTGTGGGAGTGTCGTCCACTCACAGTCTTGTTGCTGGAAACCATGGTGACGATGACAGGAAGCAGCTGAACAGAAACAGGAAGTAGCCACGTTTGAAGCACTTTTCGAAAATAAACCTGTGAATAAAAGAAACGGAGGTAAAAGGTTGATTTATTTCACTGTTATCTTAACAAGAAATTATGGCAGATTATAAAAAGTGGTGAGTAACAGGTGAGGGACACTTCATGGGCCAATCAGATTTCAGCTGGAGACGGTGCCTCCTTGGCCCCGCCCTTAAATCCAACAATTTTTTTTTTTCTCTTCTCCTGCAAATAAAGTAAGATAAAAAGTATGAGCTTTTCTTCATGTTTTGAGAAACTGGAGCGGAGAAAATTAATAAATGATTTTATGCAAAAACAACACAAAAATCTTGTTATCGCGGTATAAGTGAGGTACAGCTGGGGATTAATAAAAATATTGGCACAATATCATTATCAGCCGATATTAGCTTCGAAATGCTTTATCAGTTATCTGCAATAACGTGCAAAGATCCTTCGATCTTTTTTGACTAAAACAGTAAACTGAATGAAATATGAAAAATATTACGTTAATTTCACACCAGAAGAGACGAAATGACCTCTGCAGGGAAAAACTTATTTATATTGGCATCAGTTATCGGCCCAAGTTTTCCCAAGATATCGGTATAGCAGATATCGTAGTGGAGTTTTTTTTTTTAATCATAGTGGATTTCAGACACATTTACTCATTTATCGACAACTTTATCCTCCGCATGAGGGTCACAGGGGTCACTGGTGCCTAATCCTAGCTGTCATAGGGCGAGAGGCACCCTGTCCACACCCTGGACGGGTCACCATTCCATCATAGGGACACATAGAGACAAACAACCATTCACTCCTACGGACAATTTAGAGTGTCCATTTGTCTTAATCCCCTAATCTGCATGTTTTTGGACTGTGGGAGGAAACTGGAGAACCTGGAGAAAACCCACTCACACACACACACACATGAGGAGAACACGTAAACTCCATGCAGAAAGGCCCTTGTTCTGACCAGATCACGAACCGAGATCTTCTTGCTGAAAAGGCAAGAGTGTTAACCACTGCACCAACGTGTGGCATTCAGACATTTTATCTGTGGCTAAATTCACGCGACAACATAAAACACAATTAATAAAAGTGAGTGTGAATGTCGTGGTGTATATTTTCAGGGCGAATATCAAACCGCGTTGAGTGAAACACGTGAAACGTCTCCTCCTGTCAGCACAGGTTTGATTCCACGTGTCAACACTTTGTGTTTAAACTCTGTGTCACAGTTTTCTGCTTCGACTCGTCCGTGTCAGTCTGAACTTTAGGAGCTGAAAGAGTCTGTTTCATGTTCAGAGGAGCCACAGGGCAAAAGCAGCCACATCAGCACACACTCATTAGTGCAAACGACACAACCAAAACACTGTCCGATCCACTGTTTTAGTTCAATTTCACTTCATTTTAACACACACACGTGTGTGAACATAAAACTATAAAAATGACAGAAGCAAAAGCCTACAACTATACAAATAATATTAAAAATAATACAAATGCTGGCAAAGTAGTAAAGTTTAAAATTCAGATTTTATTCCTTTTCTCAAGCAATAAATTAGAAAAAGTTTTTTTTTAATTAAAATATTTCTTGTATATCTTTCATAAATCACAGTACAGTCACCAGAGATTGTTGTACTAAATAAGATTTAATGTTATAATGGCTTTTAAAAAATAAATAAAAGAAAAAATAAATAAAAGAAATAATATATCCAGTTTGAGGTAGGTGTTCCTAATAAACTGGCATCATAGTGTGTAATAATTGTATTTTTTTTTTTTTGGACAATTGAGGACAAACTCGGAGTTAAGTAATTACAGTTTGTTTGTGCTATAAATATGGCATATTAATATTATATTTTTCACTTTTGATGACATAAGCTTTTAATCTGACACAGTTAGAATCCAGACAACCACATATTCACTCATTTTCAGTATTTTACCCATTTAAAAATACTACTTAATTCACACTATAGCACTATTTTAATCTCCGTCAAAGGAAGTTATGTTTTTCTGGTTTTGAGACACATAACTCAAAAAGTTAATGACTAATTTTAATTACATTTCCTGAGGATAAAGGTGCACTAACTGGTCACTAAAATCCATGAGATTTTCTTTAAATGGACCTTTCATTGGTTGGAACGTGTGAGTGAAGAGAAATAAATCAGCATCAGATTAAAACCATTTAATCACCTGCTTCTGTTGCAGCTGAGATCTTTATCTTGAAGAAACACACAGGACAGAGCAGCAGGTTTGGAACAAGACGCTGCACGTTCTCCGTCCTCCCTGAACTTTCTGCTCCACATAGTTATGTCGAGTTTAACAGAGAAAAATGAAAGACAACTGGAGGCAGGAAGTTACAGATTCCTGCTAAACAGAAGCTGCCAAAGCATAACGTTCATAAAATCTACATCAACTTGAGTCTATAATATATTGAGAACATGTTTACCATTTTTCCCTCACTGTTAAACAAAGTTTTTTTTGACAGGAAACTGGAGTTTGTAAACCACTCACTCTCCCACACCAAAGTCCATAGAGAAAATCAGTGATTTTAGCTCACAGGGACACCGGAGCTGCTGGTCTACTGCTGCCTCGTGTGGCCAGTTTGTGTCACTGAGGTAAATCTGAACAAAGCATTTGAAACACTGAAGTGACAAAATAAGACATTTGAACTTAGTGATGGAGGCAGCAGTGGATCAACAACTCCTGTGTGCTGTGATGTAAAATCACTGACTTTCTCTATGGACTTTGGTGTGGGAGAGTGAGTGGTTTACAAACAGACTGAAAATCAGATTTTAGCCTTTTAACAAAAAAGTACAGAACAAAATCTTTGTCAGTTTAAGTCCATGATATTTTAAGAATATGTTTGCATCTTTTTCCTCACTGCCAAAGTGCCGTCAGTGCTCATGTGTGTCAGTGTCTCACTTAACCGCACTGAAAAAACTAAACTATCTTTATAGTAAAGAAGGAGGCTTTTTTTGGTCAGAATCATCATGTACTAAAGAGAGAGGCAGGAAGGAACGAATGAGAGTGGAAGAAAGGAGGAGAAGGAGGTTAAAGGAAGGAAGCAGAGGAGAGAAATCTGCTGAACTAATCAGGAAAACATCTGGGGAACGCGCGCACACATGTTCTATCAAAGTGAGGACCCTCATAGACATAATACATTTCCTAACCCTAACCTAAACCCAATTCGAACCCTAAGCCTAAAACCAGGTCTTAACCCTGAAAAAGCCCTTTAAAGAAGTGAGGACCAGACAAAATGTCCTCACTTTGTCAAAATGTCCTCACTCTGTAGGGTTTATATGATTTTTGGTCCTCATTCTGCACCAAGTACAAGAACACACACACACACACACACACGGTCAAGCAGTGGAACAACTTACAAACAGCAACGACAAATAAACCCAAAACAAAACTCACTGTCCGTCACCGCCCATCGCCATGACAACAGGTCTGCGGCCAGATGTGTATCTGCACCGTCAGCACATGTGCAGCAGATTCTCATGTGACTCTGAGCTCAGCTGTTACGCGACCTTAAACACACAGACTGTGATTTTACCAGGGAACAGGAGATAATCTCACTTATTAAGTTTGTTTACACTTAAAAAAAGCAAAGTAAACAGATGTTTACTCATAAAAATTACATCTATATTTTTGATCGTCACTAATATGAATTTCTCTGATCATGTTTTTATATATTAATCATGTTTGAATGAAAAAAAAGGTGCTAGACAAATACAAATGTTTAATTTTGTGTTTATAATATGTAGAAATGAAATTAAAAATATTTCATTTATGAGTTGATGATTAGAAATCCCTTCAATCTGAGTGAATTTGTGATTTATTTTAAATATGATGATTTGGACTTTTTTTTATTAGAGACTAAAAAACGCAAAAGAAAACTAGATTTTTGGGATTAAATTTGGTCAAATGTTTAAACAGAGAGTGTAACTAAGGACAACACCACTGATGACCACACTGACCACGCCCTCTGGTGATGTCATCACTGCAGAGTCCACATTGACCACACCCTCTGATGATGTCATCATGCCAGAGACCACACCCTCTGGTGATGTCACCGTGACAGAGACCACACCCTCTGATGATGTCACCATGACAGAGACCACACCCTCTGATGATGTCATCGTGGCAGAGACCACGCCCTCTGGTGATGTCATCATGACAGAGACCACGCCCTCTGATGATGTCACCATGACAGAGACCACACCCTCTGATGATGTCATCACAGGCCTTGATTTTTGTCCCCATAAGGAAGACAAGCCTCCATAATGTGACTGTGTAAACAGAGTTATGTCCCCACAACATAAGGAATACCAGGAACACACACCTGGATGTGGACAGTTCCTATCAGTTCAAATCTCCCACTTTGTCCAAACTTCACTCACCTGAGATACTGAACGACCAAAATGACTTTTCCACTGGAATTTTAATGTGTTGAAACTTTAACTGACTGGTAATGACTGACACACTCATGGACTCACGGTGAAGTTGGTCTGTTCTCCACAGCTCATCATGTTCTGGTTCTGGATCTGTAAATCCAGACTTGGTCCTCTGTGTCCACTCATCTGGACGATCCTGAACTTCCTCCCCTCACAAACAGTGACTCTCACCAGTCGTCTGCTTCCTCTGGAATCATCCAGCCTGCAGATGTTTGAGATCCTGTCCTGAGGTTTGGATCCAGCAGCGGAAACTCGATGTGATCTCATTCTCCTCTGAGATGACGATCGCAGCTGCACGGATCAATGACGAGTGCGGAGGAAACTCAGGATCTGGTTCTTGAGTGAAGGTCAGATGGAGGCAGATGAAGGTGCTGAGAAGAGAAACCTCATGAGCCAAGATCCAACACTTAGACCCAGAATTCACACCAGCTGGCAGTGAGATCAGGAGAGGAGACACATTTCCCTCTCATCGACCTTTGCTATATTGTTCTCAGAAGTTGTTTATTCCTTTCATATCAATTACTGCTGAAGTTTTTGCTGCTTTCATAACCACTCACTCTCACACACCAAACCTCATAGAGAAAGTCAGTGATTTTACATCACAGCACACAGTTGTTGATCCACTGCTGCCTCCATCAGTAAGTTCAAATGTCTTATTTTGTAAAATTTGGTGTTTGAAGTCCTTTGTTCAGATTTACTAAATTGACTTGACTTCAGTGACACAAACTGACCACACGAGGCAGCAGTAGACCAGCAGCTCCTGTGTCCCTGTGAGCTAAAATCACTGATTTTCTCTATGGACTTTGGTGTGGGACAGTGAGTGAGTTTACAGACTTGAATTTTCTGTTGGAAAAGTCTGTCTAATAGTGAGATAAGACACTGTTCCAATGTGTAGAAATTAGTGACACCTAGTGGTGAGACTGCAGTTTGTAACAAACATTGGACCTAAACACACTGAAGCTATGATGATAGTCCTCACAGAGCAGAGGGGATATTTTTCTTCTTTTGAATCGCAAAAACACAAGCTCTGGCTGGTTTGACTTTTCAGGCTGCCGTAGAAACATGGTGGCCTTCGCCTTAAGTACATATAAAAGAGTGATTCAAAATCTAAATTGTCTTTGTTTAAATTGATTATACACATTCTCATGAGCAATTTATTGACGTTTAAGTGGCTAAAATCAGTTTTTGCTTGTTTCCACGATGGCAGCCATATTGTCACAGCACAGTGAGTCTGTACCTCATATAGCCACCCTTTAATAAACTGCAATTATTCATTTATCACTGGAAAAAATGATGCGTGGTTAAAAAATGGAAGAAATGCAGGTCTGTCTCTCTCTCTGCCACACACACACACAGTGAGTGACCACCTGACTGCTGCTCATGTCACTCAGCTCTAACAGATGCGTCTCGAGTGCAGCAGCGTTGCTGCTGACAGACATACTCGTCCACACACGGTCGTCACAGTGATGAGAGACAGGCAGCTGTAAAGAGACAGATAACATGTCTATGTTTCAGCACATGGACCGACATCACCTGCAGGTGATGATGTAAGTTCTGAATCTGCACTGAAGAAACTCAAACCAGGACATGAACTGTGTGAAAACTGAAACTGAACTTTGTGTCACTTGTGATTTTACAGCACAGCACACAGGAGTTGTTGATCCACTGCTGCCTCCATCAGTAAGTTCAAATGCCTTATTTTGTTACTTCAGAGTTTGAAATCCTTTGTTCAGATTTACGTAAGCGACACAAACTGACCACACGAGGCAGCAGTAGACCAGCAGCTCCTGTGTCTCTGTGAGCTAAAATCACTGATTTTCTCTATGGACTTTGGTGTGGGGTTTTGGAAAAACAGATTTTAGCCAAAAAAATCTACATCTGTTTAAGTATACAATATGCTATGAATATGTTCACGTCTTTATCTCACAGACTTTTCCAACAGGAAACTGAAGTCTGTAAACCACTCACTCTCCCACACCAAAGTCCATAGAGAAAATTAGTGGTTTTACATCACAGCACACAGGAATTGTTCATCCACTGCTGCCTCCATCAGTAAGTTCAAATGTCTTATTTTGTAAATTTGGCCTTTAAAATCCTTTGTTCCAATTTACCTCAGTGACACAAAGTGACCACACGAGGCAGCAGTAGACCAGCAGCTCCTGTGTCTCTGTGAGCTAAAATCACTGATTTTCTCTATGGACTTTGGTGTGGGAGAGTGAATGATTAACAAACTTTACACTCTTCTTAAAAACACAACATGCATCAGTCTGAACATATTTCTAATAAACAGGCCAGAAATTAAGAGACATCAGATGTTGTGAAATCAGGGACTGAGCTGCAGGGACATGAAGAGACAAACTACTGCTGTTTACACAAAAGGAAAACACCCAGCGTGTCCCTAGTCATCAATCACAGTGACCAGTCAGTGTCTCACTGTGCAGACTGACCAATCATGTCTCACTGTAAACCCCCCAAATCAATTACACCAGACAAATAATCAATTAGTCCAGATAAACCCAGTGTATGACTCATCCATTTATGCACATGAACACATGACTGTCTGTGATGTGGCCACACAAGACCAGGCAGGTGTGTGTGTGTGTGTTTTAACCATGTCTGATTGTTGCTGTTCGTCCAGGATGATAAAAAAAAAAACACTCTGACAGTTAGGAAACTAAGAAAATAAGTAAAGAAAGGAAGTTAACAAAATAAAAGTAGGTAAGTAAATTTAGTAAGGAAATAAAGTTCTTAAATGTGTAAATGAAGTAAGGAAATAGAATTAATAAACTCAGGAACTAAGCTTTGTAAGTAAGTAGAGAAATTCATAGGTTCATAAGTTGGTAAACCAAGTATGTAAAGTAAGTAAAGCAAGTAAAGTAAGTAAACCTGGTAAGCTCATAAAGTAAGGAGGTAAACTTCGTAAACCAAGTAAATAAGAAAAGTGAAGTTAGTAAGTCAAATAAGTGAGTTAAATAGATAATTATGCCTGGTTTAGTAAAGTCAACTAAGCCAAGATTTATTCAAGTTTATTAAAAGTTTGTACATTAGGTTTACACTTTATTATTATTTTTAAAAAAACATAAATTACAATAAAAATTAACAATGAAATAACTGAGGATTAAATTCAAAGACAATAATATTATTTGCAGCTGTAGTTTAGTCCAGGTGATCATAAACAAACGCACAATCGGTCTCTGAAAGGCTCCGCCCACACTGATGCATTTAATTCCTGTTTAAAATTCTTTTCTATTTTGTTTATTATTGTGTGTAACTGTTACTATAACTGAAAACACTGCATTATGTGACTGAAAATTTTCAAAATTGTATTTGTTTAACTTGTTAATGAACTTAATTAATAAATTAGTGTGTTGGAATTTAAGTAATTTTTTAAAGTCCAACTTTTTGTGTTAATATGAAGATAATATTTGATAGAGATTTTTAAATTTTGCTGCTTGATTGACTCATAGTGCTAGAAGTGTGTGTGTTCTGGTATTTGTCATCTCATTTCTGTCCTAAACACTGACCTCGTCAGGACTAGTAGTCCTCATGGAGACCAAAACCTGGTCCTAATGAGGCAGAACCTCATTTCTGAGGAACGGGTTAAGTTTAGGGCTAAAATAATTTTAATTGTGGTTAGGGGTAGTCATTAAGTGGTTTTGGTTATAGTTGATGAGGCTTTGTTTAGTCTGTTCAAATGAATGGAAGTCAATGCAGAGTCCTGAGAAGATTATCTGCACAAACCTGTGTGTGTTCTCAGATCACATTTAAATCGCAGACCTCCCACTTTTCTCTCTACTGGTCAAACACTTGCACACACATATTCTTGTACAGTATTCTGTGTGAGGACACTCATAGACATAATGCATTTCCTCAGCCCTTAATCTAAATCTAATTCTAAACCCTTAACCCTCAATAAAGACCTTTAAACTGGTAGGACAAGACAAAAATGTCCTCACAAAGATAGCTTTGAAAGTAATTTGGTCTTTAGAGCCTATTAGAGACATGTATACACACACAAGCCTGTTTTTATATCTTACTGAGGACACCTCATAGGCATAATGCATTGCATAACCCCTTATGCTAACCCAAGAACCACGTCTAAACCCTGAAACACCCCTTTAAAGTTGTGAGGACCCGAAAAAAAATGCCCTCCCGCAAACAAGTTTGTCCAGCTGTTTATATTAGGACTCTGCATTGAATTCCATTCATTTGGAATTTGAATTAACCCTAACCTTAACCTAAGTACAATTCAAATCTTAGTCCTAAACTTAACCAGTTTCTCAGAAATGAAGTTCTGCCTCATTAGGACCAGGTTTTGGTCTCCATGAGGACTACTGGACCTGACAAGGTCAGTGTTTATGACAGAAAAGGTCCTAAAGAGGTGACAAATACAAGAACACACACACACAGAGGTGGTGCAGTGTTGTGGACAGTCAGGTGGGAATTTCCCTGCTCACAGTCCTGACATTCTGAAAGAGCAAAGTTGTTGCCACCAGCCTGTTCAGTGAGTGTCAGTGGTGTTGTCGCTATTTTTCTTCCTGCAAACTGAAGATAAATGAGCAGGAAGTCTAAAATAAGTGAAGACGTCTCAAGTTCACGACCTCGTCCTCCTCCCAAGCCAAAACAGGACAGAGACGGAGACACTCGTGTGCGTCAGCGCCAACATACTTCAGGAAAAACACACGTGGAGAAGGAGCAGCAGCAGCAGCAGCAGCAGCAGCAGCAGCAGCAGCAGCAGCAGCAGCTGCAGCAGCTGCAGCAGCAGAGGGCTGGCCAGGATGTTTGATTCCCACAGAGTCTGACACAGGCTGCAGGCGTTTGTGATGTCACCACAGCCACCACTGCTGCACCACGTGTCATTCATCAGTCTGTCTGCAGAAGATCACAGGGTTCAGTGGTGTCTTTACTCCTGACAGTCAAACTACAAGACACCACAACAGACTTCAACACCAGACAGGACAATTTAAATAATCTGATATTTAAAAGTCAAAATCAGCGCAAGAAAGACAGATTTTAGCAAAGACTCAGCTAATGAAATCTATGCCAGTTTAGGTCTATGACATCTTAAGAATATGTTTGTCAGTTTTTCTCATGATTAGACAGACTTTTACAAGTGGAAATTGAAGTTTGTAAATCCACTCACTCTCCCACACCAAAGTCCATAGAGAAAATCAGTGATTTTATGTCACAGCACACAGGAGTTGTTGATCCACTGCTGCCTCCATCAGTAAGTACAAATGTCTCATTTTGTCACTTCAATGTTTGAAATCCTTTGTTCAGATTTACCTCAGTGACACAAAGTGACCACACGAGGCAGCAGTAGACCAGCAGCTCCTGTGTCCCTGTGAGCTAAAATCACTGATTTTCTCTATGGACTTTGGTGTGGGAGAGTGAGTGGTTTACAAACTTCACTTTCCTGTTGGAAAATACTATCCAAAAGCAACAAAACATATTTATAAGATATCATAGGCTTACAGTGATGTGGATTTTATTGGGTGAGCGTTTTTGCAGGTGGCGCTCACAGCATCGTGTCAACCATACACTTCAAAAACCATCAACTATCCCTTTAAGGACACATTGTGATCTGTAACTTTGAGTGTGTGAGATAAGGAGAAAGTGTGCGTCAGTTTCAGGCACTGGCCAACATCGTCGATGTGAAGATCTGCTGCAGTATTTGGGGGATCTGCTTGGTATCCATGGCAACGAAGGATCTGCCAGCTGGAAGAGTCCTTTGGAGCCTAAAAAACAAAGTTAAAAACATTAAAAACAGTTCAGCGACACAGTTTCACTTGTTGTTTGTATGAATAGGTAGAAAACATTTACACTACATTTACATGATGGAAGAAAGAGAAACATGTTTCCACAGTTTGGTGTTTTTCTGTGAAGCCACTGCTGCTGCTGCTGCTCTCTTTATGTCCTTTCATTCCTCATTTGTGATGCATTCCTCTTTTTAAAGTAACAGTTTGTTCTTCAAGTGAGGACACACACACATACAAACAAGTGTCTTCCCGTCAAATTAAGCACCTTCTTACAACAAAGACAGCGTGGATGCTCGACCTGATGGGTTGAGTCAGACTTAAGCAATTTTTTGGTTAGTTCAGGTTCAAGCCTTTTGAAATGTGTTAAATGACAGAAAAATGTATTTTGGACAAATAAAAGTGATGCTGTTCTATTTTCTCTCGTTCTTTCTGAGTTCAGTGAAGATGTCCTCAGTTTGTTCCAATCTGCAGTCTCACCACTAACTGTTAAACACTGGAACATTATCACAATTAAAATCCACATCAGTTTGTCTATAATATCTTAGGAATATGTTCATGTTCATCTCACTGTTAGACAACAGGAAACTGAAGTTTGTAAACTCACTCACTCTTCCACACCAAAGTCCATAGAGAAAATCAGTGATTTTAGCTCACAGGGACACAGGAGCTGCTGGTCTACTTCTGCCTCGTGTGGTCACTTTGTGTCACTGAGGTAAATCTAAACAAAGGATTTCAAACACTGAAGTGACAAAATATGACATTTGAACTTACTGATGGAGGCAGCAGTGGATCAACAACTCCTGTGTGCTGTGATGTAAAATCACTGATTTTCTCTATGTGGTTCTGTATGGGAGATTGAGGGGTATAAAAACTTCACTTTTCTAAATCAGGATGAGAAAAACTGATTCTTAAAATATCTTAGACTTAAGCTGGTGAACATTTTACTACGTGAACATGTTGTTTAAGTGGCTAAAATCTGTTTTTGCTTGTGTCCACACTGATCTTATACGACCACACAACCAAACCCTGAACTACATCTTTAAACTTTGATGTTCCTTATATTGCCTCTATCTTGAGTTCAGTTTTTTCCCCCTCTTTCGTGACCTGATCGTCATATTTTAACTTGACCCCTGCACCCAGACGACCCCTCACCCCCCCCTTCCTCCTCACCTATCGGCCTGATCCCCGAGCGATCCAATGAAGATGGCAAAGGCGTTGACCTGCGGGTCAGAGGTCAGGACTTGGGCAAATCGCTCGGGTCTGATGCCGTAACGTTCCAGGTTGGCGTCACTGAGAACCACCACAAAGTGCTCGTCGGCTTCTTCTCGTGACAGCTCTCTGATGCTGGCGTCGGTCCCTTCCAGTGTGTAGTCGCCGCTCATGCAGAACTGAGCATGGGCGTGCATCGTCTGTGGGCGGAGTCACATGATCACAACATAGATAAACGTGGTAAACAATATTTTTTAATTTATGCATTTGCGTGTTGCTGCTTACATTACCCAGAATGCAAGACGACTCAAATTCCTCAGGTTCAGGTTGTAAATGTATGACAATAAAGTAGCTAAAAGTTAGCTAGGTTAGCTAAAAACATTTATTTCTAGCGGATATGCTAACGCCCAGACACTAATGTGGCTGATGAATGCGTGTGTTAAAGTTAATAATTAGCATCGCTACCAAAAATTTTGAGCATGAGTATCTCCAATACCGACATGGATTTCCAAGATGGCTACATTTACCATTAATAGTTCTTCTGTCGTATTCGTTTCACATTAAATCTGTCGTGCACATTATAGTATTGCTACATTTTTTAATCGTAGACATGTTTCTATGCTGTTTGCATGCGCAAAAGACCATGTTCCACATTATTATTGACTGGTATTGCTAATGATGGCTAAGAATTCGAATGCGGTGAACTAGGTGGTGACGTCACTCCCAGTTTCGATTTCCGAGCTGCAGTGTTTTTTGACCAGTGGGAATGAAACAGATAAATTACAGAATGAACCTTTACCTTGAGGACTTTGAGTCTTTCTTTGTTGTTCTTCGGGACTTTGTCAGCTCTGACCAGCTCGATGTCATAGCCGTCGCCCGAGTGTCCCACAATGTCATACTGCAGAGAGGAAACGGGACATTAGTGAGAATATTTCCTTTCCAAAATCAGGTTCTGTTCTTTCAAACCAGAACGTTTTATTTATTAAATAATTAAATAATACAATATTTTTAGTTTTAGTAGACTCTTAGTTTTCCTATAAAATGAAATTTTATGAGGTTTAAGATAAACATTTATAAGATTCAAGATAAGATTTTGTAAGATTCAAGACAAAAACGTATAGGATTCAAGATAAAGATAAGATTGAAGATAAAGTCTAATGATTCAAAATAAAATCTTATTTTTTAGTATTCAAGATTTTTGTTTTAAGATTCAAAAATGTTTTTAAAAAGGTGATATATATGAGATTCAATATGTTTTATAACTTTAAGATTTAAGATAATAACTGTGTAGCATTCAATATATGATATAAAAATATATTTTATATTTAACATATTTGTTTTTTATGATTTATGACATAAAATACAAAGTATAAGTTTTATAAGATTCAAGATACTTAAAATCAATTATAATAATGATAACATTTTATATTATTGAATTATAAATGTGTTTTTTGAAACAAAGAAACAATAAAGTGAAAAATACTCATACAATTAATGCAATAAATGTCAATTTTCAGACGCAGCTCAAAGAAAACAGTGACACTGACATGTGATGAGGCACACTAAAGTGTGTGTGTCACACTGATATATGATCAGTATTAGTTTGTCTTCAGTGTCACTTCAGGTTCCAGGACGTCTGTCTCTCCTCTCGTCTCCTCTCCATGTGTCCTCACCCTGGTGTCTCCCTCTTCACCTCATCACCTCCTCACAGGCAGAAGCTGAGCAGTCAAACTTCCTCCTGCCACACTTTTCATCCTTTCATCTGCTCGTACCTTGAACTTGTGCTCGAAGTTCTCCAGAGCCTCCATGACCATACACACGGCCTCCATGGAGCGCTCCAGCCGGCCGTCCACGCCATTGAACCGGTACATGCTGCCGGACACATCGGCCAGAACACGTAAACGCTTGGGTTTCTGCTGAGGACTGCCGAGCTACACACACACACACAGAGAAGAAAACAAGCAAGGACTCTTTACATTAAAGTTCTTACATGACGCTGGTGCAGCTCACTTAAAGGGATAGTTCAGGTTTCTTTGAAGTACTGACACAGAGTCGGCGATGGACCAGACTGAGACACAGAGGCTCTCAATGAGAAACTCATTTTAGCCACTTAACAAAAGACAGTTTAAGTCTATGATATTTTAATAATATGTTCACGTCTTTATCTCACTGTTAGACAGACTTTTCCAACTGGAAACTGAAGTTTGTAAACCACTCACTCTCCCACACCAAAGTCCATAGAGAAAATCAGTTATTTTACATCACAGCACACAGGAGTTGTTGATCCACTGCTGCCTCGTGTGGTCAGTTTGTGTCACTGAGGTAAATCTGAACAAAGGATTTTGAATGCCAAATTCACAAAATAAGACGTTTGAACTTACTGATGGAAGCAGCAGTGGATCAACAACTCAAAACAAAACAAAAATGTTTCCTGTTGATAAGGAACATGTAACAGTGAGACAAATCAGTGAAAATAACATAGTCTAAAGAAATCGTAGATTTAATCTGACATACATTTAATCATGTAAGTCTTTTGTCAGCCATGGTTCCAGTGAAGCCAACGATGAAGAGGGTCTCAACTATAGCCACACTTCAAAAAACACCCTGAACTATAACTTTAAAATAACGTTCTTCACAAGGTCAGAATTTTCAAAACTGGCTGCAAAAAAATTTCAAAGGAGGCCTTCAGGCCAGACCAAAAATATGCAACTCTTGGAGCTAAACGAGGTAGAAAAACATGGTATGCATATTATGGTTAGTGTGTGTTTGTATGATTAGTGTGGGAACACATAGCTCTGTGTGTGTGTATGTGTGTGTGTGTGGGTGGGTGAAGTGGCCAAAAAAGTGTGTGTGAGCTTGAGCAGAAACACAGGGTGTAATAATAATCTCGCACACACCACTGGAATGTATGTGTGACAGATAAAGGTCAAAATTATGTGTGTAAGACGGGGTGTGTGTGTGGTTTGAACACACACACACACACACACATGCACACACACACCTCTGGCTCCAGCTCTCCTCTGCGTTTATAAATGGCCTTCTCTCCAGTCAGTCCGTCAATGATCTTAGCATCGTCCAGTTCTCCCAGAGCCTGGTTCTTCAGCCACTGACGCTCCTTCCCTTTAGCCTGACACACAAACACACCCATCAATGTTCAAACACTTTTTATAAGCTCAAATTCAAGCATTTTCACAGTCCATTATCAATTTGTTGTGATATCTAAGATAAATTACATATTGATATGAATATACTCAAGTCAAATTAAAAGAAATTATGTCCATCTAATAATCTAATAACACATTGGTTTTTAACGTGGTTTCAAGTTGCCTTTTAATTTTTTTTAAGTTGCCTTTTAATTAGGTTTCAAGTGTACACATTTCAAATAATGTTATTCAATTATGTTTTATCCATTTACAAAACATTCTTTGGAAATTACTGTATTTGAAATTATTACACACAAATCTGCTCTTGTCACGATCTATATTATGAATGGGCTAAATTGTTCACCAATAATCTTTAAAGTGGGATGTGATTCAGACACAATGGGAAAAACTGCAAAAACAGACAAATGACAGTATTTTGCTGTGGAAAAAAAATTGATTTCAAGCAATGCATCCAGATTTTTTTAACCTTGAAAACACTAAAAGTCGGGCATTTTTAATGATTTCCATTATCACATGTGTGGGGCATGATTTCATTGTGTCAGGGTTGTGAAACAAAAGTGACTAAAGCAGAAATACAGACGGTTCTATTTCACTCTGACACGTCATAACCACAAGAAAGATTTACAGTACGAGCAGAGACAATGACACATCAGCCTCGACGACCACCACCCTTCCTCTACACACACGCTCTGAACAGCAGCAGCAGCAATAACAGAAACAGCAGCAGTAACAGAAGCAGAAACAGCAGCAGTAACAGAAGCAGAAACAGGAGCAGTAACAGAAGCAGAAACAGGAGCAGTAACAGAAGCAGAAACAGGAGCAGTAACAGAAGCAGAAACAGAAACAGCAGCAGAAACAGAAGCAGAAACAGCAGCAGTAACAGAAGCAGAAACAGAAACAGCAGCAGAAGCAGAAACAGCAGCAGTAACAGAAGCAGAAACAGCAGCAGAAACAGAAACAGCAGCAGTAACAGAAGCAGAAACAGCAGCAGAAGCAGAAACAGCAGCAGTAACAGAAGCAGAAACAGGAGCAGTAACAGAAGCAGTAACAGCAGCAGAAACAGAAGCAGAAACAGCAGCTGTAACAGAAGCAGAAACAGCAGCAGTAACAGAAGCAGAAACAGAAACAGCAGCAGAAGCAGTAACAGAAGCAAAAACAGCAGCAGAAACAGAAACAGCAGCAGTAACAGAAGCAGAAGCAGCAGTAACAGAAACAGAAACAGCAGCAGAAACAGAAGCAGAAACAGCAGCTGTAACAGAAGCAGAAACAGCAGCAGTAACAGAAACAGCAGCAGTAACAGAAGCAGAAACAGCAGCAGTAACAGAAACAGCAGCAGTAACAGAAGCAGAAACAGAAACAGCAGCAGTAACAGACAGAGTAGCAGTAACAGAAACAAACAGCAGCAGTAACAGAAACAAACAGCAGCAGTAACAGAAACAGCAGCAGTAACAGAAACAGCAGCAGCAACAGAAACAGCAGCAGGAGTCGTCCGACGTCTCTCTGACCCTGTTTTCTTACGTCACTGCTTCACTCCTGTCGTCACTTTGCTTCATGAGGACAGACAGAAATGACAAACACGTGTGTGACAACATTTTGTTTCAAGTGCGTGTGTTGTGACACAAAAGAATGCAAACTATTGTTGTCTCAGGACTTTAAAGATCCCAGATAAGCTCTGCCACACAATCAGACAGACAAAAGTGTGTGTGTGAACACAATGTACAAAAGAAAAGCTTGTGTTAAATAAATTGGATGATGTGAACTGTGAAGAGAAAAGATTTAATCCAGACTCTGATTTAACATCTAACTATTTTTGATCTGAAAGGAATTAAGTTTCTTGAAGAAAATGGAAGATAATTCAGAACAAATCATCTAGTTATTTGCAACACAACAGGGTTGGAAGATAAAAGATCATTATTTGGCTGTCAGAATGTTGCTTGATATATAGAATAGCTCGCTATTTGGCAGCAACTCTTGCTGGATATAAAGAACAGCTCATTATTTGGCAGTCAGTCTGCTGCTGGATATATATAATAGCTGATTATTTGGGAGTCTGTTGATGGATGTATAGAACAGCTCACTATTTGGCAGTCAGTCTGTTGGTGGAAGTACAGAATAGCTCATTATTTGGCAGTCTGTAGGTGGATGTATAGAACAGCTCACTATTTGGCAGTCAGTCTGTCAGAGAATGTATAGAATAGCTTAAATATAATTAAATGTGTCATGTGTGCTCTCTGGTGGCGGTCATGTGTGAACTTCGGACACTTTTTGCAACAGTTTTTATTTGAACTCGCAGAGTGACGGTGAGTAAATACAGGCTGGTGTTTTTTTTGTCAGTCTATTGTTGAGAGACAGACAGGGATTTCCCTGAGAGAGGATGAAGCTCATAGAAACAATATCTGCTTATTGAACGCCTGCCAGCTATAGCTGGGCTAGTGTGTGTGTGTGTGTGTGTGTGAGAGTGGGGCTCTTAAATCACTCTTCAGGTTTGATAAAAAAAGAACCTGACTTCACAGGAATCACTGTTATAATCACCATTATCTTTACAGTGGGAAAAATCCCAGAGGCTACGAACACCGACACAAACAATACGTTTACGTTCAAAGGCAAACACCTGGATGGAAAACACACAAACACACGCGCGACTACAGTGTATACGGAGAGATTCACACCTGGACAGGAGAATAATAGCGCTGTTGCTCTGTAATCACGACTGCACGATTTTCTCTGAGTCACATGCAAAAGAACAAACAAACACACACGTATGACTGCACGTACACGCACACTTCCCCTATGACCCTCGAACAAAGGGAGGAAAGTCTTCACCAAAATAATGAAACAGATACAATACCACATCCTGGATTTTTAACCACCACTCCCTTCATTCAGCCAATCAGACGGCTCCTGTGAGACAGCGCCCCCTGCTTTCTGACCTAACATCATGTGTCAGGTTGTGTGAGGTCAGCCAATTGTTATCTGATGGCTTTATGTCCCCAAGACGTTTCGTGAGAGAAAACTGCACTGTAGTCTGTGAAAACATGGCTGCTACAGATTT
Source organism: Brachirus orientalis (assembly GCA_016785285.1). NCBI lineage: Eukaryota > Metazoa > Chordata > Actinopteri > Pleuronectiformes > Soleidae > Brachirus > Brachirus orientalis. The sequence goes on from JAFBJR010000286.1 coordinate 616,804, forward strand.
TAGAGACTTAACAAATGACTCCCAGGTACAGAATCTAAACCAGTTTAAGTCTTAAGAACATGTTCACATCTTTATCTCACTGTTAGACAGACTTTTCCAACAGGACACTGAAGTTTATAAACCACTCACTCTCCCACACCAAAGTCCATAGAGAAAACCAGTGATTTTAGCTCACAGGGACACAGGAGCTGCTGGTCTACTGCTTTGCGCTTGATTTTATTATTGTGATTATTCTAAATGTCAAAAAAGGCACCTTTTTAATAACATTTATTATTATTATGATCAAGGTGCTCTTTTTCATGTACATGCATCATATCGGCACAGTTATACTTAAAACCCTGTGGTAAAGCTGTAGGAGAAGTAAACTCAGCAGAGTAAATATTCATTAAATCTTGTTACAAAGTAAAGAGTGAAGTGTGACGTGACGCTCACCTGTAAACTGTCCAGGATGATTCTCAGAGACTGAACTTGTCTCCTGACGGCGGTGGAGAAACGCTCGTACGTGGTGGCGTCGTATTCGCTCATGTCAATCTCCTTCAGTCTGGACAGACAAAGACAGAGACAAAGACACAAAAACAGAGACAGAGAAATAGGCATTACAGTTTTTAATCTTTACTTTAAAACAGTTATACCATTTTTTTCCAGGTGTAAACCAGTGTATTTATGTATCTAGCTAATGTTATTTGTTGATCCAGGTGCAAAACCTTCACAGTTTAGTGTAAAGTATTGAAATGATAAATGTTGTTGATAATCTACTGCCCTCTAAGTGTGTGATATTGTATATGTGGCTTTGTATAGTGGTTCCAAAACATTTTCATACCAAGTACCACCTGAGGAAATATTGAGTTCTCGAGGTACCATCATTATCACCAATGTTAAAATACAGTGGTGTAAATAAGATAATCTGCTCTCTCATCATCCTCCTCTTCCTCAGACACTGTTCTAGTGTAATTAGATTAAGAAATTATTATTATTTGTTTCATTTTCTGTGCACTCCAGTCAAAATTTCTCAGCTCCACTCTGATCACATACTCGTATACAGTAGAACAATATTTCTGATTTTCCTCCAAGTACCACTAGAGGAAGCTCGCGTACCACTGGTGGTACACGTACCACAGTTTGAAAACCATGGGTATAGACCATATGGAGTGAGGACATTTTGTGAAAGTGAGGACATTTTGGCTGGTCCTCATGTCTTAAAAGAGCGTTTTTTGGAGTTAAACCTTGGGTTAAAGGTTAGGGTCAGGCATCTAGTTAGTTAAGGTCCGGGGATAGGGAATGTATTATGTCTATCAGTGTCCTCCTCACTATGAGTGAAGCGCAAACATGTGTGTGCGTGTGTGTGTTCTTCTGGAAACACACCTGTGGTCTTAACAAGACAGGTGGGCTTCTAAGCCCCTCCCCTTCTCTCCCCCCTGACCCTAATGTATCAGTGCTATAATCCCACTGTGTAGGTACTGTTAAGAGTCTTAAACTGACACCATGACGTGTGTGTGAAGTGTGTGTGTTGGACAGAAAACAAAGCGGATTGGGGGTTGGGGGATCTTTACCAGGTGTTTGAAACTTTTGGCGACAATCAGACCGAAGAGACCACAAGAGACACAGGAGAGTGCGTAGCTGGTATTCCTTATGTTGTGGGGACCTAAATCTGTTTCCACACTCACATTATGGGGACTTGTCTTCCTTATGGGGACAAAAATCAAGTCCCCATAACGTAAATGACTCCATTTTAAGGTGAAGACATGTTTTAAAGTTAGGCTGAGGTTAGGTTTAGGTTAGGGTCAGGGTTAGGGTTAGGGCACTAGTAATTATGGTTAAGGTTAGAGTAAGTCTCCAGGAAATGAATGGAAGTCAATGTAAATGTCCTCTGAAGTCATGGAAACCAGTGTGTGCGTGTGTGTGTGTGAGACAGTGGTTGCATGACGGCAGAGTGAGACAGTCATATTGTGTAGACTGTGATGGCATCAGCCATGCAATCACAAAGATCACACTCACACACATCCACACACACCTGTGTATGTGGGCATAATATTGACATTAGAAAACACAACATTAACTTTGTGGCTTTTTTTTTTTTTTTTTTTTTTACTGTACCAGCTCATTGTTGCCGTCGCGACATAAAACAAATCACTTCCTGTGTGCAGCACGGGAGTGTCGCCGGGTGACACAAGGTCTTAACACTGTTACAGTGAGAAACACAGAGAGAGTCATGTGGAGCTGAAAATCAACACGGTGTGAACTCATTTAACAATGGTTTGAATTTAAAGGACATTTGAAAACTTACATACTACAGCTTTAGGGCATTAAAAGGAAAAACACACCATTTGAGCGTCAGAGAAGTTGTATAATCTGTCAGATTAAACCGAATGTAAGAGGAACGTTATGCTTGTGACATATACACTGATCTTGTCAGGACCAGTAGTCCTCATGGAGACCAAAATCTGGTCCTAATGAGGCAGAACTGCATTTCTGAAGAACAGGTTAAATTTAGGACTACGATTTGAATTGTGCTTAGGTTAAGGTTAGGGTTAATTCAAATTCCAAATGGTTAGGTGTGTGTGTGTGTGCCTGGTATTACTCATGTTATGGGGACCTAAATCTGTTTACACAGTCACATTATGGGGGCTTGTTCCCAGATTACTACATTTAAAAGACCTAAAAATGTACAAACCTATCTTTGTAAGGACATTTTCTCTGGTCACCACGAGGTTAAAGGGCTTTTTCAGGGTTTTAGGGTTAAGGTTCGAATTAGGTTTAGGATAAAGGTTAGACTTAGGCATGTAGTTGTGATGGTTAGGGTTCGGGTTAGGGTTAGGGGCTAGTTCTCACAAAGAATGTAAAACGAGCATGTATGTGTGTGTGGTAAACAGCCTCTGCCCAGTGATTATAGCTATTTCCTTTAAATTCCTGAACTTTGACATTAACAGGGCAGAAAAAGAGAGCAAAGTACAAACTGTTGTTTTGATTTGATTTCACACACATACACACACGTATTTAGGAATCTTTGAATTTATAGCTCAACAACAATAACATGAGTTTCTCAAAGCCTCTTTCATCCACAAACATTTTATTAATCACTGTAAAACTATAGTACAAAGAAGCTAGGGAAATCCAGGAATTATATTATAATTAAGAAATAGCAATAAAATACATGAGACAGGATTAAACAGGTAAAAACAAAAACCTACAGTAAGATACAGTGAGTTAAAACTGTAGTGTGTAACTGGAAGGTAATTATTTTGTTTTTGCATTTTTGCTTCCAGGTTACATATAAGACTGAAACAATTATTTTATCTTTAATTTATTTGTTAATTCATATCGTGTTGTTTAGTTCATAAAACGTCAGAAAATGTTGATCAGTTTCCTGAACCCATTTCAAAGTAAAAGCACGTTTCACTTTCTATTCGTTTATTTAAACCAGGCTTATTGTGGAATATTTGCAGGACCATAGATACAGTTTATACAGCAGAGTCACAGCATTTATAACAATTATTTTGATAGTCAATTAATCTGTCCATGGCTTTTTCAATTCATATATTAGTTGTTTGGTCCATAAAATGTTAGAAAATATTGATCAGTGTTTGTCAAACCTAGAAATGATGATGTTCTCAAATGCCTTCTTTTTGTCCACAAACCAAAATGATTCAGTTTTAATGATTTCTTTGTTAAATGGAGCAAAGAAACCAGAAAATATATAAATATTCACAGAATTTGGTTTAACTCTTGCAGCTCTGGTTACATTAACACCAAAATATCTAACTTCCGAGCTTCAAATATTGTATTAGATGCAGATACGGAGACAGAAATGTAACCAGTGAGTGTGAACATTCTCATGTGGGTGTTTTCTTGTCAAAGACATAACTCAGCCTGTTTTTGCTTTTGTGCGTGCGTGCATGTGTGTGTGTGTGTGAGAGAGAGACTCCAGGGTTTACAGAAGGATCATAGTTTGATTGATGCTTAACCTGAGGTAAAGTAAACAAAAGGAATAAGGAATGGAAAAATCTGACAGTAAACAGTGATATGAAAACTATATTGTATATACCTGCAGTTATGTTGTGGGGACCTAAATCTGTTTCCACAGTCACATTATGGGGACTTGTCTTCCTTATGTCCCCATAACGTCCCCATGACTCCATTTTAAGGTGAAGACATGTTTTAAAGTTAGGCTGAGGTTAAGGTTAGGGTCAGGGTCAGGGTTAGGGTTAGGCACTAGTAATTATGGTTAAGGTTAGAGTAAGTCTCCAGGAAATGAATGGAAGTCAATGTATCCAAAGTGTAGTAAAAAAAGGCAACTGGACTTAGTTGAATTTCTTGAAGACGTTTCGCCTCTCATCCAAGAGGCTTCTTCAGTTCTGTTTGACTGGTGGAGAGTCTGGGACTTATAAACTCTGTCAGGTTCTTGGTCCATGGTCACTTTGGATAGGAAAGGGGTTGTGAGTTGTTAACTAGTTAACAACTCACAACCCCTTTCCTATCCAAACCACACCCCATGGACCAAGAACCTGACAGAGTTTATAAGTCCCAGACTCTCCACCAGTCAAACAGAACTGAAGAAGCCTCTTGGATGAGAGGCGAAACGTCTTCAAGAAATTCAACTAAGTCCAGTTGCCTTTTTTTACTACACTTTGGATACCATGACCTGGATGACTGAGAATCTTCACAGACACGGAAGTCAATGTAATGTCCTCTGAAGTCATGGAAACCAGTGTGTGTGTAGAGGATGATATCTGCAGGATATCAGCATGTAGCTACAAGATAATCTCTGTGCTTAGCTGGATACTGATAGATGGTGTCAAAGAAGAAACGGAAAGGTGATTAAAGGGATAGTTCAGGTATTTTTAAGTGTGTTTGTATGACATACTGACAGGGAAACCAACCATGGCTGTGAGCATATTGGAGAGTGAGTGGTTTACAGTTTCCTGTTGTCTGCAACAGTGAGATAAATTTTCAAAAATATTCTTTATGTATATTGTAGACTTAAACTAATGTAAACTAATGTAGATTTGTTAAGTGGCTAATATGTTTTTTTTAATAACAGTGAGCTTCCACTCACTCTCCAAAGTCCATAGAGAAAATCAAGGAGTTGTTGATCCACTGCTGCCTCATCACTATGTTCAAATGTACTATATTGCAAATTCTGTGTTCGAAATTCTTCTTTCAGATTTACCTCAGAGACACAAACTGACCACACGAGGCAGCAGTAGACCAGCAGCTCCTGTGTTCCTGTGAGCTAAAAACACTGATTTTCTCTATGGAATTTGGTGTGGGAGAGTGAATGGTTTACAAACTTCAGTTTCCTGCTGTAATAGTTGGGAAGATGTGAGGTGAAAGAAAGAGGAGATAAAATTAAGAGGGCAGAGGTTGTCCTCTTGGTGTGAAAGCAGTCAGTGTATGAGAGGGGCTGTGCGGGGGGAGTGAAGAGAACGAGTGTGTTTGAAGTGAACACGAACAGAGACGGCCTTCATGGTCGAGCTGGTTGAAAGGACTGACCTTTCAACCTGACACACTGAAACCAATGTGTATGGGAGCACATACACAGTGTTCCAATATCCAGTGGGAGGCAGTGCTACCAGTGGTTTGGTAGCCCAGAATGGAGCATCATACCTGGGATGTTTGATGGACCAGAAAACCCTATAGATGGTTCACATATACTGTACATACACACACCTGTTCCATATTACACTCATCACACACTTCAGTATTGGGTGGTTTTCATGGTGGAAAAAGACAAACATCTGTATCTACCCACCCATGGTGAAAACTCAATTTAAAGATGAGTTACTGCTTCAATATCACCTGTTCTTTCCTCCATTTAATGTCGTGAAGTATGTTTCCAGGATTTGTTGATTATGTTGATTATTTTGTTGAACCGTAGTTCTTGTCTATAACGTTCTTGACTATAATGTTTCATAATAGTCCCTGTGATGGACGCAGCCTACCTTTCTTTAAAAGCCTTCTCGGCCATCTCTCGAGCAGCTCTTTGGACTTCCTCAGGAACCGCGTCCTTCTCGGCCTGGGAGACCTGGTAGACCTTGTGTCCCGCATCCAGACGATACGGCCCCCCTTTGCCACCAAGACCTGCCGTGTCCCTGCCACCTACAGAGGATCATCACCACTTCATCCAGAGGTTGTTTCTGACCAACAGTTTAACTCTGTGGACATGTGGACTTTGCAAGGGTTTTCATATTCAAGGTTCACACTCTGTTAGCCTAATCGTCCTCACGCACTCACTCATCTTCTACCACTTTATCCTCCACATGAGGGTCACAGGGGGTACTGGTGCCTAATCCCAGCTGACAGAGGGCAAGAGGTGGGGTCACACCCTGGAAAGGTTGCTAGTCCATCACATAGAGACAAAGAACCATTCACACCTATGGACAATTTAGAGTGTCCAATTGTCCTAATCCTCAAACCTGCATGTTTTTGGATTGTGGGAGAAAACTGGAGAACCTGGAGAAAACCCACACACATGGGGAGAACATGCAAACTCCACGCAGGAAGGCCCTTGTTCTGACAGGATCACGAACCTGGGTCTTCTTGCTGCAAGAAGGTTTTTTTCCTCACAAAAAGAGGAAAAAAAACGTAAAAATCATACAATTCCACTTATCTTGCAGGACTTCCATACGATTATTAATTAGGAAGTGATTGAGCGTCCAGTTCAATCATTTCCTAATCAATTCATTCTTGAAATATGAAAGGATGACACAATATATAGTAAATCTTTATAAAAAGAAATATTGCATTTAAAAGAATGGGACGTAGATATAAACCTAAAAACATAAAACCTCAACCACTGCTGTCACCAACATCAAAACCTATAGATGATCTTATATTTTCATTACGACAATAAAAATGATTTTGACTGTCAATTTGAGTATTGGTGATGAGATAAGAAACACTCGTTACCTGTGCCTCCTGCCCACTGGTTTCCTCCAACATGAGGAGCATTGGTGGCGTCAATCTTGCCATGTTTAGGGGCGGAGACATCGAGGCCGCTGTCCCTCTGGATTGTTATCTGTAAGGAGACAAATGAGAGAGAAAGACCATGAAGGTCACGCAGTGAGGAAACAAGGTTCAAATTAAAATGTGACAAAAGACGTACAGTAACGAAAAACCCAATCCACTAAAAATTGTATCTATGTAAAAAACATAAAAATCACAGGTTAACTCATAATACAAGATGTGATACATGGCTTATGATAAAACATACTAAGTAAAAAAGATGAAGAAATAAGTGAAGAAAAGCCTAACTTGATCAAATCACTCTCAAAACACTATCTTAACATTAGACTTTTCAAACAAGTTTGTAAACCACTTTGCCAACCACTCACTCTCCCACACCAAAGTCCATAGAGATTTTAGCTTACGGGGGCACAGGAGCTGCTGGTCTACTGCTGCCTCGTGTGGTTAGTTTGTGTCACTGAAGTAAATCTGAGCATAGGATTTTACAAGCCAAACTCATTAAATAAGACATTTGCACTTACTGATGGAGGAAGCAGTGGATCAACAACTCTTGAGTGCTCCTGTATGCACAGATTTTCTCTATGAACTTTGGTGTGGGAGAGTGAGTGGTTGGCAAAGTGACAAAAACTTTGAAAAAAACTATGTTTACCAGTGAAATAAACCAGTGAAAATATCCTTAAGATATTGTACACTTAATCTGACAAAGATTTTATGAGCCGAGTCTTTTGTTAAGAGGCTTAAGATTGTAATGTTTCCATTTCTACACTCTGGGTTTTCAGTAGGATGGACAGAACACACTCTGCGTGGACAGAGAGAGAGACGCGTTGTGGTGACAGCTTTAGATTTTTAAATCCATCTGAATGGAACCATCAGAGCCAAAATCAGCACTGTGGTTCTCTCACACTGAGGCGAGGTGGTCAGCCAGAGTCTGACACGCATGACAGAGCCAGGAGAGACGAGAGGACGAGTCAATACTCCGAGGTTCAGCTGCAATCTTTAACACACAGCAACACAGTTTAACAGTGTCTCTCTCTGTGTGTGGTTTTTATCTTCACTGTTTTTAATTTTGATGGTGTGAACCATTTGAGCATAGACTTATCAAATTAGTGCAGCAGTTTAACAGAGAGTGAGACATCCTCTTCCTTTTGCTGACACCTCAAAGTGACACACACACACACACACACTCATTGTAACAATCTTAGTGAGGTCACACATAGACATAATGCATTCCATAGCCCTTACCCTAACCTTAATCATCACAACTAAGTGCATTAGCCTACACCTATTTCTAACCCTATAACCAGGTCTTAATGACTAAAAATAAACATAACCAGATATTTCACCTGTTTTGGTCTCCATGAGGACTACTGGTCCTGACAAGGTCAGTGTTTATGACAAAAATGGTCCTAAACACACACACACACACGAACACGCACGCACACGTACACACACTCTCACCTTAACCATAATTACCAGTGCCCTAACCCTAACTCTGACCCTAACCTTAACCTAACCCTAACCTCAGCCTAACTTTAAAACATGTCTTTACCTTAAATCATTTATGTCATGGGAACTTGATTTTTGTCCCCATAAGGAAGACAAGTCACCATGACTGTGGAAAACAGATTTAGGTCCCCACAACATAAGGAATAACAGAAACACACACACACATATACACATATGAATCTGTAGAGGAGCCACTGTCACTGATGTGTATGCAGATAAAAAAATTAAATTAATGTGCAGCATAGATTAAAAACATCACATGATTTGTTAATTTCTGTCTCATGTTTGGTCTAATCTAATCTGACAGATTTTACAGTTAACACTCAAAAATTATGATTTTCATTGTAATGCCTTAAAGCTGTAGTACGTAACTTTTAAATAGAAACAAATGCCTTTAAAGTTCAAATCAATGTCAGGTAAGAACACACACACACAAAGCTGTCATGTCAGCTCTTTAGACTGTATTTAGTGCAGATTAAGAGGGCTGACCTGATATGGGCCATGTCAGATTATATGGATAGGATTATACTCAGCTCATACAAGTGTCTTTGCTCAAGTAATGTTAAACTGAAGCTGCTTTATGTTAAACTTCTCAGAGACATGAGTCTATCAGCATCAGGAACAGAAACCCCAAAAAAATATTGTTATTTTTTTTTTAAAATTCCCTGCAAAAGACAGAAAACCCACTCAATAACAAAACCACAGTAACAGATGTGAACGCTAGTCATTAATTAATTAATTAACTATTAAAAGACATGTACAGGTGATTCATATAACAGCAAACATCATATGTCTGATTATCTGACAAACTGATTGTCGTCAACAAGAGACACACACACACAGGTGACATGCTTCTATCAAAGTGAGGACCCTCATAGACATAATACATTCTCTAGCCCCTTACCCTAACCCTAACCATCACAACTAGATGCCTAACCCTAACCTAAACCCAATTCTATCCCGAACCCTAAAACCAGGTCTTAACCCTGAAAAGGACCAGACAAAATGTCCTCACTCTGTAGGGTTTATACAATTCATTCGTTTATACATACAAGAACACACACATAGACACAGACACACTCAGAAATGACTCAGACTAATGTTTCACAACCAGAGTGGGAACATGAAGCCAGTGTGTCAGCACTAAAAGCTGCTCTGAGCCTAAAAACAGACACATGTTGTAAAGTGTCCTCGTCACCAGGAGAAGACACATTCAGCAGCTCTGCTGTCACCGGCCACTGAGGTTCATCTATACACAGACTGGTGACATGAGTGGGTTACAGGAACAAACCCAGGTTCAGGGAATTGGATGCCTGAGTGATGGACTTCCTGTCTGATGGACAGATTTCATACACGGAAACACCTCAGACGTGTTTCCCAGCATGGCGTGTGCTCAGTTTGATACATGTGTGTGACTCATGCATAGACATGTATGTACAGTGACATCAGAGAGCGGTCACATGTACAAGATGAGATCCTGAAGGTGAGCCGCGGTGGTGACCTGTTACTTCACTGTGGAGCCATGTCCCCGAGCTCTCTCTGGTTGCTGAGGTTAACGGTGGAGTCACTGTTGGTTCAACAAACGCAGCAACACCTTCTTACACAGGACATGTTATATCTCTTTATGTCTTAAAGGGATAAATAACTATTTCTGAAAAACATGGAGCAGAAAAATGATTTTAGCCATTTAACAAAAGACCCAGGTAATAAAATTTACAGCACTTTAAGTCTACGAAATCTTTATTTCACTGTTAAACAAACTTCTCCAACAGGAAACTGAAGTTTGTAAACCACTCACTCTCCCACACCAAAGTCCATAAAGAAAATCAGTGATTTTAGCTCACAGGGACACAGGAGCTGCTGGTCTACTGCTGCCTCGTGTGGTCAGTTTGTGTCACTGAGGTAAATCGGAACAAAGGATTTTAAAGGCCGAATTTACAAAATAAGACATTTGAACTTACTGATGGAGGCAGCAGTGGATGAACAATTCCTGTGTGCTGTGATGGAAATCACTGATATTCTCTATGGGCTTTGGTGTGAAAGAAAGAAAGAAAGAAAGAAAGAAAGAAAGAAAGAAAGAAAGAAAGAAAGAAAGAAAGAAAGAAAGAAAGAAAGAAAGAGTGGGAACTCTTATGACTGTGGGAATCAATGTCTCTCTACCTCCCTCCCTCACCCCTGTCTATCAATTCATTATTTTCCCTCTCTTTTTCTTTTCTTCACCAAGTCTCTCTCTCTGAGGCCCACATCTTGGATTAACAACCTCATAAATTTCAGATTCTCCCTTTAGACGCCTGCAGACACAGTGATTTAGGAATAATGGCAGCCATGTGTGTTTGTGTTCTTGTATTTGTGGCCGAGTGAGGACCAAATATAGTATAAACCCTACAGAGTGAGGACATTTTGACTGGTCCTCGCTTTTTCACCCCTTAAAAGGGCTTTTTTTAGGGTTAAGACCTGGTTTTAGGATTAGGGTTAGAATTGGGTTAAGGTCAGGGTTAGGGTTAGGGTTAGGCATCTAGCTGTGATGGTTAAGGTTAGGGTAAGGGGCTAGGGAATGTATTATGTCTATGAGGGTCCTCACTTTGATAGAAGTGCAAACGTGTGTGTGTTGGTATAACCACATGCTTGTACCTGCAATGTTCAAACATGTGCATCAACAGAAAATGACTGCCAGTGATTTCAATCATGTTTGAATGTGCCTTCATTTGTTCCACTGTGTAAATCCAAAATGTGTGTGTGTGTGTGTCATTAACACTGACCTTGTCAGGACCAGTAGTCCTCATGGAGACCAAAACCTGGTCCTAATGAGGCAGAACCTCATTTCTGAGGAAGTGGTTAAAGTTTTAATGTGTTCAAGTTAAGGTTAGGGTTAGTCATTAACTGGTTAAGGTTAGTGAAGAGGCTTTGTTTAGTCTGTTTAAATGAATGGAAGTCAGTGTGTGTGTGTGTGTGTGTGTGTGTGTGTGTGTGTGTGTGTGTATGTTGTGAGATTAAATCTCAGACTGAGTGAGTGGATATATTTGACAGTGAACTGCTGTGAATGTGATGATGTCATGCAGGTTACCTGCACACACCTGCTCGGTGCCAGAAGTGCATGCTTTATATCTGGACAGATGACTGATGTCTCCTGTGCAACTGTGTGTGTGTGGATCATATTGTCAACAGTGCTATAATGAAGCAGTGTCACACTGAGGCCAGAAGAGAAGGGAATAACTGACATGACCTTTGTTTAAGGGCCAGGTCAGGATTTTTTTCAGGTGTGGTTATAAAGAAAAAACTGACTTTAGCCACTTAACAAAGACCCACCTGACAAAATCTACGTCAGTTTAAGTCTGCGATATCTTAAGAACATGTTCACGTCTTTATCTCACCGTTAGACAGACTTTTCCAACAGGAAACTGAAGTTTGTAAACCACTCACTCTCCCACACCAAAGTACATAAAGAAAATCAGCAGTTTTACATCACGGCACACAGGAGTTGTTGATCCATCAGTAAGTTCAAATTATGTAGTAAAATTCTGTGTTTGAAATTCTTCATTCAGATTTATGACAGTGACACAAACTGACCACGAGGCAGCAGTGGACCAGCAGCTCCTGTGTCCCTGTGAGCTAAAATCACTGATTTTCTCTATGGACTTTGGTCCAGAATAGTTAATGGTATACAAACTTCAGTTTCCTGTTGGAAAAGTCTAACAGTGAGCATCATATTCTTAAGACAGTGTAGATTTAATTTGGTGAGTCTTTTGTTCGTGAGATTACTCTTATAACCACACTAAAAAAACCCATATTCCTTTAATAAACCTGTAATTTGCCAAAGGTATAAACACAGCACAAAGCTTCTCTTTAATTTCCTCCTAATTTTACATACGTTTGCTCATAAAAAAAAAAAAAAAGAATGTGGCGTATGAACCACATGTAAACATGTCAGCTGACACAAAGACGTGTTGTGTAAACAGTTTGGTGAAGCAGCAGAACTGTGAGCAGACAGACCCAGGTATGTTTGAATACAGGAGAGTTACTGCTGAGCCAACACAGAGCTCAGTGTGTGTGTGAGACCTTCAAAGACGAGCTCAGGAACGCAGCTACACCTACCTACATCCTTTTTAACTATAAAAGGAGAACTATGCATGATCTTTACCCTAATTTAGCAGCTTCAGTGTCACTGCAATGGTTAAATGTTTTGTTGCGGGGAGATTGGAGGCTCCACTGCCCCCTACTGTCTGTTAGTGAAAAACCAGCTTTACAAGATCAGAGACGCCGACCCGGAGTCCTCCTGATAACGTTATTTCAGACGTTCATCATGGCAGAGCTGGCAAAAAGAATCAGCAGAGAAAACTGTTGTCGAAAGACAGGAAGAGGAAACGACTGTCTGACCGAGTGAAGGAACACACGACCCATCAAGTAAACATCAAACCGGCTTTTTTTCAAATGGTGAGAATGGATGTCGACCAACATGGACATGGAAATGGACATGGCTCCAAGGCTTCTGTTCACCGGCTCCATTGAAAACAAATGCACATGTCAAGGGAGGGGCCTCATCTGTGAGTTTTTACAACAATGAGGCTAAAGAGGTAGACGAGGGATGAGGGATGGATGTTTACGGTGGTGTTGTAAAAATATGTACTCCAAAACTGTAGGGGGAGCTGTGAAGAGAAAAAAAGACTCGCAAATCTTCTTTTATATAAAGCTAACAGGATTTACTTCATTCTGGTAGTTCTGAAGTTGTGGTGGGAGGAGCCAAAGCATCTCTTTTTTGAGGCACTTATTTTGTCCCTTTTCAATAAACTGATCAGCTTTTTAAAGTGAAGCAAATAATCCAATAATCACGCTCATCCAAAATGCAGTGACACATTTGATAATTTTTTTTCCTTTGTGCTAATGTAGACTATTGTGTCTTTTTCCTTCCTGCTTCAACTCAACGATCTTATCTCCCCTTCTTAAAACCATCCTCTCATGCAAAGTCAGTGAGGAAACATTATCCAGTTTTAGGATCGGCCTCATTTCAGACCCTGTTGTTCAGTCTTTCTCACAGATGCACAGATAATAACTGCTTCCAACATTTGGAAGATAATTTTTTTCCAAAGAATTAATCTGCCTCTCTGTCTGTGTGTGTGTGTGTATGTGGGCACCTCCACAATGGTGTCTCAGTATGCTGGTCGGAATGTTCTGACCCATACTTAGGGGTCAAAAGTCACGCATCACCAGCACAAAGCCTGACCACTCATAAACACCCGGATATCATAAAATCAGGAATGTTTTAGGAGTTAATGTATTCAGCCTGAATGAGGCAATGGGAATTCACTGGGATATTTATTTTTAAGGCAACACTGCCCCTTAGTGGTGTTGAGAGAAATTGCCGGCTCAGAGAGCGTCACCTGTATGGGTCTGCCGTCCTCTGTTCCAATCATGTTCCTCCACTCCATCAGCGACCGCTGCAGCGTGTCCAATCCCGTCTCCCACAGCCGCACGTACCCGCCCATATCCACCGTGACCACGCCCCCAGACCCGAGCGGCGCCATCACAACATCGGACTCGGACACTCTGGACAACCAGCTGGTGTACGGCGACACCGTCATCGACCTGCCAGTCACAAATAAGCAGCAAAAAAAAGAAACATACATTTTTATTTAAGTCTCATAGGCTGCAATTCAAAAACAATAAAGTCAGTAGATGCAAAGGAAATTAAAGGTTGAGACAAATTAAAAGCAACATGATTTTAATATGTTTTAAGAAGATTTTTAGACATAAGAAAATCAATGGAAGCTGTTTTTCCTAGGAGGCCTATTGATTTAAATGGGAAATAATACTTCTGTTTTCTAAATGGAATGAGGCAAAAACAAGGGACAGGAAAGACAACAGAAAAAAAAATTCTATTGGATTAGCTGCTAACAAAAGACTCAGGTAATAAAATCTACAGCACTTTAAGTCTACGAAATCTTTATCTCACTGTTAAACAAACTTCTCCAAGAGGAAACTGAAGTTTGTAAACCACTCACTCTCCCACACCAAAGTCCATACAGAAAACCAGTGATTTTAGCTTACAGTGACACAGGAGCTGCTGGTCTACTGCTGCCTCATATGGTCACTTTGTGTCACTGAGATAAATCTGAACAAAGGATTTCAAACACTGAGTTCACAAAATAACTAATTTGAACTTAGTGATGGCGGCAGCAGTGGATCAACAACTCCTGTGTGCTGTGATGTAAAATTGCTGATTTTCTTTATGGGGTTTGGTGTGGGAGAGTGAGTGGTTTACAAAGCCACACAAAGCTTGATTGGTTAACAGAAAAATTAAGCCGTGGAAATATTCTTAAGATTTTGGAGACCAAAGATGACGTAGGTATTATTTGGTTGAGATGATTTGATGTGTAGCATAATCTGTTTTCAATCCGATCCGGTTTTACTGATGATGCAGGTGACAAATACAGACAGATAGACTTTTATGATAAATAAGAATCACACAACAACAGAAAAACCAAATAAAAAAGATAAAACAGTAAGAAAAATAAAACATGTATGTGGTATTCCTGAATGCAGTGCTGTCTGTGTCCAGTAGATGGTGTGAGAGGACAGACAGTGAGAAACAGGTGTCCCGTGTTTACCTTGGGACAGGGATGTATTTGACTTTTTTGGAGTTCAGATCAGTGACCTCCAGGTATGCTGCCACCATGGGGGGCGTGACCTCTGCGTGGGGAAAAAAAAACAAACCAAAAAAAAACATGCTTACTTACATGCTCAGTTGAAATCCATGTGAAATGAACTTATGTGTTTTTATAATGTGACCTCTGACCTTTGGGGTAGACCTGCTTCAGTGGCACCTTGGCAGGCGGGAGCGCTCGCACCACCTGATTGGCTGAGAGCAGAGTGACACAGTTCTGCTGTTTGGGTGCGGTGGAGCGGAGCCCGCCTCTCAGGAACATGTGACTGCCGCCATCACCGCTCTTCATCTCCAACAGGTCGTCAGGCCTCTTGAAGCTGTACACCTCGTTAGGAGACTGCACATAAACGAAAAAATGACATCATACGTGTCATTTCTAAAAATATGTTTTTACAGTTTTTATGTTTCTGCATTCATATATTTGATTTATTATTCATTTTATATATTTATCAAACAATTGGGAGTGTGTATATACATATATATATATATATACATATATATATATGTATATATATATATATATGTATATATATATATATATGTTTGCTTATATTAATTTATTATTTATTTAACCTTTATTGAACCAGGAAAATCCCATTGAGATTAGTCCTGGCCAAGATCGGCAGCAGCAAATACAAAAAACACAACACAACACAACAGTAACAAATTTACACAGCTGAACCACAAAAACTGGTCAAATTTATGAGCAGATTACAACACGTTTTCTGCCTCACAAACTCTCGGTTTAGATTTAAAAGCACTCAATGAAATTAACTCAGTTTCGTCTTTCTGCAAAATATTACATGCAAAAGGTATATTACTGTTTTTGAATTCCCTTCCCACTAATGTTCAAGAGTCAGAGAGCTTTGCAGTGTTTAAACAATGCCTTGAGCTACACAAATGTGTTACCATGAAAAAATGTAAATTACACCCGTGTTTTGACACTTGGGTCTTAACTTTTCTGTTGCTATGTAGGTTAACTGTATATTTGTATCCACTGTTTTGAATAGGTTACAACATACAATATTGTCTATTTATGTCCAGGGTTTTTAATAGGCCGGATTGTAGCTATAATGTGATAGGCCACCTTATGTATTGCCAATTTGTATTAAATGTCTACTTTATTCGTTTTCTTATGTATGTTATGTATGTTATGTTCTTATTCTGTCCTGATTGTTGTTTGTTTACTTGCCCAGGGACTGCAGATGCAAATGAGCTATTGGCTAACTCTGGAACTCTGGAATTGTTAAAATTGTTCATTGTCCCTGTTAAATAAACAATAAACAACTGCTATTTAAAAGTGTAAAGCCTGGACTGTTCTGTAAACATCAGGTCACTAAAATTAACCCCAACAATCTCACCATGAGGTCTGGGAATCCCACAACAACTTGAGCAAAGGAGCCGGAGTCTGCGAGGATGCGGTTCGGTGAAACGATCTTCTGGTCCAGAGCAGCACTGAGGTTCTCGTTAGGCAGCTGCTCACATGAAACCATCTGAGGAACACACACCTCGGCTGTGTGGAGGAGGAGGAGGAGAAGGAGAAGGAGAAGAGGAGGTTCAAACATTCAGGAGCAGCAGATACAAACAGAGTAAATAAGAGGTTGAGATCATCAATGAGCTCACTGCTTCATTGCTCGACCTCTGACCTTCACGCACTGATTCTGTCTGGATTGTTGGTTGCTACACGACACTTCACATTTCCTTGAGTGATATGAATATTGATCTCGAGCAGCTGACAGATTAGCTAACATATGTCTCCCCGAGGCACCGATCCACTTCCATATGCACTTGTCCATATGCTGGGTTTTGAGGACGTGATGTCTTTACTAAAAGCTCCAGAGAAGCAGGACAGATTATAAAAACCTTTGTCTTGACGTATGAATGCACAATTTATCGAGCAGTCCTGCTTTAATTATTCTAAGATTGTGAAAAAGAGCGCGTCATCTGCATAGATAAGAGCAACGATGATGAATACTGAAGACAGAAACCGGGAAAATATTCTAAACCACATCCTTTTTTGAGCTGGAGGCACAGATTCAGTCCTGAGTTTGTCCATCTGTTGGGTTTTGAGGACGTGACATCCTTCATAAAAGCTCCAGAGAAGGAGGACAAGTTTTGTCTTGACGTACAAAGCTCCTGTAACGTCATTCGTACCTGAACTGATACCATGACCGGAGCTGAGCGAGTCCTCGCTGACACTGTGGAGCTGACACACTCCAGAGTCCTCAGCTGCCATGTGCATGGGTTTGGTGAGCAGGAACTTCCTGTTTCATAAACGCAAACAGCAACATATTATCACTGACTTCACACACAACATCTGCACGATTAGTGACAATGAGAGATGATGTCTTTCTGCGACATAATTGCAAATAACCATGGATTTTTCAGTAAATGCCTCATTTAGCTCTTTTTATTTTGGTTTCCCTGATCAATACAAACATGTTCTGAAGATTTCGTAGACTTACGTTGACATAGATTTTAACTGGTGAGTTTTTTGTAAATAGGCTAAATTTGACTTGTTTTAAAAGTTGCCATTAATATTAAGTGTGCTTCTCTGTTGGTGTATTTTTGGGAGTTATTGTTTTGAATGTGAAATTAATTGTGAAGTAGTATTGTGATAAGTGGTTTACACTGATATTAAAAACAAAAAAATAAAATAAAAATAAATAAAAAATGGCGCCATAAGGAAAGAACCTTAAACTGATGTTGAATAAATAGAACTTAAATGATGTTAAAATTATGAGGAACTGTTTGTCAAATAGGTTTAAACTTGACCTTGTCTCATTCCTGTAGTGAATTATTTCTCTAGCAACCAACTTGCAATTTATAATAGCCTTTAAATGTTTAAATTATTTTAAAAATAATACATATTTAAAACCTTTTATCCTAGTGCCTTACTCAAAACCTTTAAACATATTATTATTTCTCATGAGTTTCTTTCTTTCAGCTAAATTCTGTGTAATATTTTGCACTTCTTTCATTTCAGTAAAGCATTAAATGACTTTTGTGTATGATAATATATGCTATATGAAAACATTTGCCTAAAAAAGGCCAATTTTGTTTGAATGAAGCAGCAAAAAAAAGTTGCAGCATGACATTTCTGATCTAACTATTGCACTTTGTTCTGATGCGACTGTTGCTTTAAAGATATTTTGTGCAAGGAGCAAAGTTAAGGAGCGTTTTAACGACGAATTAGAGACGCAGTGTTTTACTTATTGGTGTTGCTCTCCAGCAGAAGCCAACGATCTTCTGCCACCAGGAAAACAGACTTCAGATTGATGGGAAGAGAGATGGAGTGAACCCGGCCCTCCAGCACGTCCAGCACCTCCAGCAAGTTTCTGCAAACGCAAACACAAACACGGTGGTATGACTGTTTCAACAACAGTGTTATGAACAGGTGAGTGTGAGAAAACAGCGGCTAACCCGTCCTCCTTGTAGAAGAGAAGCCAGTTTTTGTGAGCGAATTCACGGCACATTTTATAGCCTCCCTGCAAAAAACAAACAAAACAATCCACATGATACGATACTTTAAACTCAAACATTCTAGAAAGTACATATGATAAACATGGATTTATTGGAAAAATAAATAAATATATATATATATATATATATATATATAGACAGAGAGAGAGAGAGAGAGCGCTCTGGGAGTCATGTGACAGAGTTTGTTTATGCAGCCATTTTGGCAGGAAAAGCTGTATAAATCAATTACACCATTGCTGGTTTCAAGCTGTAAGAGGTCACTGTCACTTTAAATTAACAGAACCAACTGAAAATTTCTAACCCTTATACTGCCCCCTGCTGCTTTTCACCGATTATTGTGGAATAATTTCATTTCTGTGTGCAAAGTCAAATAATGGACGCCAAATCCAAAGTAAAACTAGTGTGTTTGAAAAAGCTGTGTTAAAAATTATTTGCTCTGTTTGACAGCACGTGGGAGATACTTTTAAAACAATGACATTTTAATAATTTTGTCCTCAACTGTAATATAGTAATTAAGTAAATTAATTGCATTCAACTTAACTTGAAACAATCATGCCCTTGACTTTGTCAAATAAAAGAAATGTTTTATTAATGTCAGTGTGTCTGAAAATACAGGAAGATTTTACATACACGCACTTTAACATCAGTAAGAAGTTATGTTTCCCACCATGTCTTCCTGCCAAAATGGTGTAGTTTTTATTGTGTAAAGTTGGCTACATGTATTTATAACATGTAGCCGACATGTATAACATGTATTTAAGAGACGTGACGTCCTCTGACCTGTGGTTCTTTACTGCTCCACCAGTTGGACGCTCTGGTCACAGGTTGATCGCCGTCTGGAGACAACATCAGCCTTCGAACGGCGCCGGTTCCCAAGTCCAGATGAAGAACCGTGTTACTCTGGAGAAGAAAAAAAGAAAAGTATGACAGGATGACTCCACCACTGCTGTGGATTCTTAAGTGAAAACTGTGACACCATAGAGAAACTAATGTTATGGTGAAGCACAGCCAACAGAGGGCGCTCTTCTCCTGTATTTGGCTGCAGAAGTCCAGGTAACAAATGTAAACACTTCACTGTGAGTTGATTCAATCTAATTTACACGGACTTAGTGACTGTGAGTGTGTGTAACAGAGAGAGTGTGTGTTCTTGCATTTGTGGCCTTTTGAGGACCAAAAAACCTACAAACCATACAGATTGAGGACATTTTGACAGAATGAGGACATTTTGGCTGGTCCTCACATTTTGGCTGGTCCTCACTTTTAAGAGCATTTTCAGGGTTAAGACTTGCTTTGAGTTTGGGATTAGAATTAGGTTTAAGTTAAGGTTAGGCAGTTAGGTGGGATGTTATGGTTGGTTTAAGGGGTTAGGGTTAGTCCAAATGTGTGTGTTGTGTGTGTGTCAGTGCCAGTGGGGGAAAAATGATTTTACTACTGATTTTACTAAAGGTTCAGTCAAAGAAAATCTAAGGTAGCTTAAATCTATATAAAATAAGAATATGTTTACTGCTTTATATCACTGTTAGACACTTTTTTTGAGTGGAAACTGAAGTTTGTCTCCCCCACACCATAGTACATAGAGAAAAACAGTGATTTTACATCACAGCATATAGAAGTTGTTAATCCACTGCAGCCTCCATCACTAAGTTCAAATGTCTTATTTTGTCACTTCAGTGTTTAAAATCCTTTGTTCAGATTTACCTCAGTGACACAAACTGACCACACGAGGCAGCAGTAGACCAGCAGCTCTTGTGTCCCTGTGAAGCCAAAATTTTCTCTATGGACGTTGGTGTAGGAGAGTGAGTGGTTAAAATCTGGTGTTTTTTTTGCGTTTGTGGGGGCATGTCCCTAGTGGCAGTCATGTTTTCAGAGTAAGCAAGGCTTTGTGTCTCACGTTGTGTGTGTGTTCTTGTACTTGTTGCAGAGTGAGGACCAAAAATTGTATAAACCCTACAGAGTGAGGACATTTTAACAAAGAGAGGACATTTTGGCTGGTCCTCACTTTTTTCACCCCTTAACCTTTTTTAGGTTTAGGGTCAGGATTGGGTTTAGGTTAGGGTTAAGCAACTAGTTGTGATGGTTAAGGTTAGGGTAAGGGGCTAGGGAATGCATTATGTCTATGAGGGTCCTCACTTTGATAGAAGCGCAAATATATGTGTGTGTGTGTGTGTGACGCACTCAGCTTCATCTTCAATTGGCTTTTTATGAGAAAGAGCCACAGGGGAGTTGGCCCTCGGCCCTTAGCCCCACCCGCCCCCCCAACTGGCTGCCCTGCTGTACACTAATAGATTCCTTATGGCCACCAATTCCTGACACACATACTGTTCTGATGACTGGTGAAGTTATTCATAGACACAAAATCTCTATTTCCTATTTCTAAACATAAAGACAACCTAGAGAAGGTGTGTACTGGTGTCTTCTGACAGTCCTAGAGTTACATATTTAGAATGTTTTTTGGTGTTAGACTTATGGTACATACACATAGTCAGCATTGACTGCACAGTGAGCGCCCCCTGCTGCTGAGAACCAGCCTCTGTTGCCCTCAGAAGGCACTACTGATTAAGAAAAACACACACCACCACACCGAGAAACACTTTTGACCCCCAATCATCACCATCCAGAACGACTCAGTGAAACTGTGTTAACAGAACACGGTAACACAAATTTGGACATTAATGTGAAATTGACTGTAGTGCATACTATGGCAGTGTGTGTGTAGTAAACAATATGTGACTATATGAGTGTGTGAGTATTGTGAATGGGTCAGTTATGGTTTTCTTTCTCCTTTAATAAATATTTCTACCTCATATTTTATTTAATCTTTTTATTTATAATGCTTATTGAATTTATGGTGCACTCGAAATTTCGTTGTATGTCTGTACAATGACAATAAAGAAACTTGAATCTTGACTGTTGAATCTTGACTGAAAAAAACTAACTAATCACCTCTTAAAAGCTACACCAGCATTAGTCTATGAAATCTTAAGAATAACCTTTTATTTCGCTGTTGAATTTTACAACAAAAAAACTTAAGTTTGTATCACTTTGGAAGAGGCTCGCTCTCCCACACCAAACCCCATAGACAAAATCAGTGATTTTACATCACAGCACACAGGAGTTGTTGATCCACTGCTGCCTCCATCAGTAAGTTCAAATGTCTTAGTTTGTCACTTCAGTGTTTGAAGTCCTTCATTCAGATTTACCTCAGTGACACAAACTGACCAGACGAGGCAGCAGTAGACCAGCAGCTCCTGTGTCTCTGTGAGCTAAAATCACTGATTTTCTTCGGTCTGTAGAATATGATGTGTGTAGGTCAGGACAATATTTTATCTAAAATAATAATTTGACATATTTTTGGCTTTAGGAAAAATCCCCCCCCCTGCGAATTGATAATTGCAGTACATAGCCATATTGTAATTTGATAAAATTTTGATAAATTGTTTAGCCCTACTTAAGCTGATGCAAATATTTATTAGCTTTATGTTTTGTTAAATGGGTAAAATTAATTTTTTCCTGCTTCACTGAGAGGTGATCTTTGTTTCTGGATGGTTCTCAGCAGCAGGGGGCGCTCACAGCACAATCAGTCGTTAACTCATTCTGCGTGTGTTTCCAGCAGTTTGTGAGTGCATGTCTCCGGTATGTGTGCATGTGTGTGTGTGTGTAATATAGGTCTCCCTGTTTTCCCTGAAAGGCCACCTGACCTGTGGATGAACCACCATTTTTCATTTTTCTCTTCAGACGTAATACGATCCATCACTGTGGTATTTTTAGACGTGCTCCTCTTGCCCCATACTCAGCAGCTGTAAAGTGTTTTGGTCGGACAAACGGCTAACCAGCATTGTTCTCGTCTGACGCTCTGTTGCCGCAGGATGGACTATGACAGGATCAAGCGACCACTGACCACTGAACAGTTTGAACAAACTGACTTGTGCACTGCTATTTTGCATCTGTGAGGAAACCGTGGTTTTACTCCAAAAAGAAGTGTTGCATGGGTTTTATACTGTACTAGCTGTGAAATCAAGACAATCAGGGGACTATGATGTGAGCATATGAGTGTCACAGTATTGATAAATTAATAAATCAATATACTAAAGGAATTGCCAAATACTATTCAATAAAACTGATGACTTCAGTTGACTGTTTATGTGATTTTAGCTGCTTAAATGTAAATGTGTTCTGGCTTCTTTGCTCCTCTATGACATTTAACTTAATTAACTTTGGTGTTTTTGAGTTGACTGATTCACATTTTTCATTATTTTCTGCCATATGGAGCCAAGAACTGATTGATTTTGAGAAAATCATCAACAGGCCATAGCAGCCATTTTGATGTGAAATAGTAGAAAAACGAGGAGGTGAAGAGTTTTAAAATGGCTGATGCGAGAAAAGACTCAGGTTTTTCCTCCGTATACTGTCCTTCATTCTCATCTATCCATCCATCATCCATCCATTCAAAGTGCATGTTAAATACATTATATGTAATACAATCAACTTCCTGCCTCACTTAACTGAATCGAATGTAATCTACTGTAATCGAATCAGTGTGATCGTACAGACATACTGTACAATTGTGTCTGTGTACATTTGTGTGTGTGTGTGTGTGTGCTGACCTGCTCCTCGTGCAGAACCACCTGTCCGTCCAGCGGACTCCCCAGAGGAGCCACGGTAACAAACGGCTGCCACACACCACTGATGGTTCTGGGGAAGACGTCATACAGTTCCATGCACTGGATTGTGTCTCCGCGGTCTCTCATGGAGTACAACGACACCGGGTTACACGTGGCTATATACAACACGTCTGTAAATAATGTAAATAAAGAGGAAGAATTCAGAAACACACATGCATAAAGGCCGGTAATGTTTTTAAAATGATTATAAAATGTCCATCAGGTAAAATGTGCAATATCTTAAGAATACATTTGTCACTTTAACTTACTGTTCAACAGCATTTTCAAACAGGAAACTGAAGTTTGAGTCACCTTCTATTTACTCACCCACACCAAACCCCATAGACAAAATCACTGATTTTACATCACAGCACAAAGGAGTTGTTGATCCACTGCTGCCTCCATCACTAAGTTCAAAGGTCTTATTTTGTCACTTCATTGTTTGAAATCCTTCATTCAGATTTACTAAAGTGACACAAACTGACCACATGAGGCAGCAGTAGACCAGCAGCTCCTGTGTCCCTGTGAGCTAAATTCACTGATTTTCTCTATGGGGTTTGGTGTGGGAGAGTGAATGGTTAGGAAACTTCAGTTTCCGGTTGGAGAAGTCTGTCTAACAGTGAGATAAAGATGTGAACATGTGTTTAAGACATAGTGGACAAACTGACTGAAGAAAGAGAAACCTCAGAAAACTGAAGTTTGTAAACCAGTAACTGCCACACCAAACCTCATAGAGGAAGTTAGTGATTTTACATCACAGCACACAGGAGTTGTTGATCCACGGCTGCCTCCATCAGTAAGTTCAAATGTGTTCATTTGTGAGTTTGGCCTTTAAAATGCTACATTCAATTTTACTCCAGTGACACAAACTGACCACACGAGGCAGCAGTAGACCAGCAGCTCCTGTGTCCATGTGAGCTAAAATCACTGATTTTCTCTATGAACTTTGGTGTGAGTGGTTTACAACCTTGGAAAAGTCTGTCTAACAGTGAGATGAAGCAACATATTATTTACACAGTGTACACTTAAGCTTATGTTGTTTATATAAGTAACACATTTAATTAAGTGGCTAAAAGCCAAACCAAACCCAAACTTTCCCTTTAATAAGAGTGAAATGTCTCTTTAAAGAGCCCAACTGTTTTATCTGTGCACTTAAGACACAGAATCTTCTATTATGACACAAAAAGGACACAAATACTGAAACTAGAGACGTGTGTGTGTGTGTGTGCACCTTCTTTGGTGATGACATCACAGATGATGTTGACCTCGTTCATGGGAATCTGCCAGTGACTTTTCTCCTCGCTGAAACTCAAAGCTCTGCTCTCCTGCCTGTCGCAGGGATAACCCTGAACACGCAGGAACGCAGGGCCCTGAAAACAATCACACACACACACACACCAACTTTGTGACCAAGTATGAAAACAACACTGTTTTATGTTAGTGGATGAGATAACGTGGATGGATTTAGATCACACGGCCAAGTCTTTGTGTTTGACAGGTTTGAATCAAAACAAACTGTGCATCTAAAGCAGGAAACATTCAGAATTTATATGCTATATACAAAATAAAGGCCAAATTTGAGCTTTTACCTTGACGTCGATCATGTGCGTCTCGGTGGGACAGAGAAGTTTCCGTCGAGCGTTGCCACTTTGATTTATCGTCCAGTAGCCAGTCATTTTCACCTCAGGCAGTGGTAACCTGGAGATGAAGGAAAAACAAAACCAAATAAAACAACAACCAACAGGTGAGAATAAAAGAAGATAAAGACCCAAGCAACGTAGATCTCACTTTAAAAGGTTTTTATTTCCATGATGATTCATTATGTTTTGTTTTGACCACTGATAAAGAGCTGCCATCAATAATTTTCTTTTTACATAAATAAATATTAATTTTATCTGTATTGTTTTACATAATTTGTATTACTCTTATTATATCTATACAGTATTTTTGAACTGAATCCTGAATCCTTTAAACTTTTTACTTTCTTGTGCATTTTTTTCTCTTAAGTCTCAAATCTTTTAATTTCTCTTTGCTCCTTTTAGCACTTTAAATCTTTTATTTTTTTAATCTTGATCTTGTGACTGTAATCATTAGCTCTGTATTTGTTCCTGAAACAGTGTCTTTGTTGTTTTTAGGGTTATCAACTCATGTGATGTTTAAAAACAATCATCACTAAAGAGGATATGGATAAAATTGATTAAAAAAAAAATAGAATTCCAACAATAAAAATGCTAAAATATAACAACTATATATAAAAATAAGCTAGTATTCTATAAATAGCTCAGGTTTAAAAGCCATAATTCAGATTAGAGTAAAGGATTATGGGTAGGGAACAGAAGATTTGAGTTTTCTTCTTATGTGATGAGATATTGCTGATTTATGTTCATCTTTTCATTTGTCATGCATGTTTATCTTGTATTTACTTTACTTATCATTTAACTGCTGTAACACATTTCTCTTTGTTGGGGGAAACAGTAAAGTGATATTCGGCCATTTTCTAAATATATTTTCTGTTTCCTGCAGGTGAGACTTTATTCAAAGTCGGTGTTTGTGTTCTTAAATGAGAAAACATCCTTGTACATTGTGATATTTACCATTTTATGACCTCAGTTAAATGCACTTTTTTTCTTTGTTGCTCAAAATGGCTGCTGCAACCTGATTTCAGTTTGTTTATAATGTGATATGTGATATGTGACAGTCCTATAACCAACTAAAATCTAAATAATTTTATAATAAAGTCTTAAACCCTGGAGGTTAAGTGTTGGATTAAATCAAATCAAATCATCGGATGACAGTGTGTGTGTTTTTTGTGTGTGTATTTGAGCAGATGTTGTCATTTTTGCCTGCAGGTGGCGGCAAAGACACAACACAGCCACAAAACAGGGCGGTTAAAACCCGCGCTGGTGTAAAGTGTAAATATTTCTGTGAATGGAGACACGAGAGAAGCTGCTTCTGTGGGTTTTTATGCCCAAAATTGGAAATGAAGAGAGACAACACTTTGACGTAAACAAGATGTTGTTGCTTAAACAGCTTCTCCAAAATAAAGTGTTTGAAGATGGAAAACATGGGACGGATCAGGAAAATACTTGCTTCTGCCTCATTTGGTTCAAATGGTTATGTTTATGAATGAAATTATGGGTAAAATAAAACCACAGGAGACAGAAGAAACAAATATTTTCCTTTATTTAGACGTCAGCGGTGCACACGAGGAGACAAAGTCATGGTGGACGTGTTAGAATCTTGACTTCATGGAAGCCTCAGTGTTTGCTGATCTGAAGTGTTACCATGGCAACAACATACTCTAAAATAGGGAAGTGACGACCAAAGGAGGAGCTTGTGACATCCCATAGTTTAGAGAGATCAGTTAATCTGACATTTTGTTCAGAAAAAAAATGTTATTCCCATTTTAAAACTTACTGTATTTGTCACTCGTTGACCTCTGACCCCTGCTGCTGCTGCTTTAACAAGTGGAATAAATTAGGTCTAATCTAATCCAGTGGGAAATGAGAAAATTAATTATAAAAATCTGTTCACTTTAAAACATTTTTAATTCACTTTGACATTTTGATAAGAACAACAAGTTATTTTGACCACTAAAGACTGGCTTTGGAAATGTTTTTAAAATATTTTTTTAATTTTTAAATTGTAATGTACGGACTGTATTTTAAGCTCATTTATATCATTTAATTTATATTTTTCCAGAATAGGATCAATAAAATCTAATCTAAAGGGAAATGTGATGTTTCTTGAGACCAAATTTATTACAATTCACTATATAGTGATAATTATAAAAATCTGTTCACTTTTATGGCGACTAAAAGAGGAGGAGCTCCAAAAAACAGATTGAGTTTATCACATCATTTAATTTATAAAATAATTTATAAAATCAATAATCTAATCTATAATGGGAAATGCAATGTTTATCAAGACCAAACTGATCGCGGTTCAGGATATTGTGCTATTGTTAAGTCTATAAAACAATTTTGATCCACTTTATCTGACGTTTTAATAAGAAAAAGATGTTTTCTTTAGCATCACAGACATGATTTTAGTGAAAAACAAGGATCTTAAATCGAGTGATTATACATTATACTTGGAAGATGCAGCTCCCCCCTTGTGGCACGTCAAAATATGTCACTAAGACTGTGTGTTGGTGAATTAAACAGCACTTTTAAAGGAATTAACAGGAAATATTAAGTTTTCTTCATTTATCGTACATTGTCTCATCTCTAGCTGACAGTGTTCAGTCACTGTGGGTCGTACCTGTGCTGACCTCTGACCTCTCTAGCTGACCTCTGATAGCAGCAGATCGATCACTGATTTAAAGCTTCTTTGTTGCATCCAGTTATGATCAGAATGTGTGTGTGTATGTGTGTTCATGTGATAAAATTAATCTTCCAGATTACCCAGCCCTGTGTTATAATCCCACTCTCTTACTCCTTTGCCAGTTTGACAGAACCGGGCTTGGCTCCGATGGGAATCCCGTGTTTGTGCAGCGCCTCGATCAGAACCTCGCGCACGTCTTTGTTGTACGAGTCAAAGTCAAAGACGTTTCTCACCACGTTGGCCAAACCCTCGCTGGGGAATTTCTGTAATGAAGAGAAACAGAGAAAGAAGAAAGGTTTGACAGAGGGTTATCACAGGGTCACAATCTGCAGGAGACTGACCACTGACCACTGAGGTGTTCACTCTGCAGCTTTTACTGCCGTCCTTATTGTGTGTGTGTGACATAATCAGACTAAACCATATAAATTTCCTCTATAAATCCTCTGTATTGTACAGCAACAGCTGCTGAAAGAGCAATAAAAGCAGAAGGAATATGGAGGTTGTGATTCAAACAGTCGAAAAATCTTTACCACGCTCATTAAATGTTACGGTAGACGAGTCCTGATCAGCAGGGAAAGAGGAGAACCTTTACTTTTATGATTTGCGTCACTTGCTCTATGTTTTTTTAAGTGAAATGTGACAATATCCCTGAGTTCAAGCTGGAACAGTCGATATACAGTATTTCTGTTCTTATTGGTGAAAATGGACTTTCAAAAAGGAAGGAGGAAAAGAGGAAGAGCCCAGAGAAGACTCATGAAGGAGGACACGAGGACAGTTGGTGTAAAGACGAGGACACAAGGGAGAGGACAAGATAGAGGGAGATGATCCGCTGTGGCGACCTCTACAGGGAGAAGCTGAAAGAAAAAAAGAAAATGACTGCCAAATAATGAGCTTTCTCTATATTCACCAACAGACTGGCGGCTAAATAATGAGCTATTCTATACATCCACCAATATCCTGCCAAATAATGAACTGCTCTCTATATGCACCAACTGACTGACTGCCAAATAATAAGCTATTTTATATATCCACCAACTGACTGACTGCCAAATAATGAGCTATTCTCTACACCCACAAACATGCTAACTGCCAAATAATTAGCTATTCTATACATCCATCAATTGACTGACTGCCAAATAATGAGCCATTTTATATATCCACCAACTGACTGACTGCCAAATAATGAGCTATTCTCTACACCCACAAACAGGCTAACTGCCAAATAATGAGCTATTCTATACATCCACCAACAGACTGACTACCAAATAATGAGCTATTTTATATATCCACCAACTGACTGACTGGCAAATAATGAGCTATTCTATACATCTATAAAAACTGTTGTCTGGATGTAGCTTCAGTCTCACTCCTGACACCTGTAGTAATCTCTATGTTTTATGTTTTCAACAGTTTGATGTCAAAAAGCTTCACTAGTGAACTTGGCAAATAAGAGAAACGTGTGAATTTGAAATAAATCAAGAGGGTAAAAAGAGGTTTGGTGAATGACAGAACCATGTAAAGCTGTAATTACTATGTTACTATGTGTGGTTTTTAAAAAGATATCCGTGCATGGATTTCCGTCCGTTATTAGGATCATAATGTCATCTTCACACCTAAATTTAACTGCCAATAAAGTGATTCAAAATCAATAAGAGGCTTATGCAGACTGTTTACAGCTGATACATAGATTACATGTAAAGAGCACTCAGGTGTATTGATCAGTGTGTGTGTGTGTGTGTGTGTGTGTGCCACAAAGGTGCAATTATGACCAAATGTGAAATGGTAATTAAAGCTGACACAGATGAGCGAGTCCAAACAAGCAATTTAGACTCCTGCTCCTTTTCCTCCTCCTCCTCCTCCTCCTCCTCCTCCTCCTCCTCATGTCAATACTGTGGCTGATTAATGACACAAGATGGAGGCCAGCAGGGAAATCAAACATCAGAGCTTCTCATCCACTCATTGATTGACGACAGAGCAAACTCAAATCTGTGTCCCACTTCTCTATGAGCATCGTTATTCTAATCCCTCACTTTGTTTTCTTCCTTAATTATAAAAGATCTGAGACCAACAGGAAACATGACGACCTCCACCTTTGTCTCATCACGACCCCGATCTGGATCAGAAACTCGATTTCTTCTGCACATGTTCGAAGTGTGACTACTTCCTGTCAAAACAATTCATGGCAGTTTCAGGGATTTTAAATAAAATAGTATTTATTCTAAGAAAATAAAAGTTATTTTTATTTTATTATGCTAATATTGTGTTTTCATTTTAAGAATAATTTGTATAAGATAAAATACATTTTTATGCTTTGTCCTGTTTTAAGGAAAATTTGTATAAAATAAAATGCACATTTTTATGTAATAATTTTTATGAAATAAAATAAACATTTTTACTTTGTTTTTAAGGATAATCTTCATCAAAGAAAATACACTTTTTAATGTTACATTAAGTTTTAAGTGCAACTTTTATGTTATGTTTTGTTTCAAGGATAATTTTTAAAAATTAAAAAACACATTTTTATGTTATGTTCTGTTTTGAGGATAATTCTGATCAAATAATATACACATTTTTATATCATGTTTTGCTTTAAGGGTCATTTTTATGATATTATTATTTATTATTTATTTTTATGAAATAAGAGCCACTTTTTTATGTTATGCTTGGTCTTCAGTCATTAATATAAAATAAAATAAAACATAGATTTTTATGTTATGTTTGGTTTGAAGATATATATAAAATAAAATACACATTTGCATGTTATTTTTTGTTTTAAGGATAATTCACCTTAAAACACACTAGTGGATCTTTACTGGTTAAACATATCCCAGGATTTATTGTGAAGAACACAGTACCTCACAGTGACATTAAAAAGAAATCAGAAAACATTAAAAAAGCATAGGTGATATAGTTGTAGTTGATAATGTTGATTTAAAATGTATTTCCTTCTGTCCAACTTAAATCAACTTTAAATTATTCACAAAATACATGAGTAAAAATGCTAAAAGCTTTGGTTAAAAATACTAAAAAAGGTATTTTGATACATTAATGACAGTTTGAGTATGTTTTATTTGCATTCTATGTGTGATAAAGTATAAATTAGGTCAAATAACATTCATGCAAATGAGTTGCAATGCTTTTCACTTTGCAAACTAAGAAACACCTTCATAAATCCTCTTTTGTTTTAAGTTATTACGTATCATATTATGTTTAACACAGGCTTTTATGTTATTTTGTGTTTGTTTGTGGATTCAACATTGGAAGTGCTGGATAATAAATACTAATATTTAATGTAAAATTTAATATGTTTCTTTTTCTTATTGTATGTTGTTTATGCAGCGTATGTTTTGTGTTATGGAAATAAATAAACAAATTAACATTTTGTGCATGTCAACACAATGTATTTGTTTCTATTTGCTGTTACCTTTGTTTATTTCATAATGGTAAACAGTTAACAATGACAACTGGAAGTATTGGCAGTGGGTGTGTTCTGGTAGCTCCTCCCACCTGCAGGTGTTTGACGATGTTGACCACCTCCCTGGTGGAGTACGGGTACGTGATGGTTCCCTGGTCGGCCATGGAGCGCAGCTCCCCGAAGGCGGCCACCAGTTTCTGCAGCGTGGCGTCGGGAACGTCGGGGCCGTACTGTTTCAGCATCGCCAGCTCCGCCTGAGGCTTTGGGTTGTCGACTGCGTGACAACTGAAAATATCACCTGTACGGAGAAAAAAGAATCTTTACTGACTGAGTTTATTGTCTTTAAGTTGGAAATTGTGGCGGCATTAGCCGTGTACCATTTAGTCTGACCTGTTTCACTTGAAACAGTGAGGCTGCAACAATTAACTGACTATTTTTCAGATTTTTCAGCTTCTTAAATATGAATATTTTCTGGTTTCTTTGCTCCATGTAACAAAGGAAGATCATTAAAACTTAATTAGTTTTAGGCTTGTCGACAAAACAACACCTCTTTCCAAGTTTTGGGAAACATGGACCAACATTTTCTGACTTTTTCCCAACCAAAAAACAAATCTATTACGAGAGAAAATAATCAACAATCCAGTATTGTTAGGATTTTATCAGTAATGATATTGATATCGATACGAGTACTTATTGATATTTTTATATAATTTGATGCTGAGGACATCTTAAACTGAAAGGAAACGTGTAATTCTTAACTCACCACCAGGGGGCAGGCTCTTTGTTAAATAAACTCTTACATCAGCGTTTTTTTCCTCGAGTCATGTTTTCCTCATTAGGACTGTCTGATGCGACTGACACTGTCATCAAGTTCTTGAAAGTGATGCTAACGTTGTCCAGAGTTAGCAGCTACGCGTTTAGAGTTCAAAAGGAGAATCTGCAGTTGTTAGCATTAGCAGAAATCCTAGCTTTGCTAAAAGAGTCAAATATTCATAGGCTTTCGAATTGTACATGTTTCGCAGGTTTGAGATTATTACTGTTACTTGGAACTACATTTTCAAACGTGATAAAAGTGGCTTAGTTTTTGGGCTAATTTAGCAAACTGTGCCCAAACTTCCTTGTCTTGATTAGCCATGATAGCTAAAGTAAACAATACACAGCAATGGTACAAGCATTTTCTGATCACCTGTTCTAAAGCAAAAATACAATTGATGCAACATTATTAAATATTTGTATATTATTTCTGACACTTACTGATACTTGGTTATTGATCAGGAGAGATGAAAATCAGTGTAATACATTTTACTACAGATATAAGAACCTTGAGAACATACAACAGAAGTGCACTATTACTGGTGTGACAAATGTTAAGTCTTACTGTATTGTGAGAAAATCTGTTTGTAAAACCTTTATTCTATTTGACAGATTTAGGAATGCTATCGTTCTGGATGCTAACTTCAGTGTTGTTAATAATGCTAATTAACTGAGATATCTCTGCTTATTTTACACGCTTTTATTGAGATGTGAACCATTTTCTGGAGAAAAATGAGTTAACATTTATGAGAAAGGTGAAGATGTCATAATGCTGCAGGTCTGGCTGTTTTCATACTGGTGGAGAACACCAGGGGGCAGTATAAGGATCAGATACACACTGTCTGTCAGGTTCTGTGATATATTTGCATGATCTCTGTGGATTTAAAGTGACAGTGACCTCTTGTTATACCACGTAATATGAATGTTGTTTTTACCTAAAGCTCCAAAAAAGTCATTGCCCAGGAAAGGGAAGCCTGGTCTGTTTGCCAGGACAAGCATTCTGAAGTCTGGATGCATGACGATAGAGTTGGGCCTCCCAACGGCTTCACGAGGATCTTTGGACGAGAGACGTTTGTAGTTAAACAAGCGACAAGACAAGTAAACACTTTTGTCTGTCAGTTTTAAATGATTAATGCCTCAGAAACACTGTAACTTTGGAGTTAACACTTTACATTAGCACTTATTACCAGAATTCACTCTTCTAATTATAGCATATTGATCACAAAAAAAAGAGTTAATCAACACGAAAACATAAGCCCTGTTTTATATGAACTCCATTGACTGCCAGTTCATTTTAGAAGTGATTTTAAGATTTTTCCGCTATATAGTTCCAGCACAGCACGGCTTGACTCTACTTGGTTTGGTATTTAACAAGTCGTTTTCGATTACTTCATAGTTCCTCCTTAACGTGTGCGGGGTCGTCATAGAAACAGCCGTGACTGCACAAACACACAATCTAGTGACGGTCAAAGCAGTTCTTTTCTTTGCACTGAATCATTAGAATCAGTTGGTTAAAAAGATTTGTTCACTGAATGGTTCAGTACTTCCTGCATGACCGTCTGACACAGTCACTGAACTGAAATACGGCTGAACAGGTTGTGATTTGGCTCACGATCTCCGTCTTTCAGCAGTGCTGTCGCTAAATACACCAGACTCCTCTGTTAAATATTGAGATTTTAGAAATGTCCTTGTTAAATGATTAACGCATGTTTTAAGGATTTGTAAGTCTTTTTAACTGATCTACAGTTCGGCATTGTTTGCTTTGATTCTTGTGTTGGACGTCGCGCTCATGACTCTTCCAGTGACGACACTCTCTGACCAATCAGTGGCCGGCAGTCGGTCCACGTCACATTTTAGTATCAGCTCAGCTTGACTTGAACCTCAACAGAGCAGGTACTAAAAAAAGAACCAGGTACAAGGTACTATCACTAAGTTGAGCTGTGTCGAGCCGTGCTGGAACTGTTTAGTAGAAAAGTGCTATTATTCTTGGCTTTCAAAGCCATTAATGGCCTCCCTTTGCCTTCTTTTAAGATTTTAATAACAGGATGCTTCACTCATCAGGTCAACAGCTACTGGATGTCACCAGGTCAAGGGTCAAATAGTGGGGTGACTGTTTCTGTCACTGCTCCCAAACTCTGGAACAGGTTACCTGCTGATCTGTGATCAGTTACTGTCCCCATGATTTTATTGTGTGCTTTTATGATTTATTTCATGTGAAGCACTTTGATTGTTATGTTGCAGATATAGTAAAGTGGGGACCTAAATCTGTCTCCACAGTCACATTATGGGGATGCGTCTTCCTTATGGGGACAAAAATCAAGTCCCCATAACGTAAATGACTCCATTTTAGGGTGAAGACATGTTTTAAAGTTAGCCTGAGGTTAGGGTTAGGTTAAGGTTAGGGTTAGGCATCTAGTTGAGATGGTTAAGGTTAGGGTAAGGGGCTAGGGAATGTATTATGTCTATGAAGGTCCTCACTCTGATAGAAGCACAGACATGTGTGTGTACCTGAGATGATTCTACGTCCATCAGCCAGGATCATCTCTCCGCTCTCCACCAGGGTTTTGAGGATACACGTGACGTTTGTCGGAGCTTTGTCGGCTTCATCGATCACTAATATATGACCCAGTTTCACTGCCTTCACCTACACACACATACAGTCAATTATCAAAACAGTTACTGATTCACTTTGTTCAGTTTCTTCAAATAACTCATATAAGTGTCACACACTGGCCCTTTAACAAAAAATGACCTTTGACTATTGTAATCAGACAACTCAGGCAGATTAAACAATTATAAAAATGGTAAACAATCAATGAAGTGACTGATTAATAATCAATCAATCAGTGCAGCTGTACATATGACACGTTTTCAGTAAAGATGCAGATTTTCTCTGATGCAGAGCTGAATAAATAATCTGGAGGCAGATTAAGTGTATGAGTGTGTGTGTATGTGTGTGTGTAGCTGGTATACCCTATGTTGTGGGACCTAAATCTGTTTCCACAGTCACATTATGGGGACTTGTCTTCCAAGTCCCCATAACGTAAATGACTCCATTTCAAGGTGAAGACATGTTTTAAAGTTAGGCTGAGGTTAGGGTTAGGTTAAGGTTAGGACACTAATAATTATGGTTAAGGTTATAGTAAGTCTCCAGGAAATGAATGGAAGCCAATGCAATGTCCTCTGAAGTCATGGAAACCAGCATGTGTGTGTGTGTGTGTTAGTGACTGACCAGTGGTGAGTCCTCATATGTGATGATGCCGTCTCGGACTGAAGGCTGTAGCGTCAGAGTCTGGACAGTCGTATCCCTGAGAGGAGCAGAAAACACACACACGTTTGTATAGCATTCATAGTGAGGACCCTCATAGACATAATACATTCCCTAGCCCTTTACCCAAAACCTTAGCCATCACAACTAGATACCTAACCCTAACCCTAACCCAATTCTAACCCTAAAACCAGGTCTTAACCCTGAAAAGCCCTTTTAAGGGGTTTAAGGGGTTGTCCTCACTTTGTTGCTAACCTGTTTTTGGTTGTATGGGTATCTTTGGTTCTCACAAAGATACCCATACAAGAATACACACACATACACTATTAAATTAGGATTCCAAATCCTTGGGTCACAATTAAAATAACCTGAATAAACCTGAATAAATAAATTACCTGAAAAATAACCAAAAAATGTAAGTGAAGCAACGTTAAAGGAAATATTTAAATCAATTTAGAATCTTTGAGGATGAGAAGCGAAGGGAGACTTTTACATGAATGGATTTTTGACACCTCCTCTATATAGCAACATCCAAAATAATCCCTAATCTCCCTCTTCCTCTCTCCTCCCTCGTTCCCTGACAGTGTGACCTGAGCTCTCATCCCACTTCCCTCTCTCGTCTCACTTTTGCTTTTTTGAGATTCATCTCCGTAGGATTCTGTCCCTGAAGCAGCAGCAGCAGCAGCAGTGATGAAGATGCTCTGCTCTCATATTATCATCTGCTGCTCAACACATCACACTCACACTGAACGTTTGGGGGGAAAAATATCAAATTTACAGTTTTCAGACACAAAAAAAAAAAACTAAAATTAGATTTAAAAAAATATTAAAATGCAAAAACAAAAAAAAGAAAAAGAAAATAAAGGGTAAAATTATTTACAAAACTGAATTATTTATATTAATGTACAAATATGCTATTTATATGTTTATGTAACTTATTCGTGATCTTATAAATTGTTTTTTAATTATGAATTACAGCTTATTTATAGGACCTTAAAATTAAGTGTATTTAAATAAGATTAATCTCATTCAATGACATGAATTTGTTTCCGTCACTGGTGCAAAAAAGAGCAAAAAAACAAAAAACAAACAAACATTAGATCAAAATTTAAATTAAAATGTAAAAAGAGTAGTAAAGAGAACTATGAATGAATATAAATTTAAACAAAAACATGTTGTTTAAAAGCAATAATAAATGTCAATAAATGGTTTATTTATATTTTATTAATGTCTTATAAGTTGCTTTTAACCATGAATGTTTATTACATGGACCTTAAAATAAATGAATGAGATTAACCGATTAATTTTTGTCTATTTCACTCAATAATATGTTTTATTCTCTCAGTTTTCCTTCAAGTTTACCATGATTTTTATTTGCTTTCTGTTTCAGAGTCCATGACACACAGAAAATTAAATGTATTTAAATGAGATTAAATGACTATTTTTAATCAATCCTGATCAAAAATCTGTTTTTTGTTCTTTTTTTTTACAGACTCTTATTTAAACGTATATTTTCTTTCAGTTCAGTTGGACAGAAAACGCTGTCTTCCTGTTAGAGTCAGGGTCAATGAAGCGTCTCAGCCTGTGATTGATTGGTCATCGATCACATCACTGTATGGACGAGCAGCTCTGACCTGATTTTTCCTGAGGTGTCACGTCGTGTGATTATTTATAGAAGCAGTGAACCTGATTTAACCAGGACTTCTTCGAGCGCTGCTGCTGTTCCTTCACTGTGAGCATCATGTGACGTCCTGGTTCTGGCGAACGATGGCCTCATTTACTCAGAACTAAAATAGTTTGTGCTGCTCTCAGATGACGAGGCCAAGGCCGACGGGACGAGGTCAGAGGAAAAACACTCTATATGTTGTTTATTACACGTGAAAATGGTCCAAATTTACCGACCGCTGATGGAAAAAGCTCAAGATTCAAATCGCTCGTGAGACTCACTTCTGAACACTTGTTTCACTTATTTATTCATTGTGACATTTGTGACCCTGTGATAGCAAACAAGCCATCATTTTTTATTTAAAACAGGAAGAAACTGATGAAAGTCTTTTTCTTTACTTTGAATAAAAAAATAAAATCAAGTTTTGCAAAATTTGTCCCATTTTCTTTTATATTTTTGTCTATTTGACATTTAAAAGTGGTGTCAGTGATGTTTGTGTTGACATGATGGTTTTCAATAAGCAGATACTCAGTGACTTCATGGTATTTACATCAATTCATTAAACCACCAACTATCTTGATAATCATTTAACCATCTTTAATAATTCCAACCAGTTTCTGTGATTTTTCAGCCTCTTAAATGTGAATATTTTCTGATTTCTTTGCTCCATTTAACTCCATTTAAATCATTAATGTGTAAAATGTTAAAAAGCCTTTTCAACAATTTATGAAATATTATGGACCAAACAACTATTCGATTTATCGAGAAAATAATCAACAGATTAACCGATTATGAAAAATAACTGTTAGTTACAGTTTAAGTGAAAAATATCTGAATAACATTCTCACCGGTGCAGCTGCAGATATTCTCTGGGTCTGTTGAGAAGGTGCAGGAACCGATCCACTATTTTATTCTTACCCACACCCTGTGGAAAGAGTGGGGAACAAAACAGGACATTTATTAAAAAGCAAATAAAAGTGAATGAAAGGAGAATAATACATATTAAAAAAGCAATATAGATTAAAAATACAAAGGAACACCCAAATCAGTTTGGGCACCTCGCATTAGAAAGACTCTGGGACTGTTTGTTCCCGGGTATATTCTCTTGGACTGTTCTCTTGGACTGTTCTCTGGGACTGTTCAATTCCTGTGACTGTTCCCTAGGACTGTTTGTTCTCTAGGACTGTTTTTGTGTTCTGGGCTGCTTTCAGGGACTGTTCTTTTATGAGGCTATTCTCTTGGACTGTTCTCTAAGACTGTGTGTTCGTTCTTTGGGCTGCTTTCAGGGACTGTTTTTTTATGAGGCTATTCTCTTGGATTGTTCTCTGGGACAGTTCCCAAGGACTATTTGTTCTGTGGGGCTGTTTTTGTTCTCTGGGCTGCTTTCAGGGACTGTTTTTTTATGAGGCTATTCTCTTGGACTGTTCTCTTAGACTGTTCGTTACCCTGGGTTGTTCTGTGGGGCTGTTTTTGTTCTCTGGGCTGCTTTCAGGGACTGTTCTTTTATGAGGCTATTCTCTTGGACTGTTCTCTTAGACTGTTCGTTACCCTGGGTTGTTCTGTGGGAATGCTTGTTCACTGCAACTGTTCACTCTCGGGTACATTTTTGGGTCATTCTTGGGTACATTCTCTAGGACTGTCGGTTCTCTGGGACTATTGTTTCTCTGCAACTGTTCAGGGCTGTTGGCTCTCTGGAGCTGTTCGCTCACTGGGGCTGTTCATTCTTGGGTACAATCTTTAGGACTGTTGTTCTCTTGAACTGTTGGTTCTCTTGGACTGTTTGCTCTCTGGAGCTGTTCACTCTCTGGGGCTGTTCATTCTTGGGTACATTCTCTAGGACTGTTGGTTCTCTTGGACTGTTCGCTCTCTGGGGCTGTTCGCTCACTGGGGCTGTTCGCTCACTGGGGCTGTTCATTCTTGGGTACAATCTCTAGGACTGTTGTTCTCTTGGACTGTTCGCTCTCTTGGACTGTTCGCTCACTGGGGCTGTTCATTCTTGGGTACAATCTTTAGGACTGTTGTTCTCTTGGACTGTTGGTTCTCTTGCACTGTTCGCTCCCTGGGGCTGTTCGCTCACTGGGGCTGTTCATTGTTGGGTACATTCTCTAGGACTGTTGGTTCTCTTGGACTGTTCGCTCTGTTGGGCTGTTTGCTCTCTGGGACTGTTCGTTCTCTTCAACTGTTCTCCAGGACTAACATTTGCCATGTGTACTTTAATTTGAAAACCACAGAACACGTCATCATCCCATGAACTCTTTTCTTTTGCGTGTGTTATCAGGATTACGGTTCTGTTTACTGTTCCTGTACTGTTGACCACATGACACGAGTTTAGCCCTGTGTGTGTTGCTCACCTGGTTTCCCACCAGCAGGAGGTGCTCTCCCAACAGAAAGTCTTTCAGCATGTCCTCCATCACCATCATGTGCTGCAGAAACATACAATGCATGTAAACATAACAAGACAATGACTTAACCTGACAAACCTATCTTGGTGGGGACACTTTGACTTGCGGGGACATTTTGCCTGGTCCCCACAAGATTAAGGGGCTTTTTCAGGATTTACACCTGGTTTTAGGGTTAGAATTAGGTTTAGAGCTAGGGAAAGAATTATGTCTATGAGAGTCCACATAAAGAATATAAGACCAGTGTGTGTGTGTGTGAAGACAGAAAGCAGGTCATTGTAAAAGTAGGACATTGTCCCTGCTCTTCACCCTCTTCCTCTTTTATTTTCGTCTCCAACACATAGAAGCATAGAAGAAAAAAGAGCAGAATGAGGACAGATAGAGAGAAAGAAAGAGAGAGAAGATAAATCTGGGTCACACAGCACCGTCTGAGTTTTCACAACATGTCAGTGTCACTTCTGAAGCTCTGTTCCTCTCTGGGTTCTCTGAGGTTCGGTCACACTGGCTCAGTGGAACTGTTTCCAGGCCTGGTATTAATGAACATCCCAACCAGTTGTGACATCACCTGTAAGAATCTGAACTGCTTTTGCAAAATTTCAAGAATCGTCAATCTGGAGATTCTTAGATCTTTGCGCATGGGTTATGTAGACTGGTGTTTTTTGTTTCAACTTTAACAGAATAAGTTAACAGTGTCACAAAAAAGTATCATACTATATTAGTTTTCAACTCGAATGTGGCTGGTTTTACAGTGTTTGGAATTAAACTAGTTTTTTTACTGCTGAATTAAAGCCTCACTTGTTTCTTATCCAATAAAACCAGGTCAGTTGATTTTATTGGATAAGGGACAAACAACAACAAGAGAGTGACTTTGAGAAACAAGGCTAATGCCAGAACAAAACACAAAATCCTTCAACATCAACAAGAACGGAATGATATAAATAATAACAGGAGGAAAAAAGAGAAGAAAATCTGGAAAGGATACACACACACATGGTTGTCCAGCCCCTTACCCTAACCTTAACCATCACAACTAAATGCCTAACCCTAACCTTAACCTAAACCTAATTCTAACCCTAACCCTAAAACCAGGTCTTAACCCTGAAACAGCCCTTTAATTTTGTGAGGACCAGGCAAAATGTCCCCACAAGTCAAAATGTCCCCACAAGGTAGGTATGTACAAGTTTTGGTCTCCACAGGGATACAAAAACATATTCTCTCACACACAGGTTTGTACAGCTATTCTTCTCAGGACTCTGCATTGATCTAACCACAATTCAAATCTTAGACCTGAATTTTACCACTTCATCAGAGATGAGGTTCTGCCTCATTAGGACCAGGTTTTAGTCTCCATGAGGACTACTGGTCCTGACAAGGTCAGTGTTTAGGACAGAAAAGCTCCTAAATAGGTAATAAATACAAGAACAAGGATTATTTCTTTAGTGTTTTTAATGCGGTGATGAAAATGTGGGTCAAAGACTGAGTGAAAATGTGTTTTTCTTTTTGGATCTTATCGGATTTTACATTTTTATATGTGTGATATCTGATCCACTGTGTCCTGTCAACAGTATATGCTTGTGAATGTGAAGTGTGTGTTGTTTTCTGTGTAATTACCTGAGGATTGTCATAAAACAGCACATCCGGAACCTTCATTTTCTCATCAGGGTTGTAGACAGGAGCCGACACGTTACCGATTGTCAACACGCCGTCCTTCACTGAAGCTGAGGACGTACAGACCGAGAGGACGGGTGGGTTAATATCATCATCATCACATTTCTGGACCTATGCTGTGTTATACTGACATTGGAAGATGGAAATTGGGAGTAAGGCCACCTCATAGTTGATTCCAAGATGACTGCCATGGTACAAACTGTGCTACTTTTACTCTCAATTGCACTTCTGTCCTATTTGTTTCACGGTAAATCAGCCGTACATATAGTAATTTTTTATCCGTGAACATGTTGCTACTGATTGTGTGTTAAAAATACCATGTAGCACATTGTTATTGACTGGTATTTCAAACATTGTGAGTCCGAGATGAGTTTGTGTGCATGGTTAACTCAAAAATCTGATTTTAAAAGTGTTATATATACAAATAAATGTTATTATAAACTCTTCTACTAGATGAACCGGTTGTAGAAATATAGACCTGGAACTTACAAGTGTAATCACGCTCTTCAGTTGGACCTGGTGTTTCCTGGATGGAGCAGTTGACAAGGCTTTTCTCCAGAGAGGCTCGAGCCAAACTGGGCAGGAACCTACCACAACAACAAATAAACAAACAAATACACAAAGTGAAGCCCTTTTGTGTCATAAACGGCGTCCTTTTTAGGACCCTTAAAGTCCTCATGGAGAACAAAACCTGGTCCATTAGGACCAGGTTTTAGGCAGAACCTAATTTCTGAGGAACTGGTTAAGTTAAGGGTTAGTTATTAACTAGTTATGGTTAGGGCTTTGTTCAGACTGACCAAATGAATGAAGGTCAATGCAGAGTGCTGAGAATAGCTGCACAAACCTGAACGTGAGCTGGGATTAGACCGTCGTGAGACAGATTAGTTTTACCCTACTGATGATGTGTTGTTGCAATAGTAATCCTGCTCCAACAACAGCAGGACAAACATTGTATAAATCACATCTGTCTCACCTTTAAATGCCTGTTTATGGGTTAAGTTAGCCTCAGGTTAAGGGTCAGACATTTAGTTGTGAGGAATACCCTCACTAAGAATGCTGTACAAGAATGTGTGTGTTTGTGTACCTGGTATTCCCTATGTTGTGGGCCCCACATTATGGGGACTTAATTATTAAGACTTGCATGGTTAGAGATAGGTTATGGTTATGGTTAAGGCGAAAGTCTCCAGAAGATTAAGGTAAGTCAAAGTAATGTCCTCTGCAATGTCCTCTACAGTGTACTTCTATATATATTCTGCTTTTTTACTAGATTTTATTGTTAACTGTGTGTATATTCTTTTTTTTTTACAATCTTATTTTATTTTATCCTTTTCTCTATCTTGTCTTCTATTGCACCAATAACACCACAGCACATTCCTTGTATTGTCTCTGGCATACATGGCAATAAATCCTTTTCTGATTCTGATTCTCTGAAGTCATGGAAACCATACTGTGTGTACCTGGAGAGACAGGCCTTGTGGACAGCATGAGCGATGCTCTCTTCAGGATACTGAGAGAGACGACGACAGATCCTCAGCAGTTGTCTGGTGGACAGAGACGAGGCCAGAGACTGGGCCTGAAAACACACAAACAATACATTATATATATATATATAATATATATATATAACATAGGCTTACGAGCCCCCACACACACACACTTACAGTGGGATCGTTTGTCTTGCGGAGAGTGTGTGTGAGCTGCAGTAGCAGCTCTGCTGCTTCTGTCGGAATATTGGGAGTCTGAAAGATGAGAGAGAGAGAGAGACACAGAGAGAGAGACACAGAGAGAGAGACACACAGAGAGAGAGAGAGAGAGAGAGAGAGAGAGAGAGAGAGAGAAAGATTTAACATTTTTTAAAGTTGTTGTTAGGTTTTCCACATTCACTTTCAAGCTTTAAGGCTCAGTCGGTAACACACATGAATTCTACCTGTACTAATTTTTGTTAAAGGGTGACATGAGCGTTACCATGAGAAACAGAATCTGTCTATATGGTAGCAACATTAGCTTTGGTAACTGCTTCTCTTCATACCTTAGCATCATTAGCTTAGGAAACAGACTCTGTCTATATGGTAGCAACATTCGCTTTGGTAACTGCTTCTCTTCATACCTTAGCATCATTAGCTTAGGAAACAGACTCTGTCTATATGTTAGCGACATCAGCTTTGGTACCTGTTTCATCTACCTTAGCAGCATTAGCTTTGGTAAAAGATTTGGTCCGTACCTTAGCAACATTAGCTTTGGCAACTGTTTCCGTCTGTGCGTTAGCACAGCTTTGATTAAGAAACAGACTCTGTCTATATGATAGCAACATTAGCTTTGGTAACTGCTTCTCTTCATACCTTAGCATCATTAGCTTAGGAAACAGACTCTGTCTATATGTTAGCGACATTAGCTTTGGTACCTGTTTCATCTACCTTAGCAGCATTAGCTTTGGTAAAAGATTTGGTCCGTACCATAGCAACATTAGCTTTGGTGACTGTTTCTCTCTGTACATTAGCCACATTAGCTTTGGTAAAAGATTTGGTCCATACCTTAGTAAAATTAGCTTTAGTGACAGTTTTTGTCTGTACGTTAGCAACATTAGCTTTGATAGTGTTTCCATGTATACTTTAGCAACATTAGCTTTGGAAACAGACTCTGACTATATGTTAGCAACATTAGCTTTGGTAACAGATTTGATCCGTACCTTAGAAACATCAGCTTTGGTATCTCTTTCCATCCACCTTAGTGACATTAGCTTTGGTAACTGTTTTCGTCCACCGTAGCGACGTTAGGAAACAGATTTTGTGTGTACCATAGTAACCTTCGCTTTGGTAGCAGATACTGTCCGTACTTTAGCAATAAATTAGATTTGGTAACAGATTCTCTTTGTACGATTGAAACGTTAGCCTTTAACAGATTCTGTCCATTCATGAATATGAACAGACATTAGTATTGTAAGCAGGTGCTGTCTCTCAGTGTGTGTGGGTTGGTCTTACCAGTCCCTGTATAAGGCCCATCTCCTCTGCTTTGGCCAGTGGAGGGACAGTGTGGTACAAGAACATGGTGAGCTGTTCTGGGCCCAACCACTGCTGACCTCTGCTGCCACCACCACCACTGCTGCTACTGCTGGCTCCAACAACAGGAGGCTCAGCCAGGGCCAGAACCCTGAACGAAGGGTGGATGGGAAAGATTGACCTAAAAAAAGAAAAGAAAAAAAAAAGAAAATCAGACACAGTTACCCACTGCCAGAGGAAGAACATCTGGTCCAGGTGCACAGATATGTGTGTGTGTGTCCAACCCAATCTATGTCAGGGACAGCAGTGTGGCTTCTGACAGCTGTCTGTGAATGCTTTGATTCAAGACGACAGCAAAGTCCATTTCAATCACTCCGCACCGCAGCAGGACAGGATAAATTTACTCCAA
Source organism: Brachirus orientalis (assembly GCA_016785285.1). NCBI lineage: Eukaryota > Metazoa > Chordata > Actinopteri > Pleuronectiformes > Soleidae > Brachirus > Brachirus orientalis. The sequence continues at coordinate 661,035 of JAFBJR010000286.1, forward strand.
TGTGGGCGGAAGCCGTCTCTGACCATCTCCACAAGTGTGTAGGAAGACGTTTCATACATGAAGACATCACAGGCTGTTATTATTGGGCTTTTTTTGAAGTGTGGTTGTACGAGGCTCTGACACATAGTGGGCACTGACTGCTCTGTGTGTGTGTGCCAAAGAACCAGTCTGAGACACGGGAGTAAAAACATGACTGCCAGTGGGGACACAAACACTCGCCTAATAAAATCTATGATGATATCTTAAGAACATGTTCACGTCTTTGTCTCACTGTTAGACAGACTGTTCCAACAGGAAACTGAACTTTGTTAACCACTCACTCTCCCACACCAAAGTCAATAGAGAAAATCAGTGATTTTTAGCTCACAGGGACACACGGGAGCTGCTGGTCTACTGCTGCCTCGTGTGGTCAGTTTTTGTCACTGAGGTAAATGTGAACGAATGATTTCAAACACTTAAGTGACAAAATAAGACATTTGAACTTAGTGATGGAGGCAGCAGTGGATCAACAACTCCTGTGTGCTGTGATGTAAAATCACTGATTTTCTCTATGGACTTTGGTGTGGGAGAGTGAGTGGTTTACAGACTTCAGTTTCCCGTTGGAAAAGTCTGTCTAACAGTGAGACAAAGACATGAACATGTTCTTAAGATATTGTAGCCTTAAACTTAGACTTACTTTATGTCTTAGGTTTGTTCTCCCCACAGGGGTGCTCACAGTACAGTTAGTGCTAATACAAATAAATTAAATTAAATTAAACTAAACTAATAGCAATTATGTCTTAAAGGAGTTTTTATAAACATTGTATCTACACTGATACTGAACCACTGCTATACCGATATTGAAAAAAATAACAATATTACAATATATAATAATCTCCACCTTTATGGTGAATTCTTGGAAAAAACGAAAATGGCATGAGGAACAATCTCTATTTTTGTGATGCATTTAATCTACATGTTGACATTGTGAAGACTATACATTTCAGATTTTCCTTTGAGCTCTGGAAGAATCCATGTATCCAGTATCAGTGTTTGGTCTGAGCCACATGAGTGAAAGAAGAGGAAGTGGGTTTACTTCAGTCCAGATGCTCCACCACAAACATCCTTCCTGCCTCTTTAAGTGGGATTTTAACATGTGCATGTACACACACACACACACACACTCTGCATTTTACAGTGCATTAGTCCAAACTGCACAGATTTAAAAACAAATATATGGCCATTTGGTGTTTGATAAACTTTCAAACACTAAACTCTATCATTCAAATGATCCTTCTGTTTTCTTCGTGGTTTGCTCAAGTCAAACTGACTGCTAAATTAATCGTCAACTATTTTGATAATTCATTAATTAGTCTTTTAAATAATTAAAACCAGTTTCTGTGATTGTTTCCACCAAGTTTCGTGGAATTTGATGCAAGTTAGTTTTGTCCTTCCAGATTTCACCTTTGGGGGCGCTTTTGGGCCCTTTTGCCCCACCTTTATATATTTCCATTATTTTATAAAACTTTTTGCCAGTTCTGACTTGTGTGCCTTTTTCACATGTTTAGTACTTGAAAAATACAATCCTTTTGGGAGAATAGACTTTTTTCCAGCAATTACAATAGGTCCTCTCACCGCTGTGTGAGCGTTCGGGCCCTAAAATATAAATGTGTTTCAGTGTTATAATGAGCTGAGAGATTAAATTTCAGAAAATAAAAAAAAATGAGTAAGGATTACCATTTAACTTAAGAGAATGTGAATTAAGTGTTATTGTATTCTGTTGCTGTTCTGTTTGTTGCATTTTAACATTTTGGTTAAAATGGTTTTGTGACACTGTTGCTGAGATTCTGGCTTATTTAGTGAATTGTTCACATTAGGCCATAATAAGCCTTGTGCTTCTGCCTGTAGTTTATTCAGTTTTGGATTCTGTGTACCTCTGCTGCAACTCCTGGTCACTCAACTGCAGCTGCTCCTTCAGTGTCTGGTATCTGTCCCACCTCAACAGCCTGGTCCCGTCATACAGATCCAGCTCCCTGTCATGTAATAACCTGTAGGAAAAAACAGAAAACACAGCGCTGTGAGTGCAGAAGTGTGGGAGACGCACAGTAGCTGAACCACAGCGTTGACTGGAGACAAACCTGGACAGCACAGCCAGCGTTCCCAGGTTGACCCGGTGTATCCCGTCCAGAAGCAGCAGCTTTCCCTCTTTGGCAGCTATGACCAGAGGGGACGGCCTCCACGCCGTGTCTCCGTTCGGCAGAGTGAACCTCTGCTGGAGAAGATCCCTGGCTGTCATGTCCTGGAGGTGAAACAGGAATGAGATATGGTCAGTGTAGCACTTTTCTAGACTTGATGACCACACTGGGTCAGGATCAAGAGATGGGTCGCAGAAGACTTTTGTTTTGGGTCTCCCAAACAAATTTGCAGAATTTTCTTTTTTAATGCAAATAAATATGAAACAAAATGAAGATGTCCTTCATTAACCAAACACCTAAGTGATTAATTCACTGATTTAAAATATAATATTGTTGCTCATGTGTTATTAAATTAGTCACAAATGTGCTCTTGTCATGACTGAGTTTATTAACAATGTTTTCAGTCACTATTACATTTGTTATTAAGTTAATGAAAACTATGACGTTTATGGAGCGGCAACCACAGAACAGGTAGAGGGAGTGAATGTATTCAATCAAATTAAAGCTCATTGTAAATTCATTCACTCACTCATCTTCTACTGCTTTATCCTCCACATGAGGGTCATGGGGGGGGTATAAATTCATTCAACCATAATTTATTTAAAAAGTGAAAGCAATATTACACAGTCTAAAATATCGCAAAGAAGTGTTTGCCATTTTAATTTGCCTTTTCCAACAGGAAACTGAAGTTTGTAAACCAAAGTTTGAAGTTTGTTTGATCTACTGCTGCCTCGTGTGGTCAGTTTGTGACACGGAGGTAAATCTGAACAAAGAATTTCAAACACAGAATTCACAAAATAAGACATTTGAACTTAGTGATGGGAGGCAGCAGTGGATCAACAACTCCTGTGTGCTGTGATGTAAAACTCATTGATTTTCTCTATGGACTTTGGAGTGGGAGAGTGAGTGGTTTACAAACTTCAGTTTCCTGTTGGAAAAATCTGTTTAACAGTGAGATGAAGACGTGAACATATTCTGAAGATACTGTAGACTTAAACTGAAGCAGATTTTAATCAGCGAGTCCTTGAAATCCTTTGTTTGGAATTACCTCAGTGACACAAACTGACCACAGGAGGCAGCGGTAAAACAAGCAGCTCCTGTGTCTCTGTGAGCTAAAATCACTGATTTTTTTTCTATGGACTTTAGTGTGGGAGACTGAGTGGTTTACAAACTTCCTGTTGCAAAAGGCAAATTAAAATGGCAAACACTTTTGCGATATTTTAGAGTGTGTATTATTGCTTTCACTTTTTTAAATAAATTCCTTCTGGAAACGTCTGCCTAACAGAGAGATAAAGTGAACATTCTTGGTGGTAACAGATGGTGTTAAATTGCTAAAATAATTTTTGCCTTTCAAAGGCTCTGGACTGACAGCAGTGGTTCATTGTCACAGGATAAAGTGGATAAAGAGAAGTGAGACTTTCCTCGGATCATACAGTAGATATGCGGCTCCATTCCCACCTGATCTGACTCCGCTGCTACACTCGATATCTCTACATTACAGATAACAGCTAATGGCACATTTCTGTTCGGGGGGTGAAATGTCTATGCAGTGAGACTGTCATATTCACTCTCACACCAGCGTGTCATGGCAAAGATCAGGAGGAGAAGACGAGTGGCGCCGCACAATTAGTTTCAGGCGATTCAAGGCTCTGTATTTTACATCTGACATCATGATGATTATTTTTTTAACCAATTAATCTCCTATTTCTTTAATATCTCAGGCTTTACTGGGTGTTTTATACAACAAAACAAGCTTTTCCTTATTTTGGTCCCTTAAATGTGAATATTTTCTGGTTTTATTTGCTCCTCTGTGACAAAAAATAATATAATAATAAGAATAATTTTTGTTTGTGGACAAAACAAAACATTTGTGGACGGGAAGGAAACACCAATTGACAATTTCGGAAATTTCATAGAAAAAAAGGGATTAATGGAGAAAATAACCAATAGATAAATCAGAAATAAACATAATCACCCTAATTGAGCAGCAAATGGACGATAATTGTTCCAGATCTTCTTCTTTTTCCTACATCTGATAAAATATAACTGTTTAATAATGACAAATAATACAAAAATAAATGTCTTAACTCTATTGAACAGCACTAATGGTTTGCACCAAGGTCAGCCCTAAGCAAAAAAAGCTTTTTGGGGACCTCCTTCAAAGTGGGTAGTCAGAGATTATTGTACAGTATTTCTATAGATTACTTTACTTGTACTTGTTTTTGTCCAAATGCTTCATCTAGAAAATTTTAAAAATGGATCAAGGTCACAGTTAAATAAATTAATAAAATGAAATTAGACAATTCTGACTATTTAAAACTTAAGTTATGGAAACATTAATGTCAGAATTCTGTAATAAAGTGAAAATACTGAGAAAACCATTTTCATGGTATGAAACCCAATGAGACCTTGGAGGAGCCCCCTAGTGGCTACAGGCCCTAAGCAGCCATTTATGTTGCAGAGAGGAAGAGCCAGTCCTGGTCTGCACTGTAGAGCAATGGTATACAGTATTTTCAATAAAAATTATGTATAAAATAAATATTAAATACATGAAACAGGTCACCAAAAAATTAAAAATATAGTTTTCTGTGACAAAATGAAGTTTTAGCAACATTTATCACATTTCTGAGATCAGCTGTTCTCTCTGAAATAAATTTTAATCTTTAAAAGATAATTATATTTCATTGAGTTTGTGTTGGGATTTCTATTCTTTTAAACATGGGACTTTCAGCTCTGACTGAGATGAACGGCCTCGACCAAGGATTCCATGTGACCTTTGACCTCAGCGGCTAAAAATAGCTGCAGTTTGATGCTTTCATACATGAAGCTCCAGCAGAGCTGCTTCCTGCAGGGTCGTCACCCGGCTGACTGCATTCCACGCACACACAGACACATGTTTACATTCAGAGGAATATATACTGCTCTTCTTTGCTCTTTAACTTCTGGCCTGAAGCTCAGGTAATGAAAACCAGATGTGGATGTTTCAGACAAACTCACTCCATCCACTCACAGTGTCTAGTTCTTATGAATGAGTGAATGAATGAATGAACAAACATGTGAAAACTGTGAATGTGTGATAAAAATGAAAATCTTTATGTACATTAAACTGTGCAGCTGTGGCCCTGCAAGTATTTCACAATAAAAGTGTGGTAAAAAATTGATTCAAGAACATGAAAAGCAAAAGCGCTTTTATTCTGAAATGGAAAAGGGATGTGCCGTGTTTGCACAGCTCATAAAGAAAAATAAGCAAAAACTCTATTCTCTGAAAAAGTAATCTACACACATGGATCAGAGAGGCTTTTATTTTGCCAAGTCCTTATCTACAAAAACAGGACCTCTCTGATACATTCTTTTTCATTTACATTCTTAAAACGTTTTCTAAAAATAAAACAACTTTAAGAAGTTTTCATACACACACACAAAAAAAAAACACCCCGAAAATGATTCTAAACACTGCAGTACATATGCCAGGCCTGTATGTGGTGCTGTAACTGCTATAAAAATGCACAAAATGGAAAAGACAACGTGCAGCAGGCGCACAAAGGAACTGTGTTCAAACTCCGATGAAAGCAAAGATGGCGACAGCAGAAGCAAGAGGAAAATTTGGGGTTATGACATCATCCTTTTTAAGTTGTGCAAACAAAAAAACAAGGGTGGTGGTGTTCGTTTTTTTTCCCTCTGCAACCACTTTTCCAAAAATGGCCTTTAATGGCTCCTGAAACACCATTTCTGTGTGGATAAAGCCCTGAAGAGCAGATTCTCCTAAATCAATATGTTGTGTTCAAGCTCTTACTAAATAAAAATGAAAAAGACTCCATACTTTCAGAAACAAACAGTTTTGGGTGTTTGCTTCTTACCTGGTAGAGCATGACTGGCTCCACGCTGTAACCCAGCATCTCTGCAAACTCTCTGGCAATTACCGACTTGCCACAACCCTAAAAAAGCCCAACAAAAATATGATTCAAATATTAAAATACAAAATGAATGTGTAGTAAATTGAACAGTATACTGTGTATGACAGTGTAAGGTACCTTGGGTCCGATGAGACATATGTCCTTGGCCATGTGAGACTGCATCATGTCAGAGAGCAGCTGGACGTGGCTCTGTGTGCTGATGAAGTTGGTGCTACTGTTGGGAGGACGAGGACTCTTTTGTCCTGCTGGAACCTGACGTTTGAAAAAGAGAAGACAAAACAAAATCAAAGACCAGGCTCAGTGGACAGAGATACAACATCTACAGAGACACAAAACACCCACACAGACAAGAAAATGACTAGAGAGACATAATACATTTATGCCACTGTAGAAATTGACCATAAAAGACACAAAACATACTTCAAAACGCACAAAATGACCATGAAGAGAAACTGATTTTAGCCAATTAGCAAAGGGCTCACCTCATAAAATCTACATCAGGTTAAGTCTACGATATCTTAAGAATGTGTTAATGTCTTTATCTCACTGTTAGACAGACTTTTCCAACAGGAAACTGAAGTTTGTAAACCACTCACTCTCCCACACCAAAGTCCATAGAGAAAATCAGTGATTTTACATCACAGCACACAGGAGTTGTTGATCCACTGCTGCCTCCATCAGTAAGTGAATGTCTTATTTTGTGAATTCAGCGTTTTAAATCCTTTGCTCAGATTTACCTCAGTGATAAAAACTGACCACATGAGGCAGCACAGAGTTTAAATTCTTAAGATATCATAGACTTGAGGTGACCCAGATTATATGAGAAGAGCCTTTTGTTAAATCTGTTGAAGTTTACTGTTACCTGAAAGGTGACGTCCTTGTCTGCTACTCGTAAGGTGACATCAGCGAGGCCTTCAGTCTCCTTCACCATGGACACACTCATGATAGCACCAGATGTTGGCTGACGACGACCGTCCAAAAGCTCAAATCTCTACAAAACAGAGCCACGGGACACCGTGTGTCACACAGAATGACAAAGAATACAGATGAGAAGGTTTGAACGTCTTATCTCGACTTACGCTGAGAACGCCCTCCACAGCTTTGCGTCCATCCTTGCCCAGAATACTGTTGTAGGGGTAAAGTCTGTGGAGTAACTGCTGTGAGGACAACATGGGGAAGGTGTTCTGCAAAAAACAAAGAGTATAGAGGAAATTAATCTCCACACACTGAACATTAAAAGCTGCTCTGCCTTTACTGCCAGGATTCTCACCAGCACATGGAGAGCAGAAAGCAGGTTGTCCACAGGGAAGTCAGGCAAACCCAGGTCAGAAGATTCCTGCGAGCAAAGTGTTGTGGCTAAAGACAGCAGCTGAGAAATCCTGACACAGGAAACAACAGAAGACTGCATGTTAGGAATTAAAAGCAGCCTTCAAAGACAACAGATACAAGACATTTAAAGAGGTCAGAGTTCACCTTTCTGCAGAGATGTTTGGTCCTGCTGTGTACAACAGCTCCAACTGGTCCTGAGACACAGACAGTGTTCAGATGAGCACAAGTTAGACGTGTTCAGGAGCACTTCTGCTGCCTTCAGTTGAAAATTGCTTTCTTTTCACTTGTTATTACCCCTAGAAATGCACAAAACCTAAATATCGCAATACAAACACTAAATTTCTGTGTCAATGGACAAGACTGCACGGTATGTGTGGACAGAGGAGGAGACTGAAGTTTTCTAAATCTAATTCAATCTTCCTCAAAGTCTCGTGAGACGAGATTTTACGAGAAAAAAACTATTACAGCTCATACGCAAAACACCCTTCAATTAAAACACCAGCAAGTAGAAATTTTACTTTGTCAAAATTTGAGAAATACTGCTTTTATTTTGCAAAAAACTGTAACGGAAACACAACTATTGATATGACTGCGTAGAAACACTGACAACAAGTCCGAGCAGGGCTTTCTTTCATGAGACCAACACGACTGACACAATCAGGAAGGAAATATGGATAAACTGCGTCTTTATTTTCAAAGATCTGGTTCTGATGGTCCAAACTTAAACTGCCCCAGAGTTTTCAAACTAAAACTGGGTCATGTCCTGCTTCACTTTCAAACTTCTCCATTGTCAGGACTTGATAACTTTATGGTAGTTCATAACTAATATCCAAATGAGCTTATTTAACAATGCAAAGAAAAAGCCCACTGTTTTCGTAATATGTGAACAGGAATCTTGGGAAAATCTCAGAATTTCAAATTTCCAGCTGTTTTCTGGAGTTTGGGTCTAAAATGTCTTAAATGAAAGTGTGGAGATGATTTGGAATCTCAGGGATTATTGGGAGGGCACTGACCTTTCGACCCCATCATAACTGAAGGAGTTTTTTATTATTATCCATCAAAAGAATTGCAAATTTGAGAGCCTAAACATGAATGAAAACTTAAAACATTTGGACATGCGTAATTTCGTGGTGAAAATTTACTGAGGAAAAAAAACTAAATGAACCAAATTAGTACGCACATGTATCAGGTCAGGATGAACAAAAAAGTCCTGGGACCCATGACCCTAACCCAACAGGAAGGCAGCCATTTCGATTTGAACAGCCAATTTGGGGCAATTTCTCACATGTTGTATTTAAACAAATTCCTCAATAAGCTTTGCTCCAATCAACTTCAAATTTAGTGAGCTCACTGTAGGCAAGATACGGATTAAAAGTTGTCAAAAGCTTCACTCGTTGTCACACGGTGTTTGCGCTAGGGGGCGACAAATTTGCATCAAATTCTGGTGTCTCACCAAAAACAACAAAACTGTTATACTATAACTCCACTATAGAAGGTCCAACCTAAACCAAACTTGCTATGATTGATAACAGTCGCACCTTGAAGACGTCTATGTAGAAATATGTGCTCAAATTCTGCAAAACTGTGTTACCATAGCAACAGTGCAAATTTGGACACAAGCAAGAAAACAGTAAACTGGCCCTGAAGGCCAACGGACACACAGATACTCGTGAAACTTGACACACTCGTCAACAGCAGCATAGCGTTGAGTCCGATATGGGTCCCGTGAATGTGCATGGCAAAATGGCTACACAGCGCCCCCTAGAATCTTTTAAATCAACAGCTGCTGCAGCTGGTTTCACACATGAAATTTAGCAACCATGACGACGAGGATGAGATCTAACCTTTTACTAAATCATCCTCTTCTGTTGACACATTTATAATGATGGGAATTCTGAGAATTCATGTTTAATAATCTGTAAATAATCCAGGACTGACTTTGAATGGCAGGTGATAGATGTCTCTGGCCTGGAAGCGGGAGCGGAGAGGTGGATCCAGCGGGTTGCCCTTGTACTTGGGAACAGGAAGGCCAAGAGCGATGACGCGAAAGTCCTCACTTACACGTACAATCTTCCAGCTGTCCATCTCCTCTTTCGTGTGCTCCTGTAAATCATCGACATGCAAAACACTGACAAAAAAATCTCTCATGTCCAAAAATATTCATGGCAAGAGCTTAAATACAAGCGGAGTGCTGGTGCAAAATTTCACAGCTGACGTGTGAAGATGAAGATAAATATGGCTCCGTATGTAACAGTAACAGCCATGTTGGCATAAAGAGAGAGATGTTATCTTCTTCAAAAAAAAATGTTACCAGGAGGTTGAATTAAATGCTGAGACCTCACAAACTGACCTGCAGCAGCTTGTCGTAACGTTCGGCCGACATCAGGAAGCGTCCGTCCTCCAGCTGCATCTCTCGGTTCTCCAGCAGGTTGTTGAGCACAGGTAGAACGTTCCTCTCTGCCTTCTCTAGACCCTCCAGAACCAGGACCCGACCCTGTGTTGCCGCTCTTACGGCACACTGGTGAAAAAAGTTTACGACAGTCGCTGGAGATTATCTAACAAACTGACAGATGAAAAAATCTCCACTAGAAGGAAACAAAGGTAACGCAGGGTTAACAACATGTTGAGCTGAGGAGCAGCTAACAAGACGCATTCAAGGAGCCTAGGAAATTTTATCACTTCTGTGGGGTTTACAGTGCACTGAAGTTTTGTGTCGTTTTGGCTTTTTATCCACGCAGAACTGTCGTTTGGAAGCTTAAAACTTACAAAAAATTACCCTTTTGTTTTAATGTAGACAAGCAATACACAACATTACTTTTATTTTCATTCCTGAGTCTTCCTGGCTTAGCTCTTTTTTGTCTCTTGTTAAAATGAAGCTTTATTTTAAAATAAAAGGTTTATTTTAAAATCAAAGGTTTGCACACAGCACACAAAATCAACGCACATGTTCCAGGTCTTGTCCATGTTTGGTGTAGTTCTGTTGCAGCTTTACAGCGCCCCTTACAGGCCTTCCATTTGTACTACAATATTCCGTGAGTATGAAGACATTTCTTGAACGAAAAAGATCGTACAGAGAAAGTTCCGTTTCTGATTGGATATGGCCAACGATACATTCAACAAACCTTGTAATTAATTTCATCAACTTCAAATTTGGTGAGCTCACTGTAGCAAGATACAGCTTCACTCATTGTCACATGGTGTTTGCGCTAGGGGGCGACAAATTTGCATCAAATTCTGGTGTCTCGCCAAAAACAACAAAACTGTTATACTATAACTCCACTACAGAAGGTCCAACCTGAACCAAACATGCTATGATTGATAATAGTCCTTCCTTAAAGACGTCTATGTAGAAATATGTGCTCAAATTCTGCAAAACTGTGTTACTATAGCAACAGTGCAAATTCGGACACAAGCAAGAAAACAGGAAACTGACCCTGAAGGCCAACGGACACACGGATACTCGTGAAACTTGACACACTAGTCAACAGCAGCATAGCGTTGAGTCCGATATGGGTCCCATGACTGTGCATGACAACAACAGCCCCTGCAGCTGGAGAAGACCTGGAACATGTGCATAAAGTTTGAGTGCTGCGTACAAATCTTTTATTTTTCTGCTAACAAAAAGGCTAGCTGCTGCCACCTGTGACAACCAATGACAACTGTTGTGTCATTGGTCAAAGTTGATGGTCACAGAGAAGATTTCCACCAGGCTGTAAACAGTCTGGAGGAGGTGAAAACCTGCCTACTGTGTCTTTAATCACAGCAGAGAGTTCAACGTCAGGACAAATCTGCGTCTCTGTCGTCCTACGCGGCCTCAGCCTGAGCAAACATCGTCAAAGCTAAAAGTGTTTGTAAAAACAACAATCTGACTGTCTGTCACTTCTAATAACAGCATGAGTGTTTGTCGTAAAGCTTTTCCTGAGGACGTCCTTAGATCCAAACCCGAGCTTCAAAACTGTCTCAGCTGTTTTAGGAAGGACTATTTTCAACTCCTGAAGTGTGGGATCCAGCTTAATCCAGCATGTGTGTGTATCTGCAGGAATCAAAAAGTGCGTCTTGACGTCAAGAGGCAGGAAACTTTAGCTGTCTGGGTGAACCGCAGAGCGAGTGGCCGTGTAATTAGGTTAACATGTAAATACGTGGCAGGTTGTGTGGGAAGCTCGGCTGTAAAACTATAGTGAGGACCAGATGCTCTATATTTAACCCCAGATCCATTTAAGGCTCCAAATGCTACAATCAGATGATTGTTAGAAATGTACATGACGCAGGGAGACGAGCAAGTGAGCGAGGGAAGACACGGACCAATCCGAGAAGACACTTCAACACCTAGTGACGGACGGAATATATATATATATATATATATATAAATACATATAAAAATGTTGATCGGTGTTTGTCAAACCTGGAAATGTCTTGTTTTGTCCATAAACCATAATAATTATTTGTTATATGGAGCAAAGAAACCATAAAATATTCACATTTAAGAAGCTGAAAAATCACAAAACTTTGAAATTGATTATGTAGATTTTTTATAATTTTCTGGATTATTGGGATTGGCCACAAATATTAATAAATAATGATTATTTCATCATAATCATAATCAGGTCATTGATTTGTTGATTATTTTCTTGGTTAACGTATTATTTGCTTGGTTAAAGTATCATAAAATATTGATCGGTGTTTGTCAAACCTGGAAATGACAATGTTCTCAAATGTCTTTGTTTTTGTCCACAAACCAAAGTGATTTAGTTTTAATGATTGCTTTGTTATATGGAGCAAAGAAACCAGAAAATATTTACATTCAAGAAGCTGAAAAATCACAATATTGGTTTGAATTATTTAAAAGAAAACACAAACAACATAATATAAAATGCTCATTTAAAGTTAAGCAAACATTTTTATTTTAAAGCAAGTATTCTCTGCCAATAAACCTGTGATGTCGTTAGCACATTACATTCTTAAAGTTTTGTCATGTCACAGTGGACATTCAACCTCTGAAACAGTCTAATCAGTTTATACCTGAAGGGTCGTGATGTCAATACTTTGGTGTGTATTTGAATAAATGGCAGGGGAATGCGGTCACAGGAGATGCATCAAGGACAAATTTGAATGCCACGCGTGAAGAGAGTAGTAGTTAATGTCTCTCACACCCTCGACAACTCTGGACAAGCTTAAGAACAGCTTCAGCAGCAGACTCATTCAACCCCGTTGCCTTAAAGAACGACACAGGAAATCATTCCTACCTGGTGCCATTAGACTGTACAATGCCTCACAGCAACACACACGCACCTTAAAATCCACTAAGTTCCACTTTGCTTGGTATTTAATCTTATTCTTGGAACTGCTAAGCATTTTATTGCATATAGTGTATAGTATTGCATATTGTGTATTGTACTGTTTTTAATATAAATATTGTGTATTGTTCTGTTGTTAATATAAATCCTTACCTCGCGATTATATTTTTGTGGATGACATCTAAAACTGTCCATATGTGATCAGATCTTCTTCTTTAATCTTCCTTCACCTCATCACCTGCAGTCTGACATATCAATATCATATACATTGCTGGGGTCAAAGTTCTGAAGCCTCAGGAACCTCAAACATTTTCTGATTTAGATTTCTTGCTATGAAGATTTCCCTGCTAATCAAAATAACATCATGGGAATTGCCAACAGGAGAAGTCACATCCACCGATCTTAAAAACTCTGGGCCCCTCGACTTGTTTTAAAGCCACTGCGTGTGAGATCTTGATGCGACCCCTGACATCCTGAAATGGCAGCTCTCTCTAGAAGAAAGTGCTGACGAGAGTGACGTGGACGTTGTGAAAACATAACGTCTGACCTGTGGCCACAGCTGTTACACATACAGAGCAATAAAGAATAAGAAAGAAAGAGCAGCAGAGAAGAAAAACAGATGGTTGACACTGAGTGTAATATAGTCATATGTTACGTACAGTGTGGGTCTGAGCTCAGCTGTGTTACATAACTGCAGGGAGAAGACAACAAAAATACAACATGCATGAGATTATATACACGTGACTGCATCCCTGGTGTGTGTATGTGTATCTTCATGAGGACCAAGAAAATGTACAAACTATAGTAGGTGAGGATATTTTGTCTGGTCCTCATAACTTTAAAGGGATTTTTCAGGGTTTAGACTTGGTTTTAGGATATTTAATTACGATATTTAAGTCACAATACGATATTATCATGATATTTATGTCGCAATATGATATCATGATATTTAAGTCACAATATGATATTATCATGATATTTATGTCGCAATATGATATCATGATATTTAAGTCACAATATGATATTATCATGATATTTATGTCGCAATATGATATCACAATATTTAAGTCACGATATGATATTATCACAATATTTAAGTCACAATATGATATTATCATGATATTTATGTCGCAATATAATATCATGATATTTAAGTCACAATATGATATTATCATGATATTTATGTCGCAATATGATATCACAATATTTAAGTCACGATATGATATTATCACAATATTTAAGTCACAATATATTATCATGATATTTATGTCGCAATATAATATCACAATATTTAAGTCACAATACGATATTATCATGATATTTATGTCGCAATATAATATCATGATATTTAAGTCACAATATGATATTATCATGATATTTATGTCGCAATATAATATCATGATATTTAAGTCACAATACGATATTATCATATTTATGTCGCAATATGATATCACAATATTTAAGTCACGATATGATATTATCACGATATTTAAGTCACAATATGATATTATCACGATATTTAAGTCACAACATGATATTATCACAATATTTAAGTCACGATATGATATTATTACAATATTTAAGTCATAATATATTATCAAAATATTTAAGTCACGATACAATATTATGACAATATTTAAGTCACAATATGATATCACGATATTTAAGTCACAATATGATATTATCATGATATTTAAGTCCCGATACAATATATTGTCATGATATTTAAGTCATGAGACAATATTATTATGATACTTAAGTTGCAGTACAATAATACCATGATATTTAAGTCGCAATAAGATATCTCAATATTTAAGTCACAATATGATATCACAATATTTAACTCATGATATGATATTATCACAATGATCTACTGAGTATTTGCGAAATCATATATTGTGATATACTCACACAACAGCTCTAGTGAGATTGAGCACTTGGCTGAAATGAACATTTCATATATCATTATGTATGCATATAATGATATTCTTCAAGATGAATGGGACAGGCTGTTGTTGGTATTTTGGTTGACAATATATACCTTGGGATCCCACAAACAAATGGGAACCAGTACTGCATTCGCTGAGCTGAGCCGAGCTGAGCCAAAAGGCAAAGCTCTTAATCTACGGGTCGATCTTTGTTCCTACCATCAACTATGAGCAAGATCACAGGTACAAGCGGCCAAAATGGGTTTTCTGAGGAAGGTGGCTGGGGTCTCCTTTAAGCCGAGTTTCCACCAAGTGGAATGGTTTGGTTAGGTATAAAATGGCACGTATTTTTTGCATTTCCATTAGGAATAGTACCAAAATAACCAGTCCAACCGTTCCATTCTTTGGCACCCTTCCCTTGAGGGACCAGAGTAAAGTGGTACAGTAAAGTCATGGTGGAGCTAGACCGGCTCGTCATTCTTTGTCATTGCACCAGCGTGACATCTTCGGGCAAAGACTACACCACACCTACCAAGTAAAGATAATGTTCTCAGTCAAAACACAAGTCATTACCATTCCAAACTGTACTGTACCGAACTGTACCATGATGGAAAGAGCAGAAACATTAGCGATAGCTCAGCCACCCGGGAGAGACTTTTGTCTCTGTTCCTTTCCATGTAAAGGAGCCAGTTGAGGTGGTTCAGGCACCTGGTAAGGATGGTACCAGGGTGCTTCCCTAGAGGGGTGTTCCTGGTACGTCCAAGTGGGACGACACCTTGAAGCAGAACGAGGACAAGGAGGAGCGATTATGTCTTCCTGCTGGCCTGGATAGAACCTGAAGATCCAGTCAGAGTTGGATGACGTGGCCAGAGAAAAGGAAGTCTGAGGTCTCTGCCATGGATTAGTGGTTGACAGTGGATGGACAGACATGTCTATATCTGCTGCAATTATGTTAATTTCAGTACAGAAGAGACTTAATGACATCTTGAGTTTGGTACAGGGAAAATAAAGTGTGTGTGTTTGTGTATATATATATATATACAGTCAGGTCCATAAATATTGGGACATCGACACGATTCTAATCTTTTTGGCTCTATACACTACCAAAATGGATTTGAAATAAAACTTTCAGCTTTAATTTGAGGGTATTTACATCCAAATCAGGTGAACGGTGTAGGAATTACAAGTTTGTATATGTGCCTCCAACTTTTTAAGTGACCAAATGTAATGGGACAAATTAACAATCATAAATCAAACTTTCACTTTTTTTAATACTTGGTTGCAAATCCTTTGCAGTCAATTACAGCCTGAAGTCTGGAACGCATAAAAATTATTCTGTCATAAACGCTGACCTTGTCAGGACCAGTAGTCTTCATGGAGACCGAAACCTGGTGCTAATGAGGCAGAACCTCATTTCTGAGGAACTGGTTAATTTTAGGACTAAGATTAGGCTTAGTCATTAACTGGTTATGGTTAAGGGTAGTGATAAGGTTAGTTTGTCCCAATGAATTGAAGTCAATGCAAAGAATACCTGTGTGTGTGTGCGTGTATGGGGACTTGTTGACAAAAATCAAGTCCCCATAACATAAATGATTCCATTTTAAGGTGAAGACATGTTTTAAAGTTAGGCTGAGGTTAGGGTTAGATTAAGGTTAGGGTTAGGGTTAGGGCACTAGCAATTATGGTTAAGGTTAGAGTAAGTCTCCAGGAAACGAATGGAAGTCAATGCAATGTCCTCTGAAGTCATGGAAACCAGACTCTGTGCGTATGTGTAAATACACACATACACTGGGTATGTGTGTATTTAGACTGAAATGGGGGAGCGGGAAAAAGAAAGAGAGAGAACTACAGAGGGAATGGAGGAGAGTCTGAATATAGGCTCTGAATCAGTGCAGGGCCCCGAGGAGTAGTTGGATGTTCTAGGTAACACACACGCGCACACACACACACACGCGCACACACACGCACACACACACACACACACACACACACACACACACACACACACACACACACACACCCCACATTCCACATGAGAAACAAACCATCTCTTCACACCTATTAGAATCATTCTATAACGGCTTATCTATTCATGAGCTGTTTCCATGGAAACAAAGGATACCTGTTTTCATCTTGATAAGCATGTGGGAGGTGGCGGATGAGTCTTGGGGATTAGGCAGAGTTGGCTAGCTTTAATGCTTTAATCCAACAGGAAATGACATAAACCATAAACTATTGATTAAATAATAAACACTTTTATTACACGTTGTGGTTAAAAGCACTTAGAATTAGTTAATGGTGGTGAATTTCCCCCATTGTCACGAGAATCATGAATGGGGAAAATTGTTAATATTTTAAGTGACTGAGTTGAAAAAGGCAATCTAGCTCACCAATATAAATTCCGAGTGATTTAATTTGAAGTGCCATCAGCCTCTTTCTAGTCATTCTTAGAACTTTTAAAAATTGTATTTAATTTCAGATTCCAGTTTTCTTTTAACTATAAAATAATTTTAAACATAGAAATCACTTTGAATTGCTCACAAAAACATATATATCCTATCCACGATGCATAAAAAATATGTTGAAGCTACTTTAGTTTATTTTGAAAAGCAATAATATTAGTGAGGGTAATTGTGAAATTATATTATCACATCATACCATGCCTTCTATAAATAGGAAATAGACCAAATAGGTCTGGATACAATGTACAGTTATAACAAGTCTGCAGAGAAAATCTGAAATTGCCAGATTTGTTCTTTTAAAACATTTAATAGATGATTATCAAAAGCGCAACTGTAAAAAACGTGTGAAAATCTAGGCTCTAATACTGTAATAGATGTGTAGCCACCTATACAAATCTACACATTCTAATCTTAGCTAACATTTGCTGATTTATATCAATGACATTTTCTAACTGGAAAATGAAATTTGTGTCACTTTGAAAATTTGCAATTTTACATCACAGCACACAGTAGTTGCTGATCCACTGCTTCCTCCATCAGGTAAATTCAAATGTCTTATTTTGTGACTTTGGCTCTTGAAATCTTTCATTTAGATTTACATCAGTGACAGAAAGTGACCACACGGGGCAGCAGTAGACCAGCAGCTCTGGTGCCCCTGTGAGCTAAAGCCACTGATTTTCTCTATGGACTTTGGTGTGGGAGAGTGAGTGATTTACAAACTTCAGTCTGTCTAACAGTGAGATACAGATGTGAACATATTCTTAAGATTTCATAGATTTAAGTAGATTTTATTAGCTGTGTTTTTGCTAGTGTCCCCTCCTTCAACCGATCAAATGAGTTACCCTCATTCCTGAAATACTGCAAGGAGTCAGGAAGTGACTGAAATCAGTTTAAAATTCCTATTTTTTTTAAAAATGTAAACTATCCATATTTAGTACCAGAAAACAAAATTTCATGTCCCACTGCTACTCTGCTGTAAGAGAGGTTTATTTTCTAATTATTAGAACCTCAGACTGATAAGTTGTGCTGAGTGAAGTTGTGGCATAAATATGCAGAGGATTAAAACCAAAACATCTTCCTCCTGTTTCCATGGACATGGTGTTTCTGCTGTTACGCAACGGATTTATTTTCTCACACAGATGAAGCCACGTGCTAATTAGCCGCAGATAATGACACACGACTGAGCGAGCGTTAATTATCATCACAGTTAATCATCATTTGTCACTGATGGCTCCAGTGACAGGGTGAAAAGTGGATTTTGTTTCAAGATATTTTGTCTGAACCCCTTGAGAAATGGACGCAGATGAATGGAGAGGACATGAAGTTCTCCTTAGAGACACCAGCCTGGATAATGAGGAGCTGCTGGTCTCCATGGTTACCGACTTCCAAAGTCAGTCGAGTGTGGGGGTGTGCTTGCATAAAGCTTAATCGATCAAATCTTCGCGTGGAAGGGAAGAGGGTCGAGCGGGAAAGGGAAGGCATGAGTGCTGTGACGTAGCGATGTGTGCTTGGGTGTGTGTGACTGATTTCCTGTTTGTCTGACAGTTGGCTCTTTGGAACACCCATACTCTCAGGAGAGGATAGGTGAGATTTACCTGGTCGATGTAGAAGGCCGTCCCTGAGCGAATCTCTCTCCTCTGCTTCAGGTCCGTCTCTGTCGTGTCCCTGGACAGAGCCACATATTCCACCTCCCGTTTGGTCAACTCCTGCTCAACAACAAGGGAAAGGTTGGCGTCACACAACAATTACAGTAAAAACCTGGAGGATTTTAAACAAACTGATTACGTTGGGAGGTGAGAAGGTACAAGGGACACAAGAAAACAGGTTTTATCCACTTGACAAGATATTTGTATGATAAAATCTATGTCAGATTAAGTCTAAAATATCTACTTAACCTCCCCATTAATTTTTGTCACTCTGTAAACCACTCACTCTCCCACACCAAAGTCCATAGAGAAAATCAGTGATTTTAGCTCACAGCACACAGGAGTTGTTGATCCACTGCTGCCTCCATCAGTAAGTTCAAATGTCTTATTTTGTGACATTGTTTGAAATCTTCATTAATTTTTAAGTGACACAAAGTGACCACACGAGGCAGCAGTAGACCAGCAGCTCCTGTGTCCCTGTGAGCTAAAATCACTGATTTTCTCTATGGACTTTGGTGTGGGAGAGTGAATGGTTTACAAACTTTAGATTCCTGTTGTAAAAGTCTGACAGAGATTAAGACATGAACATATCTTTAGATGTTGTAGACAAACTGATGGAGCTTTTATTAGCTGTGTCTTTTGATAAGGGCCTAAAATCACTTTTAACTCTCCCACACCAAAGTCCATAGAGAAAATCTGTGCTTTTACATCACAGCACACACGAGTTGTTGATCCACTGCTGCCTCCATCAGTAAGTTCAAATCGGTAAAACTGACAACACTTGACAGCAGTACACCAGCAGCTCCTGTGTCCCCATGAGCTAAAGTCACTGATTTTCTCCATGGACTTTGGTGTGGGAGAGTAATCACTGTGAGACAAATTTCGATTTTGTGTCTGAAAATGCTGTGTGACAACAAGATAAAGCCTGAATATATTCTTCAGGGTACGGGCAGAACACAGTACCATGCTGAATATGTGTTCATATGCATTCATATGAACCCACTTCACAAACCCTGGACTATGCCTTTAAGATCTGCCAGTGAATAAAGTTAATAAAAACAATACAGGTGAGACAATGTTTAAGAAAACTCTCTGCTGTATTTGTTCAAAACATTAGGTGGAATATTTTTCATTTAAAATTTCACATTGAAACACACACTTTTCAGGCAGTTTGCTCCTAAAGTTCTAATACAACTTTATTTAATTTATTTTTAAATTTTGAATACATTACCACTAATTTAATCCAACATGACTGGATTTGTCAGAGTGCTGGGTTTGGAATAGTTTTGTTGAGTTGTTTTATAAATTCTGTGTTTTTTTAATGCTGTTGACTCACAGGTTTACCTTGTCTGTGTGTGTGTGTGTGTGTGTGCGTGTGTGTGTGTGTGTGTGCGTGTGTGTGTGTGTGTGTGTGTGTTGTGTGTGTGTGTGTGTGTGTGTGTGTGTGTGTGTGTGTGTGTGTGTGTGTGTGTGTGTGAGAGAGAGAGAGATCCTGCTGTGGACTCACCAGGTACTGCATGGCTATGGATCGTCTCAGTGGTCCTGGTGGACCGATGAGAAACACGTCCTGGCCCAGAAGATCTTTCTGCATAATCCATCGCAGGTGCTGAGCCACTGTCTGAGGTAGTGAGTCTGAAACTAGCAACACGACAACAAGTTAGTAACTTTTATTATACCACAGTTCTCTTCTCATTTCAAGCAAACAACAACAAAAAGATAAAAAAGACGCACTGTGTTTGATGGGAACAAGTTCTGGACTCCGGGGTGTTTTGAGTTTGTACGTGATTTCTCCGATTTTCACTGTGTCACCTGTGAAAAACAAAATGCAGTAACCAACACATGAATCCAAGAAAGTCTTCACACACAATTACACTGATAATTACTGTGCATAAGTCTAATGCCACCATTTGATTTGTGATTTGTTGCTTTAGCAAATACTAATAGAGGAAATGGTCTGGTTCTGTCAGAATACTGTAATGTGTCTGGTAGTGACGAACATTTCTTGCTTAAAATCCTCTTTAAATATTCAATGGTATAATTTGCCAAATATTGGTCTTTAATACCTTATTGATTTTAATGCATTTTTTTATTTACAGGTGCAGATTTATGTTTTAAAGAAACAAAAAAGTTACAAAAAGTCTGGAGACATGGAGAAATGAATGCACACAGACGGCACACTCACCTTCCTTTGACCTATGTGTGAGTTACCGTGGCAACCATGAGTAAATGACACACTTGAATGTTCATGCGCAGTGTCTGCTTTCACTTTGTTTGAATAAGAATTGTAAGAGATGTCTGTTTGTTTGTCTTTGAGTCTCATAACTGTCAAACACGTCGCTTGACGGGTTTCAAACTTGTATATTTTTAAACAATAAATAAATAAAAGAAAATAAAAAAAAGAAAGAAATATTTGGGGGAAAAAGGCAAGGTAGAAAAAATAAAACAAAATAAACAGAATATAATTTAGAATAAAATGATGAAAAAAACATGAATGCCAAGACTATAGATAGAAAACTGGTAACATAGGTAGAAAAATAAATAACAAATATTATGAGCAGAATGAACATGATAAATAATGAAAATATTTCTCTGATAGTTTGTGACACAATGCAGCCCTCTCATACTAATTTCTCATTAACAGATATGCTTAAGATTTTGTTTATATACGTATGTATATATATATATATTGCATCTCATATCATCATTGTAATGTTTAACAATGTTATCACATTTCACGTGTTTTCTTGCTATCATGGTAGCCAAGTCTAAATTCTCATAATATAATAATATAATATATAAAGTCATTATCATAAGATAGTCATTATCAAGATAGTCATTATCATGAGAAACTGAGTCATAATTCTCAATAATTTTGAGATGCTTTTGTAATAATGAGATGCTAAGCCATAATTCTCATAATTATGAGATGCTACGCTGTAATTATAAGATACTGTCATTATCGTGAGATGCTGAGTCATAATTTTCATAATTATGAGATACTAAGCCATAATGATCACAATTATGAAATGCTAGGTCATAATTATGACATGCTAAGTTATGAGATGTCATAACTTTCTCATAATTATGATGTATGACTTAGTTTGTAATAAATATTTATACTTTTAAAGTGGCAGAAATGGGATTCCATAGCACTACAACTCTTAGACACATTTCTCTACATTTCCACACATTTATATTCGTTGTAAAATAAACTGAAAAAGCAGGGGCTTATGTAATATTTTCATTGTTTATTTTAAGTACATATATAAATAAAAATGTGCATCATGTCTTCTCTAATGGTGTTAAAGGTGATGAAAAGACAGACAACTGGCAGGATTACCTGAGGACGTGTTGACGAGTTTGACCTCATGGCTCCTCCACATCCAGCCGTCTCTGCCCAGAACACAGCCCAGAATGTTCCGCATCCTCCGGGCAGTCACCGCCGCTGCCGTGCGGTGACACAACATCTGTCCGTGCATTTTTATAAAACCTCTCCCATAGAAAACAAGAGTCACACAGAGACATAAATAAACCTCCTCACGGTTCCTGTCAGTCGCTCTGGCCGTCTGTCAGTCCTGCTCTGACCGGTCTGATTCCCATTAAACTCACTTTAGCCAGAGCGGGAAGATAATAGATGAGGGACAAAAAAGTCCGGTGCTTAAATCTTCCGGAGTGGTTTGTAGGCGAGCGTTAGTTCCGACAATGTGTTTATGTGAAGAACGCAATTTTCAAAGCCTCGCGTTCCACAGTGAGTGACGGGATTTACAATCCGGAAACGTCGGGTTACACGAACCTCAACGTGAGGTTCCAAGATGGTGGTCACTCGCGTCATTAGTAAAAATAATATACTTATTTTACCATTGATTTCACCTCTATCTTATTTGTTTCTCAGTAATTCACATGTACTGTGGACATGATGCTACGCCGTTTGTGTGAGCAAAAGACCGCGTAAAGGGTTGTTATCAACTGGTGTTGCTAACAATGGCTAGTCTGAGATAAGCTTGGTTCAGCCTTTTCACCGACTTCTTAACAAAACACAGTCAAATCAGGTGATGTCGCTCCCAATTTACAACTTACAGCTACCAGTGTAAATTTAACGCACTGATACACTGACATAGGATTCCAAGATGGCTGTCACTTGTGTTGATAGTAAAATACCATGTACTGGTTTGCTAACAATAGCTAGCCTGATATACATTTGCGTTTATTTTTTTTTCCAACTTCTCAATGAAACATGGTTAACTTGGAGGTGATGTCACTCCCAATTATGACTTACAACTACAAATGTAATGTAATGCCCCAGTACACAGACATAGGATTCCAAGATGGCTGTCAGTTGTGTGAATAGTAAAATACTCTGCTACTTTTACTGTTGATTGCATTTATATCACATTTGTTTAAGTGTAAATAAGTTGTAAACATAGTACTGCTTAATTTTTATGTTACGTTTTTTTTGGGAAAGCGGTCAACTTGGAGGTGAAGTTCCGCTCAGTTTTCACTTCTGGTACAAATGGAATGTACCATTACACACTGGACCTTTACTTAATTATATATATATATACATTTTTTACACTCATTTTTTATACAGTGATCCACACCTGTTAATGCTGTTGAATGGGGCGCGTGCTCCACCTAAGTCGCATAAGAGAAACCGCGTGCGTTTAAAGCGGTTTTGACGTGCGTCACGTGGAACGACCCCAACGGAGCAGGGAGGAGGAGGAGGAGGAGGAGGTGTGGCGGTTGTAGTAGCCCTACCCTACAGCCGCCACACGGCAGCGGCGGAGGGAGACGCGTCTTTGCAGCGCGCGGATGAGCGGCGTGGCGGCGGCAGAGCGCGCATTCCTCCACCGTCCTGTTCCCGAACCCGGAGCTGAGCTCGGTGCCTTGGACGCAGCGGAGGACCGGACCAGACCGGGACTATGGAGGATGCCTACCGTCTGACCCGCAGTCCAGTGTGGGAGGAACTGGTCAGTCACTGGACAGTTTTTTTTCTTTCCTTTTTCTCTCTTTCACTTCGTTTGTGTTTTTCAGTGAAAACAGCGAATTCACGATCCAAAGAACTTCTGTAGAACAGGATCCGTTTCATCTTCTCTGTCGCTGACAAACCCGCGTTAATGTCATTATGTAAAATTTAAAGGCTGATTTCCGCTAAATTCGCACATTGTTAACGAGGGTTGTACACAGAGTAAATGAGCCTAAATTGGATTTTCTTGGATTCAGTGGGTGCTTTTATTTTTTCCCCTCTTTTGCCCATTTCCTCACCAGCTCAGGGTCCATTCACACTCAATGGATGGATTTAGTAGTATTAGTATTAGTAGTATTTAACTCTTGTCGTTCAAATAATTTGAGTTTTTCATTCAGGTCTTAAATTAAGAATAATTAAATGAAATATTCAGTATGTGCATTTGTACACATGGCTGCAACAATCATTTGTTTACTCATTCACTTCATATTAATGAATCATTTTCTGTGCTTTTTTATGTTAACTGTGATTCTAACTTCTGAGATGTGGATATGGTTTGTTTCCTTCTCAGAGTCTAAACCGATTATCTGTCTTTGATTTGATTTGCTTGAGGACGTTGTCATTTTTTGATTTTACCATTTTCTCGCATTTTATGCACCCAACAAAGCAAGATTCATACGATACAAGTGGATATGGTACAATGCATTGCCTCCTAAATTAACCTGCATTAATACGCATGGCTACTTTGTTTCCACCAATCAAATATAAATGAATTAAATATGAAGTTAAATGTGAATTCAAACATGTCTTTGAAATGTTCCACCACCCCAAAAAACAAACTAATCTTGCAAGCAACTTGAATATATTCAGAATCATCCATGTTCATCATAAAAAACACCATTTTCATAATAAATGGTCAATTATAAATAATTTTATAATAATAATAATTGAATTGCAATCTTACATTTAGTTTATGCAGATTTTCTAGGGTTGAGAAGTAGATTCTTTTTATAGGATCATTGGTCATTCATATAAGAAAGATTTAATTTTTGGGATAAAATAAGATAAACAGCACAGATTGCAAACAAGTATTGCTATTAAATCAACAGAATGAATAGTAAACACCAGGAAGTAAAAGAATATTGAACACTGTTTAATATCAAGATCATAACAAGTAGAATAGAATATACTGTAGACAGTGTAAACAGTTTACGTAACCGTGTACAGGATCAAATCAGTGTGCTGTCCCACATGTTGAATCCTTGACAGTGTCTTCTCTCTAGATTAAAAATCATGTTGTAAAATTCTGACTCACTCTCTTTACACTGTATATATGAATCAGATTTTTATGAAGTAATACTTATATTTTATGGCGGCTACATTAAATGCTTACCATTGTATTACCTTGACTCTTTACAGTGTTTGCTGCTGTAATAATGCAAAACTTCTCCAGAGTGGGCCCCAAAAAAAGGATGATCCTATCTTAGTGTGTATTATCTCACCGCATTATATCATATTTTATCGTAACTCACCTTATTGCATCATATACTGTGTCATATTTTATCTGCTCACATCGTATCTTATCATAATTTCATAATCTTATTTGCAACTTATAGCACATCGCATCTTATTCTATGGTATCTTATCATATTGGACCTTATAATAACGTAGATCGTAAGATATTGTATCGTACAGTATCATATCGTAACTTATCATGTTGCAACGTATTGTGTGGTATCATATCGTTTTGTATCGTATCTCATCACATCATATCGTAAGTTATCCTGTTGTAATATATCGTATTAGTCTGTATCATATATTATCCTATCGCATCGATACGATAACATCATAAGTTATTGCATTATATCATAACTCATATGATAAGTTATTGTATTATAAGTTATTGTATCATCGTAAGTTATCGTGTCGTATCATAACTTATCGCATCGTAACTTATCGTATATCTTCTCATACATACTGTATATAACCAGATTACATAAGCTCTTTACATTGTATACCGTACTGTTCTATCTGTTATTATCTGAATATAATATTTAACCATCTCCATAAACATACGATCGGGTTGACGAGTGAAATTTGTGAAAATAAACTGAATTGAAGTAGTTTAAATCAGCCGCGAGGGTCTGCCTTGGCCCTGGCACGGGTCCACGGTCTGCCCTGGCCCTGGCCCTTGCACGGGTTTGATGGAGAGGATGAGGCGGGCTCTGTGTGTGTGAGAGCCAGTAAAACCAGCAGCTGAGCACGGACTGGTGTTGCTGGTGCCGAGTGTTCACAGGAGGAGGAGGAGGAGGAAGGGCCACGGAGCCCATCCCCACTCAGCCGCGACATGCGCGCCTCCCAGCCCACTCACACTCCACCAAATCCGGCCGTGCTCAGCCACAGAGCCGGGGAAAGATGACAGCGAGGAGGAGAGACGCTTCCTCCCGCCTCCAGGAGAGGAAGGGAGCCGCCGCCGCTGCCGTCTCCGTCGTCGCCGCCGCCGCGGAGGAGCGCGACACCGGAGCCGGTAACAAGGAGCAGGATAATAACCCCGACTGGTTTTGTCCCATCTCCCCGCGACAGGAGCCGGAGAAAGGGCCCGCGTCCGCGCCGGGGATCCATGCCCATGTGGTGGGAGCTGTGCCCGGCTCCGGAGCCGCGGACGAGTCCTCTGACAGCGAGGCGGAGCAGGAGGGACCGCAGAAGCTGATCCGGAAAGTGTCCACCTCAGGACAGATCAGGACCAAGGTAAGACACCCCCGTCTCTGTCTGTCCTCTCATGCTGTTACTTCAGATGATGATGTTTTTAAGGGGACATAGATTTTAAACAGTGGACAAACATTTTGCTGTTTTGTCCCTGAGGAAAAGACACTGGTTGACTATTAAAGGGGTAGTTCAGGTTTTTGGAAGTGTGCCTTTACTGTGGGAGCCAGTCTGAATCATGCAAGGGAAAAGCAGGAAAATCAGATTTCAGCCGCTTAACGAAATAATCACCTAATAAATTATACATCATCTCAAGTCTATAACATTTTAAGAAATACTTTTTTGACTGTAAATGCAGGTTTTTTTTTTCAGATTTACCTCAGTGACACCAACTGACCACATGAGGCAGAAGTAGACCAGCATGAGCTAAAATCACTGATTTTCTCTATGGACTTTGGTGTGGGAGAGTGAGTGGTTTACAAACTTCAGTTTCCTGTTGGAAAAGTCTGTCTAACAGTGAGATAATTTGACAAACATTGTTAATGTATAGTATTTAAGTATATATATCTCAGTTTTCCAACAGGGATCTGAAGTTTGTAAACCATTAACTATTCTGTACCAAACTCCATAGAGAAAATCAGTGATTTTAGCTCACAGGGACGCAGGAGCTGCTGGTCTACTGCTGCCTCGTGTGGTCAGTTTGTGTCACTGAGGTAAATCTGAATGAAGAATTTCAAACACTGAAGTGACAAAATAAGACATTTGAACTTACTGATGGAGGCAGCAAGGTATCAACAACTCCTGTGTCCCTGTGAGCTAAAATCACTGATTTTCTCTATAGACTTTGGTGTGGAAGAGTGAGTGGTTTGCAAACTACAGTTTCCTGTTGGAAAAGTCTGTCTAACAGTGAGATAAAGACGTGAACACATTTTTAAGATGTTTAAGATTTAATTTGGTGTACAGTCTATTCAGTGAGCATTTTGTTAAGTGTTTTTTTGTGTGTGTTTCCATATGCAGCCATGTTTTCACAGAGAATGAGCCTTCCTGTCTCAGGCTGTTTAGCCAAACACACAAAAAACCCCAGAATATCCCTTTAATATGATGTGCACTTTGACCTTTACCTGTTTTCTGGACCTTTTACAACACATGCACTTTACTGTCTTGTAGTGATGAAGCTCAGAAGCAGCTCTAGTTTGGTTTGGATTATTGGGATCCGCACCTGCCACCGGTGTCCATGTTTAACAACGGAAAACAATCCAATAAATCTCAACAATAAAATAATGCAGTCAAACGGAAATAACAGACTCAAAAATGGAAAAAGTAAAACCACTTTTCTGCTCTTATAAACCCGCTCAAATGTTAAAAGGTAATACGACAAAATAAAGTTTTCTGCATCAGCGCGAAACAGAAAAACTGAAACTGAAAATACAAGCATGTGTATAAATTAAGTTAAGACAAAGCCTGTGCCTTTACCTTTTTACTCGTTGAAGTTGCCTGCTGCTTTAAAAGTACACATTTAGCTGTTTAAAAGCTAATTTATTGATTAACTGATGAACAGAGAAGCAAGATGATATGATTTTTGTATTCAGATAAAAAGCCTAACATAGCCTAAATAAAATAATTGAGTAAATGAATGAAGGTATAAATGTCTTAGATTGTCCTGTTGCTGTTTTAAAACAATTGTCTAATTGAGGAAATAAGTGACAGATTGATTATTAATGTCATATTTCACATAATAATAATTATTAAATAATTAAAAGAATATTTTTTTCAGACCTATTCAAAGGAGATTTGTTAATCAGGTGTTTTTTGCAGAATATTGTTCACCAAAAATTGACATGTTGGGTCATTTCATTGTAGTTTTATTGTGATATTAGCTGGATTTGAAGTAAAAATAGACACATTTTTGTATAAATGTGTGTTAAGTAATGAATATAAAGTGCGCACAGGTCTGAGTAAGAGGACGCTGTGCTGACTCTTACCTTTGACACCTAAGCTTTCTTGGCCCACTTGTTTTTTTTTTTTTTTACAGCGTAAATGAGTGTCATCCTCCAACACCAAAGAATGCACTTAATTATTGACTGCTCCACTCCACCTGCATTATTCACTACACATGGGAGTTTATTTACTCGAGACGCGGGACAAATGATGGCAGGTCAAACCTGCAGTGTGCTACATTTTCTCTATAAAATAAAAGCACTACATCATAAGTTTTTACACACTTTATTTTGCTCATTTTGTCCGGCAAAATGCTAATTATGTTATTAATAATGAGGGTAACAATCTGCACTGAACACACCGTCCATGAAAGCTGGGGTGTAAAGCGACCGCTATGGCCACTGTGTGGCGCTACAGAGAGGCCACCGATAACTATAGACCACAGCCTTAAAGCTTCATGTTTTTTTACCAAAGGTGTACCTCCTGGGGGCCCACGGTTGGTGTAGTGGTTAGCACTCTTGCCTTTGCAGCAAGAGGTCCCGGGTTCATGATTGGTCGGAACAAGGGGCCTTCTGCAAGGAGTGTGCATGCTCCCTGTGGTGCGTGTATTCTCACCGGGTACCCTGGCTTCCTCCCACAGTCCAAAAACATGCAGATTTGGGGATTGGGGACTGGCGACCTGTCCAGGGTGCACCCTGCCTCTCGCCCTATGTCAGCTGGAGTTAGGCACCAGCGACCCTTAGTGAATGAAGCGTTAGAAAATGAGTGAGTGAGTGAGTGAGTGAGTGTACCTTATTTATAGATTTATCATCTATAAATAATTCACATTTGTGAGGACCCATTGTCCCCAACCCTGTCTTACAAAAATTACATTCCCACACAGTTGAACAAATAGATTTTTTTTATCCTAGTTATGATTCTTTTGGAAATATTCCTGCTAAAGTTGGTCGATGGTGGCGTGTGACAAAAGCAAATAAACGCAGCATGTATCAAAACCGCACTTCAAGACTGAAGATTTCCTACAGGTTTTTGTCCGTGTCCACATTTCTGTGTTTTTTTCTAGCGTAGAAGATGAATGAAATTTCGCATTATTTTGCTTGTCGAAATTATATCGCTTTTGAGACACAGAAGTATTGAATTTTTTTAACATATGATTTTTTTAGCTGATGTCACAAATAAACGTTTTTTTGGATTAGCGTAAAAAATATCAATTGATGCTTCTGTCCACTAGATGGTGCCAAGTGCTCACTCTCACTAGAGCTGTTGTGTGAATATGTTGCAGTAAATGATTGAGCAAATTCTCAGTATATCGCAATATCGTAATAATTTTGTATTGTGACTTAAATATTGCAATAATATTGTATCATGACTTACAGTAAATATTGTGTTGTGACTTTAGTATTGCGATAATATTGCATCATGACTTATAGTCAGTATCATATCATGACTTAAATATTATAATAAAATTGTATTGTGACTTAAATATTGCGATAATATCGTATTGTGACTTAAATATTGTGATAATATTGGCACTTACAATAAATATCATATCGTGACTTAAATATCGTAATAATATTGTATTGTCACTTAAATATTGCGCTAATATTGTATCGTGACTTACATTTTATGTTAATATTGTATTATGGATTCCAAGCCCTAGATATTTATAATTTTTTGTAAGGGTTGCATATGTTTCTGACATATTTTTACTAGTTGTGACAAAGATCACAAATATTTCAACAAAAAAAGTGGGTGACGCCTTGTGACAAAAGGAAATTGTCCGAACTACAAGTACTGAACTACAGTTGGACTGGATTTGTTACAGTACTTAGTTGTTTTTTGTGCCTAAACTTAACCGTGTTTATTGTCAAATAATGATCATCATCACCTTTATTTCATTCCTCATTTGCACCAAAGGTGGTGCAAGTATTTAAACCACTGTACAATTTATGTACATGTTTGTACACGTCAATAAATAATTTACCTTTAGTTTAGAAAATGCGTTCGCTACAAAACGTAATGGCGAAACTGTTTAACTGTGTGGGAACATAATTTGTGAGAGACAAGTTTGCAATCCCCATTCATTTTTCACAGTTTATGAAGAATTTTTTTGGAGCCTGTGTAAATGAAAACGCACCTTTGCCGTTCTTCATGTATGATACGGTGGATGAGCGGTAGAGCGAGTCGTCTTTCAGCTCAAAGGTCAAGGGTTCAGACGTGTCACAGCGTCACGTATACATACTTTATTACCTCGTACGTTATTATGATGTCGTACTCACTCATTTTGCTTTTTTTTTTTTTTTTGATGCACACACTGATGAGGATATACTATATATATATATATACGTATATATTATATGTGTGTGTGTATATATACACACACATATATATATATATGTGTATATATACATGATAGCTGACAGATGCTAGGCTATATGGTGAGCTAACATTAGCTCTCAGTGTAACTGTACCCATGTTCCAAGCATGTTGACACTGAGCTAACAATGCTAGTTGTTGTGTGGGTCAGTGCGTTTTTCTGTGTGTGTGTGTGCTAAGGCTTACTAATGGATCATGCAGGTACTGACTCACTGAGTGTTGTTCCACTGGTTTGTTTGCTTAGCGCCGCACTGTAAGTGTGTGTGTGTGTGTTCTTGTACTTGCTGCAGAGTGAGGACCAAAAATCGTATAAACCCTACAGAGTGAGGACATTTTGACAAAGTGAAGACATTTTGGCTGGGCCTCACTTTTTTCACCACTTAAAGGGCCTTTTCAGGGTTAAGACCTGGTTTTAAGTTTAGGGTTAGAATTGGGCTTAGGTTAGAGAAAGGGTTAGGGAATGTATCATGTCTATGAGAGTCCTCACTTTGATAGAAGCGCAAACATGTGTATATATATATATATATATATATATATATATATATATAATCATTTTGAATTGCATTAAATGACAGTATTCATTCATTAAACAGTAAATACAACATCTGGAACAATTAAAAATAAGAGAACTGAGGTTGAACTAAGGCTTAAAATGTGCAGTACATATTAACAGTTAGGCTGCAGAGATTCATCGATTATTAATCTTTTACTAAAATAGTTAATATAGTAAAAGTAACTATAATAGTAAAATTAATTATAGAAAAACTACAGTATGTAAAAGACAGAAAAGTGTAATAATTTTATATTAAAATAATTTGAATGAGCTGAAAATAAGAGAAGTGAGATTTAACCTGTTATATATAACAGTAAGTGTTGAAATATACATACTAATCAATTAATAATTATTTACTAAATTCATTGCCAACTATTTTGATCATCGATTTATCAGGTATAACAAGTTTTTCAACTGAATCATTTTGGTTTGTGGACAAAACAAGACATTTGAGAACATCATTTCCAGGTTTAACAAACACTGATCAATATTTTTCAACATTTTATGGACCAAACATCTCATTAATTGTGTAAGAACAAATATACAGATTAATAGTTGAAAATAATAGTTAATTGCAGCCCAAATTACACGAAACACTTAAAAATACCATACTCAATTAATGCTGGGCGATATGGGAAAAATCTTAGCAAAATATTTTTACAGCATTTGATATCGATATATGTCACGATGAAAACCTAATCAGTAAGTCTTGGTGATATGATTTATAAATAATCTGTGTATATTCTGAGTCCTGATATAGCAGAAATTTGTGGATATAAAGCTGCTCACACGTTATTTCTTGATTAAAACAGATTACTGATGCAGTTAAAATCAGATTACTTCAGTGTTGCAACCAGACTGTTTTTGTTACTTAATCAGAGAAATCCAGTGTTCTTAATCAGATTATTTGAGTTTATGTAATACAATTATTTTAGTGGGCACAATCATTACAATCAGATTATTCTATTGGATGTATTCAAATTACATGGCTGTATGAAATCACATTTTCATTGTGTTAGAAACAATGATGTTGACTATAAATATCGTCAAAGTCTGCTATTACACAAATACAGTAATTAACCTTTTCAATGTTACATGGAACTTGGCTGTAAAAACCACATTTCTGAAAAATAGTGAGGTGGGCAGATTATTAATCTGCACTGAATTGTGTAAATGTGTAATGTAAATTGTCAATCCTCGTCAGAGGGAATGGCTGCTGTATGGCTGCTGTATATAATTGTTATGTAATATATCAAACATGGAGTTGCTGTATTGGGATATTATCAGTATTGTGTGCAAGTTATTCTTTGTTTCCTGCCTCTGGTGACTTACATTTATGGAAAAATAAGGCAAAATCTGTGGATAAGAACCATGTGGACTAAGTCTTTTGTTGGTTTAATCTGCTCCGTTGTTAATCCAGTGTTTCCATATGGAAGTCACACAAACGTCTGAGCACAAGAGGGAGAAACGGTTGCTCAGAAAGTGTTGTGGCTTTTGCCCACTCAACTCACATGTCTTGCATGTACTTCCTGCCGGGAGAGCGTAGGCAAAGCACAGAACAATTCTTTTTTATTCTCTTCTGACAGACTGCACCCAGAGCTTATTATGTAAACAGGAAAATTGCTGCTTCGCTTTTACACTCAAATGTTCCATTTCAGCTGAAGGGAAGTAATGATGATCATGATGATGATGATGATGATGATGATGATGGGTTGTAAAAGAACACCAACGCTACCAATCTGTGCTTTCAAGGTTGGTTTCATATCTCCCACATTCTCGCTCGCAGGGAAATTGCAACTGTTTGTGCCCTAATCTCGTGGGCTACTGAGTGAGTCCTTGTTTGTCCGATGCCGAGTCTAATTGAGGTAATTGTGTGTAAATTGCAGTCCTCACCAGCATCACTTAACGTTCCCTCGACCCACTTGACACATGTATACCTTCCCGAGTACGCGGCACAAAGGAGATCACCGACAGGGGAATTGCCCCTTCGAGAACACTGCGTTGTAATTTTCCCATCACCATGGTGACATCTTTAGCATGTGGCGGTGGGAGTCGGGGACTGAGGTGCAATTATGTCCAACAGGGAGGACAGTAGAAGACAGCGACAGGAGAGTGGTGGTGGTGGTGGTGGAGGAGGAGGAGGAGGCGATGTGGAGAGATTCTGGTCTGTGAAAGACTGGACTTTCTCAGGAATGACACACGAGTCAGAAGTGGAGGTATAAAAGAGCCTCACAGAATGGACGGACTCCTGAGACAGTGGTCCTTTGTCAGCAGCAGTGACACCGTGAGACAAAGGACACATAAGTAAGCGGTTGTTTTCACGGAGTGGTCGGTTGCAGTCGCAGCAGTTTTGTCAAATCAGTCATGAGTTTAAATAGTCAGACAACAGGGTTTCTTTGTTTTTGGGTTGTTTTACAAAATGAAGTGTGAGTGTGTGTAGTACTCAAGACCACACCAGCAAGACCAATACCAGACTGTACCCCAGATCAAGACTTGTAGGGACAGAGACCATGA
Source organism: Brachirus orientalis (assembly GCA_016785285.1). Classification (NCBI taxonomy): domain Eukaryota; kingdom Metazoa; phylum Chordata; class Actinopteri; order Pleuronectiformes; family Soleidae; genus Brachirus; species Brachirus orientalis. The sequence continues at coordinate 694,829 of JAFBJR010000286.1, forward strand.
GGACTCATTTTGGTCTTGACTTGTTCTTGCCCTACGTAGCTCTTGATCTTCGTTGTGGTACACATCTGGATTTGGTCTCACCCTACATTGGTTTTGGTCTCTGTACAAATCTGGTCTCAATCTTGATTTTGTCTTGCCCTAGTTTGCTCTTGCTCTTCGAACAAGTCTGGTCTTGGTCTTAAATTGATACCCTGCTTTGGTCTTGTTCTTGGCACAAGTCTTGTTCTGGATTTACTTGGTCTTGCCCTGCTTTGCCTTCGGTCTTGGTACAAGTCTGATTTTGGTCTTGATTTGTGGCACAAATCCAGCACAGCTTTTGCTAACAGACAAACAGACAAAAACAAATGGTGACAAGAACATAACCTCCTTGGCGGAGGTAATTAACTGCAGTACCATTAAATTTCCACAAGGTGTCAGGACATGCACATAAATGAATATAGTTCTGCCTATGTGTTACATGATCAGGCTTTGCAGTGAGTGCGTCGTCATATAATAATAAAAACATTCCTGTGTCCAGACGGCATTTTGGACCAAAACCATCTGTTCCTTGTACCATTACACACCTTTCCTGAAAGCTTAATCAAAATCTGTCCATTAATTTTTGAGTTATTTTGCTAACAGACAGACAGACAAACAAACCAACACTGGTGAAAACATAACCTCCTTAGTGGAGGTAAAAAAAACCCAGGTACCAGGTACTATCACTAATGAAACAGGGGAAAAAAACAAGTAGAGTTGAGCTGAGCCATGCTGTGCTGGGCCATGCTGGAAGTATGCCTTTGGAATGACTGACTCTGGACGTTTTTCACAAGAGTTCCAATGTCCATCTTGAATCTTGAATTGTCCCAGGGTCCAGGACAGGCAGAGCGCCTCCCTGAGGCCTGATTTTAAACATTTTCTAACCTTTGCCCTTTGATTCAAACCACTTACAAAACAATTAAGTTAACCACAGCAGGTGATGGAAAGTGGAGCCTATTTTTAAAACATCTAATTAATTAGATAGAAACCTCACGAGGTTCAGAGGAGCTGCTAATTGGTGTAAGCTCTGGGGCTTAAGGTGAAAGGAAGAGGCTGTATTTTTATTATTATTATTAGTATATGATTTGACAAGAGTAGTCCACTGGACTAAGTAATTTATCCTCTACTGTCCTTGTTCTGGTCCTGGTCCTGGTCCTGCAGGAGTTTTTTTTTGACTAACTTGTTTGTGCTGGTGTCGTCAGGAGCGAAGCTTCCTCTGCTCGTGTCCAGGGAACTTCTGCTGCTCTGCTCTGTGTCCACCAACCACAGCTGCTGGACTCATTTGGACTGACTGTACCTTTTGTCCATTGTATAAGATTGTATGTGTGTGTGTGTGTTATTGTACTTGCTGCAGAGTGAGGACCAAAAATTGTATAAACCCTACAGAGTGAGGACATTTTGACAAAGTGAGGACATTTTGGCTGCTCCTCACTTTCTGTCACCCCTTAAAGGAGCTTTTTCAGGGTTAAAACTTGGTTTTAGGTTTAGGGTTAGGCATCAAGTTGTGATGGTTAAGGTTAGGGTAAGGGGTTAGAGAATGTATTATGTTTATGAGGGTCCTCACTATGATAGAAGCGCAAACGTGTGTGTGTGTTTTTTTTTGGGGGGGGGGGGGGGGGGTCAGGTGTCATTGTCGTGTGTGTGTGTGTGTGTGTGTGTGTGTGTCACCCTGTCGTTGGCCAGGTTCACAGTGTGGGTGTAAAGAACATGGAGATCAGGTTACTCATTTTTCTCTGGTACAGGTCTCTCTCTCTCTCTCTCTGTCTCTCTGTCTCTCTCTGTCTCTCTCTCCCTCTCTCTCTGTCTGTCTCTCTCTCTCTCTCTCTCTCTCTCTCTCTCTCTCTCTCTCTCTCTCTCTCTCTCTCTCTCTCTCTCTCTCTCCTCTCTCTCTAAGTAGCAGCAGAGACCGCTGAGTCGCGCGCGCACAAAGGCGAAGCAGAGCAGAGCAACTATTTATAGATCACTTCTGGCCTACTTGGCAACAGGAAGGAGATGAAGACAAGGAGAGGAACTATGGAGGCCAAGGAGGGACAAAATAGAAAATAGAACACCCAACTGGAGCAAAGTCACTTCTGCTCTGCTGCACTTGTGAAGCAATAGAAAAAAGAAAAAGTTATAAAGTTCCACTTTTTTGACTTAAGAAGCTCAGAGTGACAGAATTAAAGGCGTTAAAGGCTCAGTACCACATTTTTGTGTCCGAGTGAGCAGTCTGTTGTGGAAATGTATCACATGCATGGGAATTTTGTTTAAAAAGTAAATAAATAAATAACTTTGTTGATGTTCTTTTAAGAAAAGAACATCAACATTTTCTCCAAAAATGTTTGGGCTGTTTTTCTTGAAATAACATGGAATAATTTTCCTGAAAAAAGTAATTTTGGTGGCCCTGTGATGGACTGGCGACCTGTCCAGGGTGTACCCTGCCTCTCGCCCCATGTTAGCTGGAGATAGGCACCAGCGACCCCTGCGACCCTTAGTGGATAAAGCGGTAGAAAATGAGTGAGAGAGAGTGAGAGTAATTTTGGTTCTGTTTTTCTGAACAAAAAGTGATAATAAATGGAAAAAAATTGCAATTTCAGCTCTATATTTCCGAAACAACACCATAATTTTCCAAAAAGGTAATTGTGGCTCTGTTTATCCTGAAATAATGTGATAATAAATTAATAAAAAATAATAATTGCAGCTCTGTTTTTCTTGGAAAACACCATCATTTTCTTCTGAATTAATGTGATAATTATAAAATAAAAATAGCAATTTCAAGTCTTTTTCCCAGAAGAACACCATCATTTTCCTTTTTTTCTGAATTAATTTGAAAATAAAAAAATAAAAAAATAAATATTATTTTTCTGGAAGAACATCATAATTTTCCTAAAACAAGTTGTTTTGTGTCAGTCTTTCCTGAATTAACATGATAACTTATTTTTCTGAACTTATTTTTTCTACTATTCTTCCTAGAAAATGAAACATTGGCTCTTTTTTTACAGAAATAACATTTTCTTTACAAAAACTGCATCTCTGCTGTATTTCTGACCTATATAATAATGTCGTGGGGAATGCCTTTAATTCCCTTCTATAGTTCAGGCCTTAAACCTATCACAGCTTTTTCTTATTTATAAGTTTTCACTATTAAAATTACACTTTACTTGTCTTTTACACCAAAATTAGCACTTAACAGTTTTTTTGTGGTTTGTTTGTTTGTTTGGTGTTTTTTATCACAACAAAAGAAGAAAAGTACGACCCAAAATAAAGTAGATCCAGAGAGACGCTGTTAGCTTTAACTTCTCTTTCCCACAATCGTATGGTCCGTTAATAGTTCCAACTTTTGTGAATTTGTAGAAAGTCAAGTACAGAACATTCTGAAGTTCAGAAAACTTAAGAGTTAACAAGTTGTCGCAGTTGAGCACGTTGGACCAAAACAAAGGTGATGAAACCAGATGTTAGTGGATTTTTCATCACGTGACTGTAATGCCCTGTTTATTTTGCATTAGCGTGTTTTTTAGGGTTCACAAATTGATTCAGATTCAACTTGTGTTTGACTGGAAAATCAAATTTCTGATGCTTTTTGGTGTGTCCCTGTGTCCTTCCTGTATCTAAACATCACTAAAGTGTCACAATAAACACTTCAGCCACTTCTGAGAAAGAAGGGCTTCTCTGTATATCTGTGCTCGAGCAAGCGGTTTTGAAAAGTCGAGTTTAGTTACGTAACTAGCACAGTTGCTGTGCAACAAACCCTCCCCCATCAGCTACTCCCGGTCATGGGCGTAAACATTCAACCTGAAGAAGAAGAAGAAGAAGCACTGCAGAGCAGTCAGTCAGCTGGTAGCTGGCCAATCACAAGAGACTCAGTGTTCTGGGGGCGGGCATTAGCTCAGAAACAGAGTGCCTGTTCAGAGGCTGGCAGAGAGCAGCAACAAACTGGCTTAATCTGAAGAGACTATGAGGTTTTTGACCATAAATATGATTTAATTTATCTAAGTAGACGTCAGTAATCTCGAGTTTTGGTTCAAAAAGACCATTCTATGTGACCTTTAACCAATATTGGACAGGTAATGAGAGTCAGATTAAGGCCAACCTAATTAAGTACATGATTTTCTGCCTCATCATGATTGGATAACTGTGTGACGCGGTAATAAAGTGCTCAGTGAGTGTGTATTCAGTCGCGTTGGCAGCTCATGCTGCCGCATAATGACTCGACATCAATCATGAGATGTCGGTTAAGATTTCCACTCGTCCACACTTGTGCTTTAGGATTAGCTGTCTGTCTGGGCTGCATGTCAATGAAGAGCCATTAGCAGCGCCTCAGAATCCCTGAGCAGAAAACACTCCTTCACCTCCACGACTCCCAACACGGCTGAATGAGGAGATGACGTCACTCTCAGGCCCACGGTTATTGAAGCTTCAGGCCTTATAGGGAAGTCGGCGTTAAGGGATTTCACTTTAATCCACCGCAGGAATGTGGTTTTCAGACCTACAGTACAGACCTATAGGAGGGAAGCAGGGATTCAGAACATTTAGTCTCCTCTTCTTCCATTTAATCCATTCAAACCTGCTGCTGGAGATGGACATTGGATCTAATCTTCTCTGTTTGTGGAAGAAGCCTTCTCGAAGTCAAAGATGTTGAATGTCATTGTTGCAAAAAAAGGGCGACTGGAGTTCGAAACACTGTTTTCATGAGGCAGGAAGGACCGATCTACACTACCAGTCAAAACACATACACACAAGGTGTGTCCAGACTTTTGACACATTTAAAGTTTTTGCAATTTCCCGGACTGACTGATATTGCTCTTTACTTAGCTGATTGGTTCTTGCCATAATATGAATTCTAACAGTCAAATAGGGCTGTCAGCTGTGTACCAACCTGACTTCTGCACAACACAACTGATGGTCCCAACCCCATTAAGAAGGCTAGAACTTCCACAGATGAACCCTGGCAACGCACACCTGAAGTGAAAACCATTTCAGGTGACTACATCATGAAGCTCATTTAAAGAAGGCCAAGGGTTTTTTGCTGCGCTGTCAACAAAGCAAAGGGCGGCTACTTTGAGGAATTTAAAATATAAAACATATTTAGAGTTATTTCACACTGAATTAATTCATATGTGTTCCATATGTGTTCATTCATAGTTCATTCATAGTTTTGATGCCTTCAGTGGGAATCTACAATGAAAATAAAGAAAACCCATTAAATGAGAAGGTGTGTCCAAACTTTTGTGTATGTCAAGTTGCAATGGGAGTTGGAGTGGTAGTGATGCTAGAGGGTAATGGTGCTTTTCCACTACATAGTTCCAACAAAGCTTGGCATGGCACAGTTTGACTCTACTTGTTCTTTTTTGCTTTTCCCTTAGTGATAGTGATAAACGATGCCTTAAGAGGCTAATAATGCATATCATTTATACTCTAAAGTTGTAATTTTCCATTTTTGAGATGGAAGTTTCAATTGGAACAATCCTTGAAATCGTAAATCCTTGAGTTTACAAGTCATTCAAACTCCTAAAGTTCACAATTCAAGTGAATTGTGAACTTTAGGAGTTCACAATTCAATTTATGGCTGCTCCTAGCTTATTGCTGTAGTTACTGAGTTAATCACACACTATAGCTAATACTAGAGGCTAAAGGTAATGAAATCTCATCTCTTTTTTTATGTTTTGGTCCTGGATTAAATGAAATGTCAATATTTCAAATATATATCAAATGGGCCACTGAGCATCTAAACTTGTTGGGAAAAAACAGGGCTGCGTCTTATTTTCATCGAGTAATCGTTTGGTCCATAAAGTGTGAGAAAATGTTTCTCAAACCTGGAAATGAGGATGTTGTCAAATGTCTTGTTTTGTCCACAAACCAAAATGATTCAGTTTTATTGATTTATTTGTTATATGGAACAAAGAAACAAGAGAATATTCACATATAAGAAGCTGAAAAATCAGAGAAGCTAGATTTAATATTGACAGAACCCTCAGTCCGATTAATCGATTACCAAAATAGTTTATGAATAATTTAGTAATCGATTGGAGTAATTGTTTCAAACCAAGAAAAAAAACTTCCAAAAAATTATATCAGGACATTCCATCATGATATCTTAAGAATTTGTGATGATATTTCACAGAATTTCAGAATAAGAGTGTTTGTGTTGACATGAAACAAAATATAGTACACAATAAAAAAGTATTCATGATTCAAAATGAGTCTGTTAATAAAAAACATACATAACTCATTTATAACTCAATATTAAATAAAGGACCTCATTAAATTGAGTTTAGGGCCCCACCGAATTTAATCGCAAAATTAAAGGATGTTGTTGTACAAACTGATCTGACCAGCTCTTGTGTAGTTTGTTTTAATGTTGCTGTGTGTGTGTGTGTGTGTTCTTGTACTTGCTGCAGAGTGAGGACCAAAAATTGTATAAAACCTACAAAGTGAGGACATTTTGGCTGGGCCTCACTTTTTTCACCCCTTAAAAGGGTTTTTTCAGGGTTAAGACCTGGCTTTAGGGTTAGGGTTAAAATTGGGTTTAGGTTAAGGTTAGGGTAAGGGGCTCGAGAAGTTTTTGTCTATGAGGGTCCTCACTTGTGTGTATGTGTTGCATTGTCCAGTGCTTGTATGTTGGGCTACAGTGTGTGTTCTGTGTTTAAGTTGACACAGCTGGTGGGCAGGATGTCAGCTTCAGGCCTGTGTGTGTCTGTTTGTAATTCTCCCCTCTGAGCAGCAGCAGCAGCAGCAGCAGCAGCAGCAGCAGCAGCAGCAACAGCAGCAGCGCAGCAGCAGCCTTCCTCTGCTATAAATAGACTGTCTCTGTGTGTGTGTGTGTGTGTGCGTGCGCCCCACCTCTCCTCTGTGTGCCCAGACATAGTGATGTTCCTCCACATAGCACATAGCATTTCCATCTGTGTGTGTGTTTGTGTACATAGTGTATATGTGTGTATGTACGTGTGTGTGTTTGTGTGTTAATGTGTACAAGATGACGGTGGCTGTAATGATCACGTGTGTGTGTGTGTGTGCACATGGAGGACTGACACACACAAACTTGTTTTCATGTTGTTGGCATAATTCTTTCCCTCACTCTAACCTGAACCATCACAACTGAGTGCCGGGCCCTAACCTGACACCTGTTGTGAGGACCAGAGAAAGTGTCCTCTCAAATATAGGTTTGTAGGTTTTATGGACCTCACAAAGATAGAAATACAAGTACTCACACATACACCGAGTGCACCGGTGCACATGCACCGAGTCTGGTTTCCATGACTTCAGAGGACATTACATCCATTACTTCCATTCATTTCCTGGAGACTTACTCTAACCTTAACCATAAATACTAGTGCCCTAACCCTAACCCTGACCTTAACCTTAACCTAACTTTAAAACATGTCTTTACCTTCAAATGTGGTCATTTACGTTATGGGGACTTGATTTTTGTCCCCATAAGGAAGACAAGTCTAGCCAGCTACATGCACACACACACACATTCCCACACAGGTTTATTAATAACTAACCCTAACCTTAACCTAACAACAATTCAAATCTTAGTCCTAAACTTAACCAGTTCAGAAATGAGGTTCTGCCTCATTAGATTTATGACAGAAAATGTCTTCAATGGGAAACCAACTGCACTTGAATGGAAAATCCACACTATTGTGCGGATTTAGTGAAAACCCTGCCCTACTTCAATGGGAAATGCGTCCTGCTTCACTGGGAAACTCACTCTACTTCAAACGGAAGTAGAGTGAGTTTCCACTGTTCTTCCACAACCACAATTCAAATATTAGTCCTAATCTTAACCAGTGCCTCAGAAATGAGGTTCTGCCTCCTTAAGACCAGGTTTTGGTCTCCATGAGGACTGGTGGTCCTGACAAGGTCAGTGTTTAGGATAGAAAAGGTCCTCAAGAGTATAATATCTGAGCCAAACTCTTAAACTAAACCCAATTCTAACGAGGTCTTAACCCCCAAAAGACCTTTAAAGTACTTCAAAGACCAGACAAAATTATTTTTCACTGTGATCTGTTTCATCTTGTGTGTCACATCAGTCATTGTGTGAGAAGAGTTTAAGACATGAGACTGTGTTTGGTTTGTCAAATGTGCTCAGGATTAATCAAAAAATTCTCCTCCTTCTTCTTCTTCTCCTCCTCCTTCTTCTTCTCCTCCTCCTTCTTCTTCTTCTCCTCCTCCTCCTCCTCCTCCTCCTCCTCCTCCTCTTTCTTCTTCTCCTCCTCCTCCTTATTCTTCTTCTTTTTCTTCTCCTCCTCCTCCTTATTCTTCTTCTTTTTCCTCTACTCCTCCTCCTTCTTCTTCTTCTTCTTCTCCTCCTCCTCTTTCTTCTTCTCCTCCTCCTCCTTCTTCTTCTCCTCCTCCTTCTTCTTCTTTTTCCTCTATTCCTCCTCCTCCTCCTCCTCCTTTTTCTTCTTCTTCCTCTACTCCTCCTCCTCCTTCTTCTTCTTCTTCCTCTACTCCTCCTCCTCCTTCTTCCTCTTCCTCTTCTCCTCCTCCTCCTCCTCCTCCCCCTCCTCCTCCTTCTTCTCCTTCTTTTTCTCCTCCTCCTCCTCCTTCTTCTCCTTCTTCTTCTCCTCCTCCTTCTTCTTCTTCTTCCTCTTCTCCTCCTCTTCCTTCTTCTTGTCCTCTTCCTCCTCCTTCTTTTTCTTTCTCTTCTCCTCCTCCTCCTCCTTCTTCTTCCTCTACTCCTCCTCCTCCTCCTTCTTCTTCTTCCTCTACTCCTCCTCCCCCTCCTCCTCCTTCTTCTCCTTCTTTTTCTCCTCCTCCTCCTCCTTCTTCTTCCTCTTCTCCTCCTCTTCCTTCTTCTTGTCCTCTTCCTCCTCCTTCTTTTTCTTTCTCTTCTCCTCCTCCTCCTTCTTCTTGTCCTCCTCCTTCTGCTTCTTCTTCCTCTACTCCTCCTCCTTCTTCTTCTTCCTCTTCTCCTCCTCCTCCTCCCCCTTCTCCTTCTTCTCCTCCTCCTTCTTCTTGTCCTCCTCCTTCTTCTTCTCCTTCTCCTTCTTCTCCTCCTCCTTCTTCTGGTCCTCTTCCTCCTCCTTCTTCTTCTTCCTCTTCTCCTCCTCCTCCTCCTTCTTCTTGTCCTTCTCCTCCTCCTCCTCCTTCCTTTTATCTCCATCGTTCTCTTGTCTGTGGTCTTGCTCTGACTTTGAGTGATGTGTGTTTACAGCTCTGCAGAGAAGTGTGTGTGTGTGTGATAATGAGTTTCCTTTCTTCTCCACTTTCTGGTTTATCCCTCGTCCTCCATGCGTAAAATTGTTGCTCTCAGATTCTCTCTCTCTCTCTCTCTCGCACACACACGTTAACAGGCTCTTAACAGTTTCCTGTAGATTAATATCACACAGTTGTGTGTCTGTTTAAAATGAAATGACGCTCCATTTAAATAGTGTGTATCTCTGTTGTGTGTGTGTGCAGACGAGTATAAAGGAAGGACTGCTGCTGAAACAGACCAGCTCTTTCCAGAGGTGGAAGAAACGATACTTCAAACTAAGAGGCCGAACACTTTACTACGCCAAAGACGCCAAGGTGGGTGTTTACATACACACACACGCTTGTGCTTCATTCATAGTGAGGACCCTCATATATCTAATGCATTTCCTGGCCCCTTAACCTTACATTAACCATCACAGCAATACCTAAAACCAGGTCTTAATCCTGAAAAAGCCCTGGAAAGATGTGAGGACCAGACAAAATGTCCTCACTCTGTACAGTTTATATAATTTTTGATCCTCAAAAAGTCACAAATAAAAGAACACACACACACATAGAGGTTTCCATGACTTCAGAGGACATTGCATTAGCCCTGACCTTAACCTAACTTTAAAACATGCCTTCACCTTAAAATTGAGTCATTTACGTTATGGGGACTTGATTTTTGTCCCCATAAGGAAGACAAGTCCCCATAATGTGACTGTGGAGACAGATTTATGTCCCCACAACATAAGGAATACCAGCTACACACCATTTCTCTTTCTCCCTTCTTTTATCACATTAATTGATTTATCATCTTAATTTTCCTCCTCTGTTTTACTTTAAATCTGAGGTCTCAAACCCGTGGCCCGGGGACCACATGTGGCCCTTCAACTGATTTAACTGTCAGTTTCTAATATGTATGTTTTTTTTTTATATAGTATCCCGTATATAGAAACAAACACTTTTATTTTGAAATGATATGACATATCGTCATTATTGCTACATTATAATGGAATATTGTGATCTAATTTTAGCTCGCATCACTCACCCCCTGCTTTTCTCTCTCTTGACTGCCCCCTACTGACCAGAATAGAAGCTCCTGAGTTTGAGACCCCTGCTTTAAATAAGTTTGTTTTTTGTTCTTAACTTTTAATCTTTCTTTCTTTCCTTCATCTAACTGAACCTGCCTGGACCAAAATGTGTGTGTGTGTGTGTGTCTGTGTGTGTGAACACACATTAGTCTGGCAGCGCCTTGGCTCGCTGGCAAGAGAGGGCCCTGCACAGAGTGTCCAGGAGTCGCGTGTGCTGGCGGGTTCTGTCCGTGTGCTGGACGGGCGCGCGGCGCTCCCCCCCGCCTCTGGGTGCCAGTGGATCTGAGGAAGGCCTAGTGAGAATCCGGGTCAGCACAGCACGGCCAGAGGTCACAGGGTCAAACCAGTCGACCAACCGCTTAACCATCCACGCTGTATCACCTGTAAATGACAGTGCTGCATTCATGTCGCACGGCAATGCTGCAAAAAAACACGTCTGAAACACGACGACGGTTTATTAGCGGTGTTATATTTCAGGCTCCGCCCCCTTTAGAGGCTGCATTTGAAGGCTTCTGCAAATATGGATACTTTTCATACAAACTAAGTGAGCTTTTAATGAATTTTTAAAAATATGTATAGGTGACTCGGTTCAGAATCAAATTTTGTTCTAATATTTTCTGAAATTTTGTCGGAAATGACACAAACCTTTTGTTAAGGCCATGTGACATGAATGGACTGTATATAATATAGATAAATCCTCAGGCTGGGCAGCAAAACATGTTCTGTGGACTGATGCTAGGGATGGGGCCATATCTGTTTTTTTTTACCGTTCATCGCAATAAAAGGTGCTAACAATAAGTGAATTTCAATCATCATGAGAATCACCAGTAGAGAAAATCGTGAATCTATATCAGAGGAATGACTTGAAAACGTTTTTTCAATCCACAGTATTTTCCGTTTGCAGTCGGAACTCAGAATTTCTGACTCTGAAACTCGAATCGATCTCACCGACGTGGGATTCCAAGATGGCTGCCATTGTACAAAATACTGCTACTTTTTTTCCTTAATTGTTCTTGCGTATTTTTTTCACCTAAAATTAGTCTCGCCGTTTAATTTTTTAACTGTTGACAATGTTTGCATGTGCAAAATACCAGATCAAGCCTTGTTAGCGACTGGTATCGCTAACAATAGCGAGCCCGAGATATGTTAGCGTCAATGTCTTCTCAACTGGAATGTGATGAACTCGGGGGATGACGCCACTCCCTCTTCTGAGTTCCGAGTTCCAATATAAATGACGTGTCCTTGTGTTTTATTTTATACGTGCCACAAGGGGGCGCCTTCTTCTTTCAAGTCAGAATCACATAATTTATGATTTACAATAATTACAAAATTGTTTCTTATAAAAATGTCAGGCAAATTAATTACACTAAGAGTCAATAGCATATTTCTTTTATAATTATTGCGATAATATGGTAAATTGCAGATTTTTTTTAATATTGTCTCATTTCTAACTGAAACACTGTGTTTTGCTCGTCCTTCCTGCTTAAGCATTAAGTGGCTCGTTGGCTATGCTGGGAGAGCGAAGGGTTCATAAAATGAAGTATTATTACTATTTTTTATTACAAAAATAATAATAATGATGCGGTGAGTTCTCTCCATCATGGCCAGACGGTGACATTAGCCTCTAGATAAGACCATGTCCATCAACTCAGGTGTGTCCAGTGTGGCCTGGCTGGCTGTGCTGCCCTGTGCCTAACAAGACTGACCTCCTCATTGATCCTTCAGGAAGGCTACATCTCAGCATTTCACTCTCTCCTGTCCTCCTCTGTCACTGAAAAACAGATTTTATCCACTTAAGAAAAGGGTCCACATTATCTGAGGAGTATGTTCATGTCTTTATCCTGCTATTAGACAGACTTTTTCAACAGGAAACTGAAGTTTGTAAACCACTCGCTCTCCCACACCAAAGTCCATAGAGAAAATCAGTGATTTTAGCTCACAGGGACACGTGAGCTGCTGGTCTACTGCTGCCTCGTGTGGTCACTTTGTGTCACTGAGGTAAATCTGAACAAAGGATTTCAAACACTGAAGTGACAAAATAAGACATTTGAACTTAGTGATGGAGGCAGCAGTGGATCAACAACTCCTGTGTGCTGTGATGTAAAATCACTGATTTTCTCTATTAAGTTTGGTGTGGGAGAGTGAGTAGAGGTTCACTGTCACTGAAAGAAACAGATTGTAGCCACTTACCAAAAAACTGAATAAAATCTACATCGGTTTAAGTCTACAATATCATCGGCACATGTTTATATTTTTATCTCACTGTTAGACAGACTTTTCCAACTGGAAACTGAAGTTTGTAAACCACTCACTCTCCCACACCAAAGTCCATAGAGAAAATCAGTGATTTTACATCACCGCGCACAGGAGTTGTTGATCCACTGCTGCCTCCATCACTAAATTCAAATGTCTTATTTTGTAAATTTGGCCTTTAAAATCTTTTGTTCGGATTTACCTCAGTGACACAAAGTGACCACACGAGGCAGCAGTAGACCAGCAGCTCCTGTGTCCCTGTGAGCTAAAATCACTGATTTGGAAAAGTCTGTCTAACAATGAAATAAAGACGTGAACATGATCTGAGGATATCATAGACTTAATCAGGTGCAGATGCTACTATGACTGACTCTTGAGTCTTTTATTAAGAGGCTAAAATCAGTTTTTCCTCTTGAGTGAGCCCCTGTGTCACGTGACCTGCAGTAAACAGAAAATAGGAGAGAGGAGGTGAAGGAGTTAGGAAAGGAGATGGGATGAGGTCACTGAGATGCAGCCGCTGAGCTTCACTCTGGATCTATGGGTCACAGACGGTTTGGACATTTGCCTTTGTCCACCATCAACTGTCAGCTTTCATTACAGCTTCCCTTAAGACAGCGGGTGCGTGTGTGTGTGTGTGTGTGCATGTGTGTGTAAGAGAGAGACACACACGTGACACAGCCAAGAGCGATGTCACTGGGAGGGGGGGGGGGTGTTGATGCATGCCACTCATACTCAGGCTGTCTGACATTACACACACACACACACACTGATGAGCATGTGTGTGTATGGAAGTGCTTGGACACACACACTGAATAATCACTGGCTGGCCTCCCACTCCAGGCCTGGGGAGAGTGTCGTCGTTAACTGGGCATTCCCTCTGACAGCTGCAGCTACTCACACACGCGCACACACACACACGTTTGTGTCTCTATCAAAGTGAGGACCCTCGTAGACATAATACATTCTCTAGCCCCTTACCATAACCTTAACCATCACAACTAGATGCCTAACCCTAACCCCGACCTAAACCCAATTCTAACCCGAACCTTAAAACCAGGTCTTAACCCGGAAAAAGCCCTTTAAAGAAGTGAGGACCAGACAAAATGTCCTCACTGTCAAATCGTCCTCACTCTGCAGGGTCTGTACGATTTTTGGTCCTCACTGCAGCAAGTACAAGAACACATACACACCCACACTCAGAGCACTGGTTTTTGGCCTGTGGCTCTTGAAGAGCTCAGCTGCTGCTGCTGCTGCTGCTGCTGCTGCTTCATGCCGTGACACAGTGACTCTGTTTGTGTGCGTAGACTTTATTAAAGACAATAAAACACAAAAACATTTGCTGTCATGTTCTTCACCAACTGAAAAACATCAGACTGTTAATAAAGATACACTAACTTGTCGTCACAAAACAAACTGGAGATTCGGGATTTGACCGATTTGTTTGCTTCTTTGTCTTTTTCATTTCTTTGTTGTCATTTTTCACTATTTGTAACATTTTTTTCTTTTTTTGCACATTATGTACTGTATCTTTCTAGAATAGCTTCTCTCTTTGTGGCTCCTTGTTGTCATTGTCTTTGTTGTCATTTTCATCTCTTTTTGTTGTTCTCAGTCTCTCTTTTGACATTTTCACACTTTTGTGGTCATGTTAGGTCTTGCTTTAATATTTCTGTGTGTCTTTTGGGCATATTATCTCTTTTTCAAGAATAATTTCTCTCTTTATATCTATATTGTGTCTCTTTGTTGTCATGCTTGAAATCTTTGTATTTATTTTTTGTAATTTTTCACTTCTTTTCAGAAATTTTGGCAACAATGTGTATTTTTCACTCCTTTGTGGTTGTTTTGCTGTCTCTCTCTGTAGTATTTTTGTCATTTCTTGTCATTTTATGTCTCTTTCTAAAACAATGTATTACTTTATTACTCCTTTGTTGTCATTTTCACCTCTTTGAAGTTATTTCCTGAAGCTTATTTTAGTCTGTATTTTGTAATTTTACACCCCACTGTGGCCTTTTTGCCTTTTTTGTCTCTTTTATAGTATTTTTGTGACTTAATTGGCATTTTATGTCTCTTTATTTGGAAACAAAAGTCATTTCTACCTCTTTGGTATGACTTTTTTCTCATTTGTTCCTATTTTTGTCTGTATTTTGTAATTTTACACCTCTGCGTGGCCATTTTCCGTCTCTTTGTCATCATTCTGTGTTTATTTCTCATCAGCAGGCACCTCTCTCTGTTGCTATTTTGTATGTTTTTTGTCACTTTTTTCACCTCGGCTTTGGTCTTGTGTCTCTTTGCTGCCTCTTTGTCCTCCGTTGACATCACTTTGTCATCGCTTTTCTGCTTCTTTGTCATCGCTTATCTTACTTTCCAACAAGTTAACGGCCGTTCCAAACAGAACCACTGATCCCTCGAGCCCTTGGGCCGATGCCTGGGAGGCTCACGCCGTAATGCCTCCATGTTTCAGGAGGTATTTGGAGCTCGTATGTTATCTGACACTCGCAGCTTCGCATAATAAACCGAAAATAGACTTTAACTGCGGAAAGAAAAATAAAACAGTGTGTGTGCCATGTCTTTAAATATCATTTTTATCCTCGGAGAGAGAGAGAGAGAGAGTGCTTTCATTTGTTTCACCTGACACTGACAAGTTTCACCTGTTCATTTTAAGGTCCTGCTTCTTTGTGTCCATAACGAGACGCCTCTCTCTCTTCACAGTGTCACATTATCTTCATGCGCTAGTGTTCAAGTAGACAACAAGCAGAAAATAAGAGCTGATGACAGACACTTGTCCATAGGTTGACTCTCTTGTTCTCTCTCTCTCTCTCTCTCTCTCTCTCTCTCTCTCTTTCTTTCCCTCTCTCTTTGTCTTCTTCTTTTGGGACACTTGTCCTCACACCTTGTCCTCTCTGCAGTCTCTTATCTTTGATGAGGTGGACCTGTCAGATGCCAGCGTTGCAGAGTCCAGCACGAAGAATGTCAACAACAGCTTCACAGTGAGTATACACACACGCACACACACGGTTTCCATGACTTCAGAGGACATTACATTGACTTCCATTCATCCTGGAGACTTACTCTAACCTTAACCATAATTTCTAGTGCCCTAACCCTAACCCTGACCCTAACCTTAACCTAACTCTAACCTCAGTCTAACTTTAAAACATGTCTTCACCTTAAAATGGAGTCATTTATGTTATGGGGACTTGATTTTTGTCCCCATAAGGAAGACAAGTCCCCATAATGTGGAAAAAGTGTAAACAGATTTAGGTCCCCACAACATAAGGAATACCAGCTACAAATACACACACACATTATACGGTAGATAGTTTGCTAATGTCACCAAAAAACATTGTAATAACCTAAATGATAAAGAAATACAAAACATGCCACAAAATGTTGTTAAAACATGCTTAAATTATGATGAAACATGTCACTAACATCACTAACATGTGAATAACTTTAGTGATATTGAATATAGTAAAAAAAAAAGCTACAAAATGTTTGAGTAAAATTATGAAAAATGTTACTAACGTAACAAAGATTTACTAATGTTACAAAAATATTTTACCATCACCCCCAAAAAAGTGATAGTAAAATTAATTTAAAAAAATGTGACTAACATTATCAAAAAAGTATTCATAATTTTAACCGTAAAACAATAATGAAACATTTTACTGATGTTTAAAAAATAGTTTTGTAATGTAGTGAAAAATTTTACTGATTTTACTGCAAATGATGTCGTTAACATTCCCAAAAAATACACCGTAGTAGTGTTTACGAAAACCAACAAGTAACTAATATGAAAAACTGTTAGTAATGTCACCAAAAAAACAACACAATTTTAATTTTTTTAGGAAAACATGTTGCTGTTTTAAAAAAATATTTTTGTAACATTACGAAAAATATCAGTGATGTCAGATTTTTTCAACAATGTCACAAAAAGTTATGTTACTAATGTTAATAATAAAATAATGCAAATCATTTACTAACAAACGCGTTAGTAGCATTACAAAACCATGGTAAAAATTTTTTTTTACTAAATTTATATTAGTAATGTGTGTTACGATAAAACACGTTACTAATATGAAAAAAAAACAGTAATGTCAACAAAAAACACAATTTCATTTTTTATAAAACATGTGACTGTCGGTGACGTCACAAAAACACGGAACATGGAAGGAAGCGATTTTAAACGAGCAGCACGGATGAAAACAGTGAGGTGTCTTGTCCTTTCTATAAATGTCTCTCCTCCCCTCCAGTGTTTCTATAATTAGAAACATGAGGAAGAGGAGGAGGAAGAGGAGAATACTCTGCTATTTGTCTGTCATGTTCATGAAAACAATTATGCTGCTGCTGCTGCTGCTGCTGCTGCTGCTGCTGCAGGTGTGTGTTCACAGCTGAGCTCAACGTGGTTCAGTGGGCATCAGCATCTCAGTGAGGAAGAGGAGGAGGAGGAAGGGGGGGGAGGGAGGAAGGGAGATAGGGGGATGACCCAAGAGGAGAAAAGGAGAAGTAAGAATGGAGGAGAAGTGAATGTAGAGACATGGAGGTGAATGAACACAATGAATGATTGATGGGAAACGGCAGCAGATCAGTGTGAGGAAGAGGAAGAAGAGGAGGAGGAGGAGGTGGGAAGTCGATCCTGCGGTGATGTCACAGTAGCGCTCATACGGTACTGTAGAGAGAGAGAGAGTGAGAGGACATGAAGAGGACATGAAGACGTAGCCGCAGCAGCAGTTGTGAAGGTAACGTGATAAATGTGGCTTCACTTTTCCACATGCAAAACACGTGTGAATGTGCATCGACCCGTGTCATGCAGACGGAGAGAGAGAGAGAGAGAGAGAGACAGAGAGGGAGACCAGACTGCAGTGGACGATAGAGAGAGAGAGGAAGCAGCAGAGGAGACATGGCAGCTGTGACTGTGTCTCTCTGTCTGTCTGTGCGTCTAAGGACGAGTGATGCCGCCGCTCGTGTCTTCTGCAGGTTGGTGTCTCGTGGTCGGACGATGCATTGAATGTGCACAAATGCTCAGAGATGCTAATGTCGGTCAGCGTGTTTACTGTAGAGACTCGGTGCCGACAAACCTGCAGCCAATAATAACACTTTAAATGGAGAGTTTATGTTTTCTGGTGTGGTGGTATGAGGTGCTCATACATGTTCAACATCGACTGTGCTCTATGTGACACGCGTGTATACAGTGAAGGAATGGGGACAACCAGGAAAGAGTCAGCTCACAAACTCTACGTCACTTTAAGTCTACAATATTTTAAGAACATGTTCACGCCTTCATCTCACTGTTGGACAGTCTTTTCCAACAGGAAAGTGAAGTTTGTAAACCACTCGCTCTCCCACACCAAAGTCCATAGAGAAAATCAGTGATTTTAGCTCACAGGGACACAGGAGCTGCTGGTCTACTGCTGCCTTCTGTGGTCAGTTTGTGTCACTTAAATAAATCTAAATTAAGATTTTCAAATGCCAAAGTGACAAAATAAGACATTTGAACTTAGTGATGGAGGCAGCAGTGGATCAACAACTCCTGTGTGCTGTGATGCAAAATCACTGATTTTCTCCATGGACTTTGGTTTGGGAGAGTGAGTGGTTCAACTTAATTTTCTTGTCAAACATGGTGGTGGAGGTAGTGGTGGCAGTGGAAGTGATGGTAAGGGTGGTGATGGTGATGGTGGAAGTGGTGAAGGTTCAGAATTGACTTTGAGAAGCGGTAGCAGTTCTCAGGTCTTATCCTCACAGAAACAGAACTTTCTCTGTACAATCTTTTTTGTTCTTTGTTTTGCGTAAACACATCATCTTTTTTAAGCTGTAGTTCATATGCCAGGCCTGTGTGTGGCGCTGTAACACTGCCACAGAAATACACCAAAGACAGAGAATGAACATGAAGCTGTCATAAACAGTTTAGGCAGAACCTCATTTCTGAGGAACTGGTTTTAAGGACTGAGATTTGGATTGAGGTTCGGTTAAGGTTAGGGTTAGTCATAAACTGGTTATGGTTAAGGTTAATGATGAGGCTCTCTTTAGTCTGTTTAATCGACTGGAAGTCAGTCCTTAAAAGGACAGCTGTGTGTGTGTTCATGTTGGGTGTCCCTTCATTATCAGTTCATCTGTAACTTCTCTGCCAAATGAGGCTTGTGGTTGTGTGTCCCCATTATTTACAGATGCAGATTCTGATCAAAGAGCTGGTCCTCGCTGTCACTTGTTATCACACACACACTCTGGTTTCCATGACTTCAGAGGACATTACATTGACTTCCATTCATTTCCCGAAGACTTACTCTAACCTTAACCATAATTACTAGTGCCCTAACCCTAACCCTGACCCAAACCTTAACCTAACCCTAACCTCAGCCTAACTTTAAAACATGTCTTCACCTTAAAACGGAGTCATTTACGTTATGGGGACTTGATTTTTGTCCCCATAAGGAAGACAAGTCCCCATAATGTGACTGTAGAGACAGATTTAGATCCCCACAACATAAGGAATACCAGGTACACACACACATCTGATATAGTCGGCTCTGAAGGTCAGTCATCAACAGAGGTTTTCCACACTTGAGGGATGCCTCAAGCCATTTTTGGAAACATTCGTGTCTGTTTCCCCTGGCAACCAGTCTTATCTACTGTATGTGCGCACACACACACACACACACACACACACGTTTGCACTTCTATCAAAGTGAGGACCCTCATAGACATAATACATTCCCTAGCCCCTTACCCTAACCTTAACCATCACAACTAGATGCCTAACCCTAACCCTGAAACCAGGTCTTAACCCTGAAAAAAGTGAGGACCAGTCAAAATATTCTCACTCTGTAGGGTTTATATGATCGTTGGTCCTCACTCTGCAGCAAGTACAAGAACGCACACACTCCAGTTGCTGGTAGAGAGTGTATTGTGATTAATGGCTGAGAAAAACATAAGAGCGTGAAGGGAAGAGAAGAACAGATGTTCTTCACTGACATTGTGAAAGACCATCAATCGAGTTGATTGATCAGGGAAGTAGACGTCAGGTCCGTGTCATTCAGCAAACACTCAGTCATCCCCATAATCGATCAGCGTGCCACTTATTAAAGCTTTAGAAGGAAGACTCATTTTCAGTTTGTCGTGGTGGATCGTTCTTCAGGACCCAAGAGCAGGCGGGCTACGAGGAGCGATGATCTTCTGTGAAGACGACGTGCAGCTCCGGACGACGATCAGAGGCAGTGAAGACGGGGAACAATTCCAAAACATGGCAAAGGGCAGGGAAGACAACGTGCAGCTCACCCAGAGACGAAGACACAGTGAAGACAACATTCAGTTCCAAAAACCACAGCAGTCAGAGCTTTGGTGACGGCTGGTGTTCAGGGTGAAGCTCTAGCACAGACAGCACAGGAGTTTGTCAAAGTTAACGTCAAAAAAACAGCAAAATAAATGTTAGTAAAGGTCTGGAGAACCGTGACTTTAACACTGGGAATACTGGTGTAAGACAGAGGTGGCTGATGTGGAGACTGGAAACACAGAGTGAAGGTAGGAGGACGCACGGGTGGAGACAAGGCGGATCATGACACAGTTG
Organism: Brachirus orientalis; assembly: GCA_016785285.1. Classification (NCBI taxonomy): domain Eukaryota; kingdom Metazoa; phylum Chordata; class Actinopteri; order Pleuronectiformes; family Soleidae; genus Brachirus; species Brachirus orientalis. Next base: position 714,914 of record JAFBJR010000286.1, read on the forward strand.
TTTTAATCTTTTCAACAAACAATATAAACCTACTTTATTTTTACCTCGAGGCACAAAAATACAGCAAAAAATTGTTTATTGTCCATAGAGAAAATCAGTGATTTTAGCTCACAGGGACACAGGAGCTGCTGGTCTTCTGCTGCCCCGTGTGGTCAGTTTGCGTCACTGAAGTAAATCTGACCACAGGATTCCAAACACCAAAGTCACAAAATAAAACAATTGAACTCAATGATGGAGGCAGCAGTGGATCAACAACTCCTGTGTGCTGTGACGTAAAATCACTGAATTTCTCTATGGCCTTTGGTGTGGGAGAGTGAGTGGTTTCCTATTGGAAAAGTCTGTCTAACAGTGAGATAAAGAAGTGAACATATTCTTAGATGGAAACAGATGTACACTTTACTTCCTTTGTTTCCTTGGAATTTATCTCACTGTTTGACATACATACAGTACATTTGTGTTCACAGAGACAGAATTAAGTCCATGTTTGCAGTTTGGTTTGCTCTGAATATGTAATTTGGTACAGTATGTTCTGGTTTGACTTTTGGCTGCTGTGCCAGTGGCATTTTTGCATCTTTGCACCTCTGACTTACACTGCTGCCTCTTACACAAGAGCGATCCTCTCAGAATAGCTTCTACCCTTCTGCTCCTGCTTCTTTTATAGCTGCATGTGTGAACGTACTGTTAATGACAAAGAGGGAGGCTGATAGACCATGTTTGAATATGTACATATGCAGGTTTAATGCAGAAAGAAACTTAGTGTTTCAGCTGAAACACTTACAAACTTACACGTTCACTCATGTACATTTTACAGACACACACACACACACACACATACAGAACTGTGAAGCAGGTGATGTATCACTTTGAAAACAAACTAAATCTTGTTTTTAATAATAATGACTATGTCACCTTAAGTTTAAAATATATTAGAAATATGTTTATGTCTTCATCTCACTGTTAGACAGACTTTTCCAACAGGAAAGTGAAGTTTGTAAACCACTCACTCTCCCACACCAAAGTCCATAGAGAAAAATCAGTGATTTTAGCTCACAGGGACACAGGAGCTGCTGGTCTACTGCTGCCTCATGTGGTCAGTTTGTGTCACTTAATTAAATTTGAATGAAGGATTTCAAACACTGAAGTGACAAAATAAGACATTTGAACTTAGTGATGGAGGCAGCAGTGGATCAACAACTCCTGTGTGCTGTGATGTAAAATCACTGATTTTCTCTATGGGGTTTGGTGTGAGAGAGAAACTTGTATTTTCTGTTGGAAAAAGCTGTATAACAGTGTGATAAATGTATATTAAGATATCTCAGACTTAAGGTGACAGATTTGATAACTTAAAGCAATTTTGTGTATTATTTAACTGTCATATGGACATGGACACATGGACTAAAAAGCCTTGGTGTCATTTGGCTGTCGATTTCTAAAGAGATTTCAAGCAGAATATCAATATGAATAAAATGTCAGTGATGGCTATTAAGTGTTTGTTAATTTAAGAAAAAACTGCAATAAATCATAAATATCGTTTCACCAGACTTGACTATTGATTTGTTTATAGCATTTAGAGTGTGTGTGTATGTGATTATCTACGTGGTATTCCTCATGTTGTGGGGACCTAAATCTGTTTTCACAGTCATATTATGGGGACTTGTCTTCCTTATGGGGACAAAAATCAAGTCCCCATAATGTAAATGACTCCATTTTAAGGTGAAGACATGTTTTAAAGTTAGGTTAAGGTTAGGGTCACGGTCAGGGTTAGGGCACTAGTAATTATGATTAAGGTTAGAGTAAGTCTCCAGGAAATGAATGGAAGTCAATGTAATGTCCTCTGAAGTCATGGAAACCTGTGTGCGTGTGTGTGTGTGAGTGAATGCAGATAACATTAGGATGTGATGAGTTACAAAGAGATGGAGGAAGCATGAATAAGTGATGGGGTGTTGAAAGGGTGCTGCATGTCTGAAGGGTTGACTACAGCCAAAGTGTTTTAAACACACACACACACACTTGGGGAGAGGACGAGAGAGAGAGAGAGAGAGAGAGATACTCTGAGCTTTTACTGGTTGGTTCGCCTGTCAGCACAGATCTGCCTCAAAGCGTTTAGAGCCAAGAGCGAGAGAACGACAACAGGGTTTAAAGAGAAAAGAAAAGAAAAGAAAAGAAAAGAAAAGAAAAGAAAAGAAAAGAAAAGAGAAATGCCTGAGTGAAGGAAAAAAAAGACTAACTCCAGAAGGTGTTAGAGCGTAAGTGAGGACGAGTTAATGAGGGAGAAGGAGACAGAAAGAGGGAGGGAGGAAGGGAGGAAGGAGGCTCCTCATCCTTCCTCTGCCTTTAAGACAGATCTCTCTCTCTCTCTCTCTCTCTCTCTGTCTCTCTGTCACTGTCTCTCTCTGTCTCTCTCTTTGGACGAGGAGGTGAAGCTTCTCCTGACTTTGTCTCACTCCTCTCATCCTCTCTCTCTCTCTCTCTCTCTCTCTCTCAGGTGATCACTCCGTTCCGTCGGCTCATCCTCTGCGCTGAGAACAGGAAAGAGATGGAGGACTGGATCAGCTCGCTCAAGTCCGTCCAGTCCAGAGAGCATTACGAGGTAAGAGACACCCTCACAGTCCAAATGTGTTTGGTGGTGGTGGTGATGATGATGATGATGATGATGGCGTGCGTTTGTGCGAGGCAGGACGAGGCAGAGCAGGTTTGTCTCTGGAGGATGTTCTCTTGAGACTCGGGTGATAAGACGACAAAGATGGGTGTGGAAACAACAGAGCAGTCACTCGTGATTAGTTCCATGGTCCAATCAACTGTCAGTTAATGTACGGATGAACTGATCAGTTGTTTGTGCAGTAAAATGTTAGAAAACGCTGAAATAACGGTCGTTTTCCCAGGCGTCAACGTGATGATGAGGTTTTCAGTTTATTGTCACAGAGAAAAACACTAAGAAAACATTTAAAAACTCACTGATTATTAGAGTAGTTTGCAAATGTAATTTGTAATGTAGTTACTCTTTTAGCTAACATTTGACTATCTGTAAGCTATTAGCTGTACGATCAATAGATAGATAGATAGATAACATTACATTATATTAAAATATAAAGAAATGTACTAAAGATTAAAGAAATACCAGTGACTGTCAACTGCAGGATAAAAAACCATCAAGAAAACTATGTTGTGTTTATGGAAAACAAATGTTATATTTTTAGTCAAATCACTTTAATCACTTTTTTTAATCAAAAGTGCACAGTATAATAAAAAAAAGAAACCTTTGCAAAAGAAACACACCCATGTTGACAGACTGATCCAGACTTATCCTCTGTTTCTGGAGGATTCTTTAGAAATAACTGTCACTTTATTTTTGACAGATTAGCCCTTTATAATATTACAGTGTCAGTGAATGATTTTAGATGAGTGTAAATCTGTGATCAGTGCTGACTGAGACGCTCCGCGTGTGAGGAGGACAAGGGAAAACTCAGGAGGGACAAAGAAAGCAGCGCTGCCTTTTAATGCCTTTTATTTTGGAGGGAAGTCTTATATAAGACCCTCCTCCTCTTCCTTCTCCTCCTCCTCCTCCTCCTCCACCACCATCACTACCCTACATTACTGCACTGCAGTGCAGCAGCACCCCCAGAGCTCACACACACCGCAGGATGCAACAACACACACACACTCACACACTCCTGCCAAGATGTCAACACCACAGCGTCTAATTAGTGTCGCAGAGTCAGAATCCCAAACATGTCCCACTTTCTAAGAGCCTGCTACGGTGAAACGGAACTGAAGCCCACTTTTTATGAAGAAGCTGCTGTGTCTCGAGGACACAATAATAAAAAAAGTCACTTAACCTATAAATCACTATGACTGCTAAGACTACAATAGTTTAAGAATGCTTCATGTCACTGTTAAACAGACTTTTCCAACAGGAAACTGATGTTTGTAAACCACTCACTCTCCCACACCAAAGTCCATAGAGAAAATCAGTGATTTTGCATCACAGCACACAGGAGTTGTTGATCCACTGCTGCATCACTAAGTTCAAATGCCTTATTTTGTCACTTCACTGTTTAGACACAAAGTGACCACACGAGGCAGCAGTAGACCAGCAGCTCCTGTGTCCCTGTGAGCTAAAATCACTGATTTTCTCTATGGACTTTGGTGTGGAAGAGCGAGTGGTTTACAAACTTCAGTTTCCTGCTGGAAAAGTCTGTCTAACAGTGAGATGAAGACATGTGAATATGTTTTTAAGATATTGTACACTTAAACTGATGTAGATTTTATTAGTTGCATCTTTTGTTCACTGTTTAAAGTTAGTTTTTCCACATGTTACTACTGTCATCCATGTTTTTACTGAACTGGTTAGTCAGCATTAGCTTTGTCGGTACTTGATATAATAAAAATAATGAGTAATAATAAGACTATTTATTATTTTTATTAAACTGTGAGTGTTAACTGGTGCTTTCTTCATGAAACAGGTGAAAGTTTTGTGCTGTGTTTTAATTAAGTAAGGAAACCAGTATACTTTTATTAACAGTAATGATGTACTGTATATACCGGTAAAGTGCATTGTTGTTGGTTTTGTGTGTGACCGTCATCCCTGTGCTGCCAACCTGTTTTACCCTCTTCTTTGCCAGACGGCTCAGTTTAATGTGGAACATTTCTCAGGGATGCACAACTGGTACGCCTGCTCACACGCACGCCCCACTTTTTGCAACGTCTGTAAAGATAGCTTGTCCGGCGTCACGTCTCACGGCCTCTCTTGTGAAGGTGAGTCAGAACACACGCACGCACACTACATGTGTGTACTGTGGAAAACATTGCTAATGGATTTGGTTTGTGTTTTCTAATGTAATGCCCTTTAAAGTGATAGAAGTGCGGTTGTATGAGGTACTGACTCATAGTCAGTGCTGATGTCATGTGCAGGCCATCACTGAACTACTGTTGACAACAAGCCTCATACAAAGACACACTCTCAAGGAAAGACTGATTTAAGCTATTTAGCAAAAGACACAACTAATAAAATCTACATCACTTTTCGTCTACAATGTCTTAAGAACATGTCCATGTCTTCATCTCACTGTTTGATAGACTTTTGCAGCAGGAAGCAGAAGTTTGTAAACCACTCACTCTCCCACACCAAAGTCCATAGACAAAATCAGTGGTTTTAGCTCACAGGGACTTATGTGTGGGAGAGTGAGTGGTTTACAAACTTTTCCTGTTGGAAAATTCAGTCCAACAGTGACATAAATATTCTTAAAATGTCATAGACAAGCTAAAATCTATTTTGCCGCCACATTCTCACTGAAAATGAGCCTCTGTGTCAGTCCCTCACACAAACACACGTTAAAAAAGCCTGTACTATGCCTTTAACGGGCTCATCATATGAAATGTAAATATAGCTCAGCATATAGGCATGTGGAGCCTCTGCTGTTGTAGAGACACTCAGGGAACTCATGAATAATGTGTGTGTGTCTTTGCTTTATGGTGCCACACCCTTACTCACACGTTACACTGACACACACACACACACACACCCACACACACACACACACACACACACGTGTGCACAATCATGTCGTTCGCCCGTCTACGCAAGATATACAAATTAAGTCAAAGTCATATCCGGGAGCAACAATCGATGTTTCAATCTGGTCTCCTGCTAAATGCTGTTAGAGAGCATTAGCAGAGCATTAGGAGAAATCAGACGACATGATAGCAGCGTCTGTTAAGGGTCTGACTGTACAGGCTGAGTGTGTGTGTGTGTGTGTGTGCGTGTGTGTGTGCAGGAGGAAACTTAAGCTGTGTTTATTGCAGTGGAACTGTTTGGCTGCTGTCGATGTTTAACAGAGACACACTTCCTCCTCTCTGTCTCTCTCGCTACGTCTGTATAACTATATAATATTTAAAACCTGTGAAATCCTGCAAATTCAAAGTGAAAGCACAACCTCAATTCCAAGAAAAGTTGGGACGCTGTGTAAAATGTAAATAAAAACAGAATGCAATGATTTGTAAATCTCATAAAACGATATTTTATTCTCATTAACAACATATCTGACGTTGAAACTGGGACTTTTTACCGTTTCATGAAAAGTTTTAGCTCATTTTGAATTTGATGGCAGCAACACGTCTCAAAAAAGTTGGAACGGGGCAACAAAAGGCTGGAAAAGTAAGTGGCAAAAATTTAAAAGAGCTGGAGGAGCATTTGACAACTAATTGTGTTATTTAGCAAAAGGGTCAGTGGCATGACTGAGTATAAAAGGAACATTTTAGAGCCTGTCAGGTGTAAAAGTGGGAAGAGGTTCACCAATCTGTGACAAACTGCGTCTAAAAATTGTGGACCAATTTCAGATAAATGTTTCTCAACGTCAAATTGCAAATACTTTGAAAATCCACCATCTACAGTGTATGTTATCATCAAAGGATTCAGATAATCAGGAGGAACCTCTGTGTACAAGGGACAAGGTCAAAGCTCAAAAGGCCCTGAGGCAGCAGTGCATTAAACACAGACATGATTCTCTACTGGAAATCACTGCATGGGCTCAGGAACACTTCCAGAAATCCCTGTCTGTGAACACGATTCTTGGTGAAATTCTTTTTGGAAACAATGGACGCCATGTCCTGTGGACTAACGAGGACAGGGACCATCCAGTTTGTTATCAGCGGACAGTTCAAAAGCCTGCATCTCTGATGGTATGGAGTTGAATTTGTGCCTAGGGTGTGGCACATCTGGAAAGACACCATCAATGCTGAAAAGTACATAGAGGTTTTAGAGCAACATATGCTCCATCTAGACAACGTCTCTTTCAGGGAAGGCCTTGCATATTTTAGTAAGACAATGTTAAACCACATACTGCATCCATCACAAGAGTATGGCTTCACAGGAGAAGAGTCCAGGTGCTGAACTGACCTGTCTACAGTCCGGACCTTTCAGGTCTAGGACTGTTGAGCAGCTAGAATCCTGCATCAGACAAGAATGGGAAAGAACATTCCTGTCCCAAAACTCCAGCAACTGGTCTCCTCACTTCACATATGTTTACAAACAGTTGTTAAAAGAAGGGAGGATGCTACACAATGTTAACATCACCCTGTTCCAACTTTATTAGATGTGTTGCTGCCATCAAATTCAAAATGAGCTCATATTTTTCCTGAAATGCTAAAACGTCATTTTATGTTCTATTTGGAATAAAATATGGGTTTATGAGATTTACAAATCATTGCATTCTGATTTTTATTTACATTTTACACAGCATCCCAACTTTTTGGAGCATTTTGGGGTTTTGTAGTAATAAATGTCATAATTTCTTGAAAGAGTGCTGCGTTTATGGAAAATGTTTCACAGTGGAAGTTATGTTTCCGTGTTTTCCTTAGTCATGTTATGGATAAAGTTTATAGTAAGAGGTGAGGGAATGTATCATGCCTATGAGGGTTCTTACTAAGAACACTGTACAAGAACGTGTGCACGTACATGTCTTTCTATCCTTGTGAGAACCAAAACACGTTCCAAACCTATCCTTGTGTGGACGTTTTGTCTGGTCCCCACAAGGATTTCAGGGTTAAGACCTGGTTGTAAGGTTAGGGTAAGAGGCTAGAGAGTGTATTATGTCAACGAGGTGTCAAGCATGCCTCATTTAGAAAGTTTGCGTATGCATAAAAGAAGACGTACACCACTTTCTATGCAAAGTTTGGGATTTATGAAAAATAAGCATTGACGGGAAACATGCAGTGAACTCTGACCCACGTTTATGCACATTAACCGGAGAGAGAGGTGAAACTGCGACTCCTTTTGCAGAAGGATGAATAACCAGAAACTGTTTAAAATGACACCAGAGTGTAAAATAAATGTAAATATTACTGCTCACAACAAGATTATGTGTGCACTCCTGAAAGCACGGACCTTCATAAGCACAAATGAAGAATAAATGAATACATAGCTGTCATTGCAAGAAAAAATGCTGTAATTATTAAATCATTTGTAGATTACATTTGCACGTCTAGATTACTGTGTTTAAACTACATTAATCATTTATTCTCCATGAATAATTATTGTGCCTATAATGACATTTTCACATTAATTTCATTCCTGTGTTATAAGTTTTTTTTACTGCGAGGAACGTCGTAGCAGTGATTGGATAACGAGCTATTTCTGTTCTTCTGTTTGCGTTTGCCATGATTTTTCGGTCGCTCCTGATCAGTTAATATTAATCTGGGGCATTAAGTGCGGGTCTTACCTGCAGCCCACAAAAGCTGCTCAGGAATCCGAGTTGACTGTGATTTATGAAGAGAACATGGCGTGGGATGTGCGTTTTTTTTTTGCATAATCAAATCCCGCCTTCCCTATGTACGCCAACTTTTCAGGCGCACATACCTACACACAGTTTTATAAATGAGGCCCCTGGTCCTTTTCTTGTCTCCTGTCTTTGCCTTCTGTTGTGGATGTGAGACGACAGGGACTCACTGCTGAGGATAATGAGCAGACACACACACGTTTGTGCTTCTATCAAAGTGAGCACCCTCATAGACATAATACATTCCCTAGCCCCTTACTCTAACCTTAACCATCACAACTAGATACTTAATCCTAACCCTAACCTAAACCCAATTCTAACCCTAAAACCAGGTCTTAACCCTGAAAAAGCCCTTTAAAGAAGTGAGGACCAGACAAAATGTCCTCACTCTGTAGGGTTTATACGATTTTTGGTCCTCACTCTGCAGCAAGTACAAGAACACACACACACACACACAGCAGAGAAACATTAGCAACATTAGCAGCAGAGAATATGCAGATGGTGCTCATTAAGGCTTTGCTGCCCGACACTGACGCTTTACACCAGCAACATCGAAAACAAAAAAATGTAACTCAGTCACATGACACAAACAGTTCAGAGACAGGACAGGGACAGTCAGGCTTGTTTTTGGGCTGAACACTGGAAAAAATCAAACACTGCTTTGAAAAAAAACTGTCACTCTCATCAGACTGACTCGTGTGTGTGTGTGTGTGTTTCAGTGTGTAAATTTAAAGCCCACAAACGTTGTGCGGTCAGAGCCACCAACAACTGCAAATGGACGACACTGGCGTCCATAGGGAAGGACATCATTGAGGATGAGGATGGGGTAAGTGTTTGTGTGTGTTCATGTTTTTTTAATCCTCGTGGGGACCAAAAACATCCAGACCTATATTTGTGGGGACATTTAGCCTGGTCCTCACAAGGTTAAAGGACTTTTGCAGGGTTAAGGCCTGAATGTATTATGTCTATAAGAGTCCACACAAAGAATGTAAAAGTAGCATGTGTGTGTACACCTGGTATTCCTTATGTTGTGGGGACCTAAATCTGTTTCCACAGTCACATTATGGGGACTTGTCTTCCTTATGGGGACAAATATCAAGTCTCCATAACGTAAATGACTCCATTTTAAGGTGAAGACATGTTTTAAAGTTAGGCTGAGGTTAGGGTTAGGTTAAGGTTAGGGTCAGGGTCAGGGTCAGGGTTAGGACACTAGTAATTATGGTTAAGGTTAGAGTAAGTCTCCAGGAAATGAATGGAAGTCAATGTAATGTCCTCTGAAGTCATGGAAACCAGTGTGTATGTGTTTGTGTGATTGATTTGATTGATTCTCTATTTTTAGACTGTCACAGAGTCTTGTTTTGACACGTATATGGTCAAATCAAATCAATTTCATTTATAGTGAGACAAACCACAACATACAGGGTTCCCAAGGGTCATTGAAAAGTTTTTAAAAATCACCCCAAAATCTTGTGTTAAATGTCTCCCTTTTTTGTTACGACGTCACCTACCGTTGCATATCCTGCGTTGTTTGACGTACATAGACTAGACTAGACCCACGCAGGACAAACGTCCAGTCATAAAGACTAGTGCTGTTGTGGACACTGTCCACTGTCTCTCTCTGCTGTGAGATTCCATGAGAAACAATGAGCGAGTAACATTAAGCAAGAGAGAGCTAATGACGTAAACTTGCCTGTTCCTATTACTATATACAGTATCTTAGGTTTATTTTTTTATGTGTGTTCTATTTGATTATTTATTTTAGTTTTCAGAAGATCCATCATTAACTTTTTAATATTCATTTTTGGTTCTGTTTCTTTCTGTAATATTGACGATGCAGAAGTTTTTCACAAATGTACAGTTCATTAAAACCCTCTGAAAAGAAGCAGAGTCTTCACGTGTTTCTCTTCATTTGAACGGCGCGCGCGTGTGTGTGTGACACAGATTGCGATGCCTCACCAGTGGTTGGAGGGAAACCTGCCCGTCAGTGCCAAGTGTGCAGTGTGTGATAAGACGTGTGGCAGCGTTCTGAGGCTGCAGGACTGGCGCTGCCTCTGGTGTAAAGCGATGGTACGTCATACACTGTATACACAACATACATGATGTCACACACTGTATATGCAACATACATGACGTCACACACTGTATATACAACATACATGATGTCACACACTGTATATACAACATACATGATGTCACACACTGTATATACAACATACATGACCACACACACACTCTATATGGAACATACATGATGTCACACACTGTATATACAACATACATGACGTCACACACTGTATATACAACATACATGACGTCACACACTGTATATACAACATACATGACTTCACACACTGTCTATACAACATACATGATGTCACACACTGTATATACAACATACATGATGTCACACACTGTATACACAACATACATGACGTCACACACTGTATATACAACATACATGATGTCACACACTGTATATACAACATACATGACCACACACACACTGTATACACAACATACATGACGTCACACACTGTATATACAACATACATGACTTCACACACTGTATATACAACATACATGATGTCACACTGTATATACAACATACATGATGTCACACACTGTATATACAACATACATGACCACACACACACTCTATATGGAACATACATGATGTCACACACTGTATATACAACATACATGATGTCACACACTCTATATACAACATACATGATGTCACACACTCTATATACAACATACATGACCACACACACACTCTATATGGAACATACAGATGTCACACACTGTATATACAACATACATGATGTCACACACTGTATATACAACATACATGATGTCACACACCGTATATACAACATACATGGCGTCACACACTGTATATACAACTGACATGACCACACACACACTCTATATGGAACATACATGATGTCACACACTGTATATACAACATACATGATGTCACACACTGTATATACAACATACATAATTTCACACACACTGTATATACAACATACATAATTTCACACACACTGTATATACAACATACATGACGTCATACACACTGTATATACAACATACATGACCACAAACACTCTATATGGAGCATACATGACGTCACACACACTGTATATACAACATACATGACCACACACACTCTATATGCAACATACATGATGTCACACACTGTATATACAACATACATGATGTCACACACTGTATATACAACATACATGACTGTTGCCGCTTTCCACTACACAGTTCCAACTCGGCTCGACACAATTTTTTATTTTATTTTATTTTTTGCTTTTCCATCAGTGATAGTACCTGGTACCTGGTTCTGTTTTTATTTTTCTCTTCTGTCGAGGTTCCAGTCGAGCTGAGTCTATACTAAAATGTGACGTGGACAGACTGCCGGCCACTGATTGGTCAGAGAGTGTCGTCACTGGAGGAGTCATGAGTGTGACGTCTGACACAAGAATCAAAGTGAACAATGCCAAACTGTAGATCAGTTAAAAAGACTTAAAAATCCTGAAAACACGTGTTAATCTCCAACATTTAACAAGGACATTTAGTGACAGCACTGCTGAAAGACGGAGATCGTGAGCCGAATCACGACCCGTTCAGCTGTATTTCAGTTCAGTGACTGTGTCAGACGGAGTCTGTGCTCCGGTCATGCAGGAAGTACTGACCCATTCAGTGAACAAATCTTTTTAATCAACTGATTCTAATGAATCAGTACAAGGAAAAGAACTGCTTTGACCGTGAATGTTTGTGTGTTTGTGTCGTCACGGCTGTTTCTATGACGACCCCACTCCTCGTTGAGGAGAAACTATGAAGTCATGGAAAACAATGTGCCTGATACCAAACCAAGTAGAGTCGAACTGTGCTGTGCTGGAACTGTATAATGGAAAATACAAGTGAAAATGAAGCTTTGAACAGTAAATTACTTTACATTACAGTAAGTTGTTTTTGAAATGACATTATCTTTTGTTATTTATCTTTAATTTGTTTTGAATCACCAGAGAAGAGGGAAAAACATAAATACAACATAAATATAAAGTCGTGAATGATGACTGTTTCTTGTTGTGCTTGTGGTGTCAGGTTCACACGGCCTGCATGGACCTATATCCTCGAAAGTGCCCTCTCGGTCAATGCAAAGTGTCCATCATCCCCCCGACAGCGCTGAACAGCATCGACTCAGACGGTAAGAACAAACACACACAGTCACAGGGTCAGAGGTCAACAACAGACGTCGCCTGTTGAATTCCACAGGTGAAAACATGAATTAGCCTGCTAACGTGTTCTGTGAGTCATGTGAAGATGTGTGACAACAAACACTATACACTAAAATATCGCAATATTTCCTGACGTGATACTGTTACTGATTCTTTGTAACTTTGTATCAATATGGAAATATTCTTGATAGTTGGTTTTGTGTTGTACTTAAGCCTCCGACCACTAGGTGGCAGCAGGCTTTTCCATCTTTATTTCACTCCCTTTTCTCCTTCTCTCACTAAACTAGTGACTCTGAACCTGGGCTCATGACCCAAGTTGGGGGTGGAGGATTTTTTCCTGGTCATTGCAAAATTGAAATTTTAAAAAATTAAAAATGATTAAGAATTATGACATTATGGATTTTCTGTCTGTAAATGTTTGAGTGCTCAGAAAAAAACTAAATATCAAAAGACTTCACTGTTGGGTGAAGGGGTGTATGTTGTATATATATTTCTCTCACACAGCAACTTAATAAGTAAATAAATATGAAAATATCATAAATTTAAATTCTGCCCTTTAAATGACTCAAACTTACTTTTGCATTTATTTTATTGTTGTATTCATATACTCATTTTTTTGTGTTTCTGTATGACTGCTGGCTGTAAACCAGTTTTTCACTGTGATTCACTGTGGTTTAAATTAATCGGTAGCTGGAAAAATAGAGAGAAAAAAAAAAAATCTAGTTTCTTCCTCTTCAGGTTAGTCATCTCAGCATCAAACTAAATCCCCAGTTTTGTTATTAGCTGAGCTTCCTGCTCATCAGGAACAGTGTTGGTGATATTTGCTCCGGGAAGTTGGTGGGGGTTAAAAATAGCTCTTTCTGACAGGTTGGCACTCACCTTTGTGACGGGCTTAAAATAGATCGTCAGGGATAAGACGAGAGCATGACAGGAATTATGAACTCGTCACTTCCAGAACATGAAGAAGAAGAAGAAGAAGAAGAAGAGACTCACCAAATAATATCTATTAAAAGACCATGTTTGTCACTTTACCACTGTATTCAATCTTAACATTAGTCAGACTTTTCCAACAAGAACCTAAAAAACCACTCACTGAAAACAAATCAGTGATTTTACGTCACAGCACACAGGAGTTGTTGATCCACTGCTGCCTCCATCAGTAAGTTCAAATGTCTTATTTTGTCACTTCAGTGTTTGAAATCCTTTATTCTGATTTACCTCAGTGACACAAACTGACCAGCAGCTCCTGTGTCCCTGTGAGCTAAAATCACTGATTTTCTCTATGGACTTTGGTGTGGGAGAGTGAGTGGCTTACAAACTTCAGTTTCCTGTTGGAAAAGTCTGTCTAACAGTGAGAAAAAGACATGAACATGTTCTTAAGATATTTTAAACTTAAGCGGACATTGTCATTATTATCAAAAACAAAAATGTTGCCAGTTAAAACAGGAAACAGATATTTGTAAAGCTCTCTCACTCTCCCACACCAAAGTCCATAGAGAAAATCAGTGATTTTACATCACAGCACACAGGAGTTGTTGATCCACTGCTGCCTCCATCAGTAAGTTCAAATGTCTTATTTTGTCACTTCAGTGTTTGAAATTTTGTTTGATTTACCTTTTGTTCAGAGTGAGTGGTTTCCAAAGTTCATTTTTCAGTCAGAAAAGGTTGTTAAACACCAAAGATAAATTGATAAAAACATGCTTTAAGATAACATAGACTTTATCAAGCTTAGACTTTATTTGGTGAGTCTTTTCTTTTGTGGTTCACCCCTTTAAACCCATTCTAGATGGAAATCGGCACCTTTCGAGACAGACTCAGACAAGCATGTGCGATTGGATTAATGTTGCTGGAACCTGCGACGCACACACACACACACACACACACACACACAGAGTCGGTCTGCATTAAGCTGGCATCAGCTAATTAGAAGATGGATAAAAGTGAGGCAGAGAAAGGAGACGGGGAATCCAGGAGGATGAGAGGGAAACAGAACAAGGATGAATGCTTTTCTCTCTCTCTCTCTGTGTCTCTGTGTCTCTTCACTTGATTCTCACTCACGTGCCAGACATTCTCTCTGCCCAAACGCAGGCTGAGAGGAAGAAGAAGAAGAAGAAGAAGAGGATGAAGGAGGAGGAGGATGGTGTGTGTGGCTGTAATTGGCTGTAGGGTTAGTGGGGTTGGCGGGGTGTAGTGGCAGCAGCAGTGTGTGGCACGTGCCGAAGCGTCGTGACTCCCCCCCACAGTCCCCCCCTCCCTTTCTCCCCTCCCTCCCTCCATCCATCCGTCCTTTACAGCCAGGATCAGAGACAGAGAGCGAGTGAGAGAGAAGAGGGAGCGTAAAATCGAAGAGGATAGACGGAGATTAGAGAGGAAGAGGAGGGAAGAAGATAGAGAGTAGCTGTCACAGACTTACCTTGCACACATTACTGTGTATAAATGAATGTGCTTGTGAGTTTTGACGTGTGACGTCATGTTGTTTTTCTTCTCCGTCTCGTGCTGATGAGGCTGTTCAATAATAACATGAGTTGGTTTTTTCCCTCCGACTGTGCTGCTGTGGTTCACGCTGCACGATGTTAATTAATTCATTTATAATATTTGCTAAATTCAGAGATGTTACTGCAATAAAATTCACCAGGATGATGCAAATATAGGTCGCATGACTGATTTCCTTCGCAGTCCGGGGAGAAGGGAACATGATGATAACATGTTACTCTAATTGAAAACCTCAGGATGATACAGTATGTCATGAAAAACAGTTTTTATCTAATTTTTATGTTCCTCTAACATTTATTGTGTTTGGACACAATCTTTCTTCTTTATATCTTTAAATAAATCTGATTCTGATAAAACAAAAACCACCGAACAAAAGACTCACCTAATAAAATCTTTACAAAAAACTAAGTCTACAATATCTTAGGAATATGTTCATGCCTTTATCACACTGTTAGACAGACATTTCCAACAGGAAACTGTTACACACTTCAAATTGCACACATACTAAGATATCGTAGACTTAAACTGGTGTGGGTTTTAAGGCGTGAGCCTTATTAAGAGGCCTAAATGTATTTTTTAATTATGTCTCCTGCAGGCAGCCATCTTCTAACTGAGAACAAGAATGTCGGGTTTCAGTATTCTTGTAGCAGAATGGATAAATATAATTTTGATAATTTTGTTGGGTACTTAGGTCATAATGAGTTTTAGAGTCCATCCTGATCAGAGAACGAGATTCAGTTGAGGTGAAGGACGACTCTCATATATGACTCTCATATGATCATCCTTCTCTCTCCTAAGGCTTCTGGAAGGCCACCTGTCCCCCGTCATGTGCCAGTCCACTCCTGGTTTTCGTCAACTCCAAAAGTGGCGACAACCAGGGAGTGAAATTCCTGCGACGCTTCAAGCAGCTACTCAACCCGGCTCAAGTCTTTGACCTGGTCAATGGTGGGCCGCACCTCGGGTGAGGACGGCACGATGTCTTTATGTCCATGTACAGCAGGAATCTCCAATCTACCAAAAATATCTGTGTGTTTCTTTGAGTGTTTGTTTATTTTGTGTGTTTTTTTCAGTTTGCGCCTGTTTCAAAAGTTTGACAACTTCCGGATCCTGGTGTGCGGCGGGGATGGCAGCGTTGGCTGGGTTCTCTCAGAGATCGACAAGCTCAACCTTCACAAACAGGTAACACATTTAAATAAACGGTAGAATGTCAAAAAAAGTAGCTCAGAAAAATGTTTTTCTTCTTAAAAATGCTGTCAGCAATGTTGTTGTTGGATAAACTTTGGGCTAACTTAATTTTTAGCTTACATTCCTTTCATTGCTACCATTAGCTACCCCTTTTGTTAATTACCACTTTATCTCACTGTTAGACATGGACTTTGGTGTCACCTGCAGGGATGCAGGAAAAACTGATTTTAGCTGCTTAAAAATGACTCACCAAATAAAATCTGTGTCAGTTTAAGTCTACAGTGTCTTAGGAATATGTTCACGTCATATCTCACTGTTAGACAGACTTTTCCAACAGGAAAGGGAAGTTTGTAAACCACTCACTCTCTGGACACACATACACACACAGAGCTTGTTTTGATGCTGCAGGCTTGAATTTCCCCTGATGCCACATAAACCTGTGCGTGCCTTTCAGTGCCAGCTGGGTGTGTTGCCGTTGGGCACGGGTAACGACCTGGCACGGGTCCTTGGCTGGGGCCCGTCATGTGACGACGACACGCAGCTGCCTCAGATCCTGGAGAAGTTGGAGAGGGCCAGCACCAAGATGCTGGACCGCTGGAGCATCATGACCTACGAGATCAAGATCCCGCCCAAACACAGCTGCCCCACCACGCCCGAGGGAGCTGACGACTGCCAGGTACTCACACATGCCACACACACAAGGGAGCTGAAACGTAATCACATGCATCAGCGCACACAGTCAAACGCAGCGGGGAGAACAGACCGACAGACAGACATGAGAGTGGGGGGGTTAGAGGGTCAATCTTTTCTTCAGAACAGAAAAATGTCCTGCTAATACTATAGTTTCAAAAAAAAACTTCAAAGACACCATCTAAATATTTTTCGCCTGGTATATCTTGTAAGTTGGTACAATTTTCCCTGTTAAAACAATGGTTTTAATGGTTTTTAAAGGGTTAAAGGGACAGTTAACCACTTATCAAAAGACTTGGCTAATAACATCTGCTTCAGTTCAAATTTATGGGGACATGGGAATGTGTTTGCCACTAAAACTGCCTTTTCAGACTGTAGACTGAAATTTGTCTTGTTTTATAAGCCACTCACTCTCCCACACCAAAGTCCATAGAGAAAATCAGTGATTTTAGCTCACAGGGACACAGGAGCTGCTGGTCTACTGCTGCCTCGTGTGGTCAGTTTGTGTCACTGAGGTAAATCTGAACAAAGGATTTTAAACACTGAAGTGACAAAATAAGGCGTTTGAACTTACTGATGGAGGCTGCAGTGGATCAACAACTCCTGTGTGCTGTAAGTGGTTAGCAGAGTGACACAAAGTTAAACTTTATGATAGTCTGCAATATCTTAATTATATATTAGTCACTTAATCTCACAGATAGACTGCCTTTTACATATAGGAATCAAAGATTGTAAACCACTCACTCTCCCACACCAAATTTCATAGAAAAAGACAGTGTTTTTAGCTCACGGGGACACAGGAGCTGCTGGTCTACTGCTGCCTCGTGTGGTCAGTTTGTGTCACTTTAGTTAACCTGCACAAAGGATTTTTAACACTGAAGTCACAAAATACGACATTTGAATTTACTGATGAAGCAGCATTGGATCAACAACTCCTGTGTGCTGTGATATAAAATCACACATTTTCTCTATGGACTTTGGAATTAGAGAGTAAAATAACACAGACTTCTATTTCCATCTGGACAAGGTCGTCTATGGCAACAATAATGTGGAAAAACATATTTTAAAGCAAACACTCAGGTTATCCTTTTGTAAAGTGGTTAAAATCTGTTTTTCTTTGCATCCCTGCTGGCAGCCAGGTTTGACTGACTGTGTTGACGATGTATTTTCTCCCCAGTTTCACATTTCTGCCTATGAAGACTCAGTAGCTGCACACCTCACAAAGATCCTCAACTCAGAGCAACACTCTGTCGTCATTTCCTCGGCCAAGTAAGTGACGCAAACCAGACAGTGTGAGCCTGAACATGCTGAACAGAACCAGCACACGACATCGCATTAACTCAGAATTAATCTGATATTGTAAACTTGTCTTCAGTTTGCTAAAGCTCAACACAATTGTTATGTCTTACAAGTTGTTTTGGAACAAAATATATGGGGTCAGAGGTTGGAACAGACCCTTTGTGCAAGACACTGAGTCATTGCAGTGGCCATCATACATCATCACTGTTTTTTGTTTTCACATCAAACTATAAATCACTGATTAATTTTTCTTCCTGTTTCTCAGGATCTTGTGTGAAACAGTGAAGGACTTTGTTGCCAAAGTGGGAAAAGCCTATGAAAAAAGCACAGAGAATGCAGAGGAGTGTGACTCCATGTCTCTTAAAGTAAGCTGCGTTCACACTACTGTTAAAGGGATAGTTCAGGTATTTCTGAAGTGTGGTTTTTAATGTGCTTTTACTGATACATTCACCATGAGAGAGGTAGGACAAGAAAAAACTGATGATTGTCACTTAACCATAGGCTCAGAGATTTTCACAGCTTTATCTCACTGTTAGACAGACTTTTCCAACAGGAAACTGATGTTTGTAAACCACTCTCTTTCCCACACCAAAGTCCATAGAGAAAATCAGTGATTTTACATCACAGCACACAGGAGTTGTTGATCCACTGCTGCCTCCATCAATAAGTTCAAATGTCTTATTTTGTCACTTCAGTGTTTGAAATCCTTTGTTCAGATTTACCTCAGTGACACAAACTGACCACACGAGGCAGCAGTAGACCAGCAGCTCCTGTGTCCCTGTGAGCTAAAAATCACTGATTTTCTCTATGGACTTTGGTGTGGGAGAGTGAGTGGTTTACAAACTACAGTTTCCTGCTGAACAACAGTAAAATAAAGTAGAAAACATGTTCTTTAGGTAGTGTACACTGGAGTGTGTACTCTTTTTTTAAGTGGCTAAAATCGTTTCTTTCCCTCATACAGTCACACTCCAAAAAGTGAACTCTCTCTTTTTAACGTCCATCTTGATCTTCACTGTGTCCCCCAACATGTCTGCTAATCCCCTGTGTGCTCTTCAGTGTGCCATCCTGAATGAGAAACTGGACTCCCTCCTCCACACCCTCAACACGGAGTGTCACGCTCTGCCCCCACTGCTCCACTCCACTCCTCCTATCGTAGAGGAGGAGCGGGAAGAGGAGGATGAGGAAGAGGAAGAGGAGGAGGTGAGCGAGGAGAGTCTGACAGAGCTGAAGGGGAAGCTGGAGGAGGAGGAGACAGAGAAAGGAGGAGGGGGTTCCCCTCATCAGCTGTTCAGGAGCAGGGAGCAGCTGATGCTCAGAGCCAACAGTCTGAAGAAAGCTGTGCGACAGATCATCGAACAGGCCGAGAGAGGTACAAACACTGGTCTGAAAACAATTCGGCTGACATTCTAATGCCTTAACTAAAATGTTAAAATGACACAAGAAATATGATGTTTATGGAGAAACTGTAGAATAAATCATGCAGAAATCAAAACTCTGAAATGAATAAAACAACTGTAGAGTGTTTGTCTTTCCTCTTGTGTTGTCTCCATCTAGTGGTTGATGAACAGAACGCACACACAGAGGAGAACGAGCTGCCATCGCCACTCGAGTTCAGGAAGGACAGTGAGGACGAGAACCGGGACAGCGAGAAGGACGAGGACACCAAGGAACTGGAAGCAGCACCATGTAAGTGGAGTGTTTCAAGTCTCACAGCTGGTCCTGGTCTCACTCCTGAACCTGGTCTTGCTCCTGGTCCTGGTCTTGCTCCTGGTCCTGGTCCTGGTCCCCAAGCCTTGTCCAAATTTGCTGAGGCTATTTCCAAGCTGCAAATTCATAGTTGAAGTTCTTTATTGTCATTCTTATAAAAATAATGAATGAGCAGATCTCCTGAATGTACAGTAAGATTCAGAACATAAATAAAAATAAATAATTAAATAATGGCAAGTACATAAGTAATGTGTAAAATGTCACCGCCTTGTGGACATTATGCTCTCTGCAGCACAGCAAACTTGGAGCTAAAAAAGGAGGGAGAAAAAGTGCTGCTGACGTAAATCGTGTTTCCTGTCATAAATAAACTCAGGGATTAGACCAGAATTTCTGCTCTCTGTCATGTTCCACCAATCTTTAGTTTCTGCACATGTCATATCATGTGGTGAAGGAAAATGTCTTTAAAGGGATAGTACAAGGTGTTTGAAGTGTGGTTTTACATGATGGTTTAAACTGTGCTTTCTGCGCTATTTTAAAGGTACTTCCTCTTGAGAATGTGATTTCCACTTAATCTCACTGTTAAATTAACCCTTTCTGACTGAAAACTGATATTTGAGAGGCGCTTTCTCTTCCCACACCAAAGTCCATAGAGAAAATCAGTGATTTTAGCTCACAGGGACACAGGAGCTGCTGGTCTACTGCTGCCTCGTGTGGTCAGTTTGTGTCACTGACGTAAATCTGAACAAAGGATTTCTAACACTTAATCTACAAAATAACTAATTTGAACTTACTGATGGAGGCAGCAGTGGATCAACAACTCCTGTGTGCTGTGATGTAAAATCACTGATTTTCTCGATGGACTTTGGTGTTTTGTAAACTGAACTGTTTAGGCAGTTTACATGCAGATGACAGGGAAGCAGTCATCTGCATGTAAGACAGGCGACTATTCTGTCATGTAAAAATAAAAAAATACAGAACTATCCCTTTTATAGTGAAGTATTTTACCTGTAGAAACTGTGACACCAGAGACTTGATGATGTTTCTGTTTATGCTTTACTATGTAAGCGTGTGTGTGAGCAGCAGGATGTGTTATTGTCCTCGGGGCAGCAGTTCTTCCTGTTTATCTTGTGGCTGCTTCCTTCCCTCCTTGCTCCCTTGCTTCCTTCCAAACGTTTCAGTTGGAAGGCCAGTAGGCATCAGTCACGTCCTCTGTACTTGTCTCCTCTCCTTGTTTCTTCTCATATCACCTCCTCACTCCTTTGAGTCGAGGAACGGGAGCACGAGAGATGGACGGGAGATCAATTAGAACAGTGATTCTCGAAGCGCCACCTAGAGTACGGTGCAGGTACTGCACACGGTAGACGTGGGGAAAAAAAGGGTTTTTTTAAATTTTCCTTTCTGCAATTGAGCTTGAGTTTAATAGCACATTGCAATGAAAAGTACTTGCATCAGTTGATTTTTGTGATTTCACATTATCGGGATAATTGCAAATTATTCCAGAACTTCTATACACGTTCTGCTTTGCAAACTGAGGTAAATTTATTTCTTTGTGTTAACAGTAATTTTTAAAATTATCAGTGTATATATAATTACATTACATGTATAATTGTTTTGGTCAGGATAAGATAATCATGAATCAGTATCGTACAAGGGTTCATGGTTAATTTTTCAGACTCGCTTTGCAGTTTTTCTGTTTAATGTGGATGAATTATTATGGTAAATTTATGTTTAATTAATGTATTGCTTTGTTTTGTTATTAGTAATTCTATTTTTTTAACTGTAAAAGTTTTCATTATTATTATTATTATTCCATGTGGAAGTAATTGTGAAGTTAAGAGCCTGAATGTGTTTGAAAACCCATAAGTTTCGCACACGCATCAGAAATGGCGAAATTGTACATGTATGACAGTTGTTAGCAAAATGGGCATGTTAAGATGGAAGTAGGCGGTGCTAAAGACTGACGGGGAAAAATTCTATTAAGTGATTTCATGGCGCGTTTCACATACATGAGCAAAATTTGGTACACACGTGTGTTGGGTCAGGACCAACAAAAATTACGGCTTTGCCCTAAATTGTACAGGAAGGCAGCCATTTTGAATTAAACAGCAATTATGATGTGATGTTTTTGCAAATTTTCATATTTTGTAAAAGAATGAACTTGTCTGAGCACGTTAACCCTACCAAGATAAAAATGACATGGCGACCATCAGAAATGTTGACGAATTACTCTGTAACTGTGTCGTACATTGACTGATTTGCTCCAATCTTTATATGCGAGACCAGGGACCTGTCCTGAGGACGTCTGCAAACCATGACCTGCACACAGGAAGTAGGTCATCCGAAACAGGAAGTGCCTTGTAACTTTGCCGTTTACAGTTGTGTACGAAACTATTATCCCTCCTATGAAAATGTCATTGTTTTAAAAGTATTTCCCACATGCTGTTTAAAAGTCCTAGTTTTATTTTGGATGCTTCCATTATTTGTCTTTGTACACTGAAATGAAATTATTCCACAAAAACCCAAAACTACCAGGGTCAAAATTATTAGCCCCCGATGCTAACAGTCAGTTGTGTCTCCTTTTTGCTGGATAACAGCCTGCAGTGGTTTGTCGTAGTTTCTGACTTGTTGAAAACTACTGAAGACCTTTGTCTTCAGTTCACCCCAAAGACCTGAACTGAAGACCTTTGTCTTCAGTTCACCCCAAAGATTTTCAGTGGGATTTAAGTCAGGACTTTGTGCAGGCCAGTCAATAACGTTCACTTTGGTCTTCTGGAGGTCGTTCTTCACCAGGAGCGACGTATGTTTTGGGTCGTTGTCGTGTTGGAAGACTGACTCTTGTCTTTAAAGTAGTAGTTATAGTTGATGACTGTTTTTGGGAAATGTTGAATTAGAGAAAATGCTCTAAAGGAAAAATAAAATAAAACTTCTTTCTCTCTCTCTCTCTCTCTCTCTCTCTCTCTCTCTCTCTCTCTCTCCCTCTCCCTCTCTCTCTGTGTGTGTGTGTAGCTGCCAAGAGTCCATGTTCTCCCACAGAGAGGAGGGTGAGCCGCAGCACACAGTCGTACGCCTCCTTCACCATCACACCGTTCACCACCAGCAAAGAGAATCTACCTGTTCTCAACACACGCATCATCTGCCCTGGTACAACACACACACACACACACACACACACTCTGATTTCCATGACTTCAGAGGACATTGCATTGACTTCCATTCGTTTCCTGGAGACTTACTCTAACCTTAACCATAATTACTAATGCCCTAACTCTAACCCTGAACCTAACCTTAACCTAACTCTAACCTTGTCCCCATAAGGAAGTCCCCATAATGTGACTGTGGAAACTGATTTAGGTCCCCCCAACATAAGGTATACTGATTGTTTTAGCCAAAGATAATGATCCCCACCCTCACGTCTGAAAACTTGCACTTTATTTGCATAAATTCACATTTTTCAAAGACTAATTCCGGCACACAATTAAACACGTTTTGTAATAAACAGTCTCTAAAATGCTAACATGGGTTTTTAAGGGACATTTTAGTTTCGGTGGTAGGACTGAAATGTATATTATTAACCATCTGCTGCTTTGAAACTTTGTAAAATATCAGATAAAGTTTCTTAAAACTGAAAAACGCACAACTTGGAAACTATAGAGTGTTTTTTATTAGTTTCAGTGTTGAAAAAAAAAATTAAATTAAATTAAATTAAATTAAATTAAATTAAATTAAATTAAATTAAATTAAATTAAATTAAAAAATGAAGGGCATTTGAACTTAGCCTGTGTGTGTAGGTTTGCGGGCCGGTCTGGCTGCCTCCATCGCCGGCAGCTCCATCATCAGTAAGATGCTGTTGGCAAACATCGACCCGTTTGGTGCCACGCCCTTCATCGACCCCGACCTGGACTCACTGTGAGAAACCGCCGTCCGTTCACTCTTTCATCAGCGTCTCTATGTGCGTCTGTCTGTCTGTCTGGTTTAACGTCTCTGTTTGTTTGTGAACTCAGCGACGGCTACATGGAGAAGTGTGTGATGAACAACTACTTCGGCATCGGCCTGGACGCTAAGATCTCACTGGAGTTCAACAACAAGAGGGAGGAGCATCCAGAGAAATGCAGGTCAGACATGCTCAAACAATTCACAGTTAATGGATAGTATTAGCCTCCAGCTAATACTTATAAGCTGAAAGGCGGCATATCGCCACCTCGTGCCCCAGAGGTGGACACATGCTGGTGCTTATGTACTGAAAAAAGGAGAGTAGAACAGTTAAACAGCAAAACTAATTGTGTTACTTCAAGTTTATTGCACTTTTATTTTATTTGAAATAATAAAAAATATATAAAATTAAAGTTCAAAAAGTAACTTTCTTGACATTGTTTTTGATTCTAACCAAGACACAAAAAGCTGCTTTACTGTGGACTGTGGGCTGCTTTACAGTTTTTATGGACTTAAAAACTGTAATGAACTTCAATATGTTAACAAATGGAATCTTATCCTATTTCATCTTGTCTTATTTTATCCAATTTCACCATATCTTATCTTATTTCATCTTATCCAATTTTATCTTATCCAATTTCATGTTATCTTACTCCGTCCTATTTTACCTTTTGTCTTATCTTAACTTATCCAATTTTACCTTAATTTATCCCATTTCATTCTAATTCATCTTATCTTATCTTAGTACCTATACTACCCATTCCAAATCTCATTTCAAAAATCAACACATCCTCAACACAGCTTATTCATCCTCATATTCTACACATTATATGTAACTAAGAAATGTATTATTTCCAGTTTTCTTGTGTTTAAATAAATGCAACGACTGTGGACAAAATGTCCGTTGTAGCTTTAATGTGTTTACCATTTTACTAAGTGACAAACATTTCCTGACATCTGAGCTGTTCATGGCTCAAACTGAATATCCATCGCTTTCCTACAGACGAGCCTCATGACCGTTTGGAGTCAGTGTGTGTTTCGGTAAATGAACAGTCGTTAATGAACTTCACATCTGCTCCTCCCCACACAGGAGTCGCACCAAGAACATGATGTGGTACGGAGTTCTGGGCACAAAGGAGCTGCTGCAGAGAACCTACAAGAACCTGGAGCAGAAGGTCCAGCTGGAGGTCAGACAGCAAGAAAACACCAGGGGGCGTTTATGTTTGTGGAATCAGATAACAGTGGGGAGTGATTTAGTACTTGAACAGAATTAAATTTAAGGATGGTTATTAATGAAAGTGGAGAAAAGAAGCGGGCCAAGTGTTGAAACTTGGGGTACACCTCAACTCAGACTTATGTACGACGCTGTCAACACATTGTGTTCTAATATTTAAGTTGACTTCAATATGTAATCTGATTAACATAATGCAGACATGTACTATCATCACATTATATTGTTAGATCTTTCTAGATTTAGTTTTAATGTTTTTGTACCAAAAAAACATTGTGTTCATTTTTGTTTTATGAAATTAAAGTTTATTGCACAGTAGTTGTGTTATGTAGATGATGGTATCGTCAGCGTATACTTGAACAGAAGAAATATCAAAGTAAATAAAAGGATGGTTGTTAATGAAAATGGAGAAAAGAAATGGGCCCAGTGTTGAACCTTGGGGTACACCTCAAGTCAGACTTATTCTGAAATACAACACATTGTTTACTTATATTTAACTATTAAATCACAACACAGCATTTCTTGACAGACCACCAATAGCCTAAAGTTTAACTGTTAATTAAAGGTGACTCCAAATATATATTTGACCTTCTTCTTTGTTTTGCTTCTTGTTTTAATTTGTGCTTGTCCAGTGTGACGGTCAGTACATCCCTCTGCCCAGCCTTCAGGGAATCGCTGTGTTGAACATTCCCAGCTACGCAGGCGGGACCAACTTCTGGGGCGGAACCAAGGAGGATGACGTGAGTTCATTTAACCAAGATGCTCCTACTGTTCTGTTATGTACTGAGCTCTGTTTAATGTTCCACACACACAAACACACACTTTTGTGCTTCTATCAAAGTGAGGACATTCTCTAGCCCCTTACCCTAACCTCAACCATCATACCTAGATGCCTAACCCTAACCCTAACCTAAACCCAATTCTAACCCTAACTCTAAAACCAGGTCTTAATCCTGAAAAACCCCTTTAATGAATTGAGGACCAGACAAAATGTCCTCACTTTGTCAAAATGTCCTCACTCTGTAGGTGTTTATGTGATTTTTGACCCTCACTCGGCAACACACACACTCAGGCTGATGACAGAAACTGTCCAGGCTCCTCGATCTTCTCTCTCTCTCTCTCTCTGTTTCTCATTCACCCTTTCCCTCTCTCGCCCTCTTTGTCTTGTATTAACCTGCATCCTGGTTCATTATGACCCTGATAACCTGAAGGTGGAAAAGGGGGTGGGGTTGTCACAGAGATGTTTCTGCTTTGTTTGTTTAAGGGCTGTTGAGTGTCCGTTTACACACACGCACACATACACACACACACACACACACACACACACACACACACACTGGTTTCCATGACTTCAGAGGACATTACATTGACTTCCATTCATTTCCTGGAGACTTACTCTAACCTTAACCATAATTACTAGTGCCCTAAACCTAACCCTGACCCTAACCCTAACCTCAGCCTAACTTTAAAACATGTCTTCACCTTAAAATTGAGTCATTTACATTATGGGGACTTGATTTAGGTCCCCACAACATAAGGAATACCTGCAACACACACACCCTCAGTGAGCCCCTACAGCAGAGTTTATCCTTGGACACAGTCGCTGCGTCGGCTCTTATGTAACTGTTTGACTATGGAGGAAGAAACAGAGACAGAGAGAACACGTTTAATTAAACATGTCATCAATCGCACGTACAACAAAATGTCTTACCATAATAATAACAATAATGATACTTTAATTTTTACAGCACCTTTAGTACATAAAGTGCTTTACAATACTATATTTAAAAAAAATATTAAAGCACAGAAAAGGAGAAATAAGAATACAGTGAAAACTTAAGACTATAAAACCCACATCATAAGGGCCAAAATTTAAACCCATTCTATTGTATTCTGTTATATTTAGATACAAATAACCACTGAGCTCCCAGGTTGCTGAATTAAATATTCATTTAGCTTAATTATAGAGTTAAATAACAGCTTTACATACATAAATATTAGCTTTTTAAGTGCGGCTAACTCGGATTTAAACGATCAGAACCTGAGGAAAACGTTTGAGAATTCTGCAACGTCAGTGACTGACCACTAGTGTGAAACATGGAATATGGAGTATTTCTATCTAACAAAAAGAGAACAGCATAAAAATTGAATTGAAAATCCAGTAAGTCTGACGGCCCAAAGAAAACCGCCAGACACAAGTTTATCCTGTGTCACCCAAAACACTTTTAAAAATGTTTCTGGCTTCTTTAAATTTACTGATGGAATTATTTTAAAGGGATAATTCAGGTTTTTTTTTTTTGGTTTTTTTTTTGCTAAAAAGTCTATGACATAGTCAACACTTTTTTTTATTAAAAAGTTTTATTGATTTGTGTTTTTTTCTTAAATGAGAATATTCTATGGTTTCTTTGCTCCATACAACAAAGAAACCATTCAAACTGAATCATTAAAAGTTTGTGGGCAAAACAAGACATTTTGAGATCATCATCATCATTTCCATGTTTGAAAAGCAGTTTTTTTTAATTTTATGAAAAAACAACAACTCAGTTAATGAAGAATAATCCCTAAATAAAGGTAGGTTCTACTGTACTGTATATTATTTAGAGCTTTTTAAGTAATTAAAAAGACTTATATATTCTAAAATCAGTATTAAGCTAAAACAGGAAATTTTCATAAACAACATAAAGTTGTTGAATTTTATTATTTTTTATTTTTTAAATAATAATCATACATTTCATGTATGTACTACTTTTAAAGATGCTTTACGTACCTTAAAAAGGAAAATGCTGTGACAAACAATGCTGTCAATTTAGCTTTTTTAAAAAATAGACTTCCTGCTAAATGTATCTTGGTTTCCATCTAGTGGCTGAAGCCTGACATGACAAGATTCAGTTATCGATAAATGGTTGCAGCCCTAAAATAAAGCAAAGCACCTTATCCTGCGATTATCAGTGTGTGTGTGTGCGTATATATATATATGATATATTATTGTGCTTTTGGCAGATCTTCTGTGCCCCATCGTTTGATGATAAGATCCTGGAGGTGGTGGCCGTGTTTGGGAGCATGCAGATGGCTGTGTCCCGAGTCATCAAACTGCAACACCATCGTATCGCACAGGTGAGAAACCAGCTGTTATACAACCAACACTCACACACAGAGAGAGAGAGAGAGGAGGCATCTAATGAGTGTTCCTGTGTCTGAGTCAGTGTCGGACAGTGAAGATCACCATCCTGGGAGATGAAGGTGTTCCCATCCAGGTGGACGGAGAAGCCTGGATCCAGCCGCCTGGAGTCATCAAGATCCAGCACAAGAACCGGGCTCAGATGCTCACCAGAGACCGGGTGAGAGTCGGGGACAGAGAAGGGAGGCAGGAATGTGAGTGGAGAACTTTGGTTTAGATGTTTGCTTGTTTCTCTGCAGGCGTTTGAGAACACGCTGAAGTCATGGGAGGACAAGCTGAAGTATGACAAACCTCCTCTGAGGCCTCACCTCTACCCACAGCAGTCTGTGGACCTGGCCACTGAGGAGGAGGCCACGCTGGTGCAGATGTGTGCCCGAGCTGCTGAGGAGCTCATCACAAGGTGGGACATGTGCCATCATTAAAGGGATGATTCAGAATTCAGACAGCAGCAAGGAGGGATGCAAAGGCTAACCTAATGAAATCTACGTCAGTTTAAGTCAACAATAACTTAAGAAAATGTTCATGTCTTTATCTCACTTTCAGACAGACTTTTCCAGCAGGAAACTGAAGTTTGTAAACCACTAACTCTCCCACACCAAAGTCCACAGAGAAAATCAGTGATTTTATCTCACAGGGACACAGGAGCTGCTGCCTCGTGTGGTCAGTTTGTGTCACTGGGGTAAATCTGAAGAAAGGATTTCAAACACAGAATTCACAAAACAACAAATTTGAACTTACTGATGGAGGCAGCAGTGGATCAACAATTCATGTGTGCTGCTATGTAAAATCACTGATTTTCTTTATGGACTTTGGTGTGGGAGAGTGAGTGGTTTACAAAGTGCCACAAAGCTCAATTTTATGAGACTACAATATTTTAAGAAGATGGCTGTCACTTGTTCTCACTGATAGACACCCTTTTACTCCTGAGAATCAAAGTTTGTAAACCACTCACTCTCCCACACCAAAGTCCATAGAGAAAATCAGTGATTTTAGTTCACAGGGACACAGGAGCTGCTGGTCTACTGCTGCCTCGTGTGGTCAGTTTGTGCCACTAATTTGAATAAAAATGAAGGATTTTAAACACTGCAGTTACAAAATAAGGCATTTGAACTTACTGATGGAGGCAACAGTGGATCAACAACTCCTGTGTGCTGTGATGTAAAATCACTGATTTTCTCCATGGTGTTTGGTTCCAGTCAGAAAAGGCTGTTGAACACTGTTAAATGTGAGAGATTAAATGTGTTCCTGGCTGGTTTCTCAGCACTGTTAATTGCTTATATACGTCAGTACCTCATTCAACCATCACATTAATGCATGACCTTCTGTCTAATCTACAGGATATGTGAGGCTGCAAAGACCAACGGGCTTTTAGAGCAGGAGCTGGCTCATGCTGTTAACGCTGCATCTCACGCCATCAACAAAACACACCCCAAGTTTCCAGAGGTCAGTGACACACACGAGATTCAGACTCTTTGATCAGATAAGACAATCTTCTCTTATTCCCACAATGGGGAAATGTACATGGTTACAGCGGCAAAGACAGTCAGGCCTCAAACTCTCAATCAGTATGTCTGTTTTTGATATTTAAAGATTCATTTTCCATCATAAATATATATTTTTTATTGTAAAAAAATGTATTGTTCTGTATCAAAACATACACTTTTATTTTGAAATGATGTGAAATGTCACATGAGCCAAAGGTCACTCGAGTGTGAGGCACTTGGTCTAATCTATTCTAGAGTTTGTTATGCAAAGTATTAATGTTGTTGTATTTGTGATGTGTTATTTTTCTACATAATAACAACAGTGGTGTTGTGTTTCCAGAGTCTGACCAGGAACACGGCCATAGAAGTGGCCAGCACTGTCAAAGCTCTGTACAATGAGACCGAGTCTCTTCTGCTGGGCAGAGTCTCTCTGGTAACAATGAACCTATCATCATTATAATGACCTATAATGAATTATGAAGATGCTGTTTTTTTTTTTTACAGCTTTTCCCTCAGTTTTGTTGATTTGTGTTCTGTTTATTTTCTTCCACCTGCAGCAGCTGGACCCACCAGAGGAGGAGCAGCTGTCCAGCGCTTTGCAGACTGTGGAGCTGGAACTGGGGAAACTGGGAGAGATACCGTGGCTCTACCACATTCTGCAGCCTAACGATGAAGAGGTGAG
The DNA here is from genome assembly GCA_016785285.1 of Brachirus orientalis. Classification (NCBI taxonomy): domain Eukaryota; kingdom Metazoa; phylum Chordata; class Actinopteri; order Pleuronectiformes; family Soleidae; genus Brachirus; species Brachirus orientalis. The sequence continues at coordinate 745,322 of JAFBJR010000286.1, forward strand.
AAGCTTCACATGAAGACCTGAACACCTGAACACATGAACACCTGAACACATGAACACCTGAACACATGAACACATGAACACCTGAACACATGAACACATGAACACCTGAACACCTGAACACCTGAACACATGAACACATGAACACCTGAACACATGAACACCTGAACACCTGAACACCTGAACACCTGAACACATGAACACCTGAACACATGAACACCTGAACACATGAACACATGAACACCTGAACACCTGAACACATGAACACCTGAACACCTGAACTCATGAACACCTGAACACATGAACACATGAACACCTGAACACATGAACACATGAACACCTGAACACATGAACACATGAACACCTGAACACATGAACACATGAACACATGAACACATGCTGCCCAACAAAAGACAAAAACAGCTTTAACAGGAACAGTAACAAGAGAAGCCAGGGAGTTTGGGTCAGACTCATTATGGTACAATATTTTCCAGTGTAATAAATTCATACATTTAATGAAAAATGCAGCAAAACACATGAAAGTCTAAGCTACAGATGTGAGAAAACTGCTTAAAAACTGTCTGACACAGGTTTTAATTCAACTTCATGATGATTTTTGAGTTTTAGTCATCAGCTGCCTTGTGTTTAGGGCTTCAAATAACAATTAGTTTCATTATTGATTCATCTGTTGATTATTTTCTCAATTAATCAATTAGTTGTTTGGTCCAGAAAAATGTTGAAAAATGTTGAATTGTATTTCCAAAACCTCAAATGTCCCCAAACCAAAATTATTCAGTTTATTTATTTTGTTATTTGGAGCAAATATACTAGAAAATATTCACATTTAAGAAGCTGAAAAATCAAATAAGTTAATTCATTATTTATAGTAGTGATATTTGGTTAAACACAGCAAAAGAAACAAGGGCTGAATCAAGCCAAAATAACCTAACGTTGACATAAAAGGTCTGGTTTTTAGGGAATAACATGAATGACTAAATATTAAAAATGCTAAATCATTTTTCCTTTTTGGCATTTTCCAAAAAACTGCAAATGAATTTAAATAGAACTTAAATTATGACATGATGGATTTATATATATATATATATGTATATTTTACATTATTAACAGTGCTAGTGTTAGAGTATTTAAGGGGAATTCCGGCATTTTTTAGGCGTACGGAGCAATCGGCCATGTTTCATTCAGCCATTTTAAAAAACTGAGAAATTCAGCCATGATTGCTGTTCTGGTGGTTTGTCTTGGTGAACCACTCACTCCTCTCTCCAACTCTCACTCACATTTTCAGCTTTGTTTTGGCGGTATGACTCCGCCAATACAAGCATTTATGAAATATTTGATTTCCATTGTAGAAGGAATACAATGAGTGGGTTCAACTGTTATATCTGCCTAATGGTGCTTTTCCACTACACAGTTCCAGCTCGGCACGGCACGACACGGCTCGACTCTACTCTTCTTTTAATTTTTCCCTTTCCAAGTGACAGTACCTGGTTCTTTTTTTAGTACCTGCTCTGTTGAGGTTCCACTCAAGCTGAGCTGATACTAAAATGTGACGTGGACAGACTGCCGGCCACTGATTGGTCAGAGAGTGTCGTCACTGGAGGAGTCATGAGTGCGACGTCTGACGCAAGAATCGAGGCAAACAATGTCGAACTGTAGATCAGTTAAAAAGACTTAAAAATCCTGAAAACACGTGTTAATCTCCAACATTTAACAAGGACATTTAGTGACAGCACTGCCGAAAGACGGAGATCGTGAGCCGAATCACGACCCGTTCAGCTGTATTTCAGTTCAGTGACTGTGTCAGACGGAGTCTGTGCTCCGGTCATGCAGGAAGTACTGAACCATTCAGTGAACAAATCTTTTTAATCAACTGATTCTAATGATTCAGGACAAAGAAAAGAACTGCTTTGACTGTGAATAGTTTGTGTTTGTGTTACGGCTGTTTCTATGACGACCCCACTCGTGTTGAGGAGAAACTATGAAGTCATGGAAAACAATGTGCCTGATACCAAACCGAGTAGAGCCGAGCTGTGCTGGTACTGTGTAGTGGAAAAGCGCCATCAGGTGGCTACTTTTCCATAATTTCTTTTTTAACTTCAATTGTTTATTTGTTCTGTACTTTAATTTCAGAATATAATGAGGCATTCAGCTGCATACATTTCCATTAAAACAGGGAAAATTGGGTTGTTCTAAAACCTTTGACTGGTTTGACGTGCATGTGTCTGTGGTGTAGCATGACTCCAAGCAACGGAAGAGCTGAGTAGCTAAATGAAAGGCTATAGGTTGACTGTGCTTATGTACCAGGAACACTCTCTGGGTTACGGCAAGAGGAACAGTCGCAGCAGCATGTTTCGCATTGTCCCCAAGTTCAAGAAGGAGAAGGCGGCCAAGAAGATGAGTCCTCAGTCAGGTACGTGTGTGTGTGTGTGCGTGTTCTTGTACTTGCTGCAGAGTGAGGACCAAAATTCATATAATTCCTACAAGGTGAGGCCATTTTGGCTCGTCCTCACTTTTTTTCACCCTTTAAAATGGCTTTTTCAGGGTTAAGACTTGGTTTTAGGGTTAGGGTTAGAATTGGGTTTAGGTTAGGGTTAGGGTTAGGCATCTAGTTGTGATGGTTAGGTTTAGGGTAAGGGGCTAGTCTATGTCTATGAGGGTCCTCACTCTGATAGAAGCGCAAACGTGTGTGTGTGTGTCAGCGGTGAACAAAACCGGATGTCATTCATACTGCTCCTCAAGATTTTAGTTGCTTTGGTGCTTTTATTTTGAAAGGATGGCTTCCACTTACAGGTTGGAAGTGCTGTCATTCATTCATTCATTCATTCATTCATTCATCCATTCATCCACTGACACTGAACAGTTGACCACAGACACACAAATAACCATCATAATCCAGTCCTTACATTAAAGGGATAGTTTAGGATTTTTAAGTCTGGTTATATGAGGTACTTACTCGTATTTATAGTCAAAACTGCCTGAGGTTTCGTCGCCCCCTGCTGGCCCCTTGCACCCACGTGCACCATAAAACAGGCAGGAACGTCCTCCATGAAAACATGTCTACCAGCAGGGACACATAGAAAATCTGATTTTAGCCACTTTTAAAAAAGATTAATCCAATAACATCTACACCTGCTTTAGTCTACAATGTATTAAGAATAGATTATACACTCTATCTTACTGTTAGACATTCCTTTTCAATGGGAAACAGAATATCGTATCACTTTGTAAACCACTCACTCTCCCAAACCAAAGTCCATAGAGAAAATCTGTGATTTTACATCACAGGGACACAGGAGTTATTGATCCACTGCTGCCTTCATCAGTAAGTTCAAATGTCTTATTTTGTCACTTTGGTGTTTGAAATTCTTCATTCAGATTTACCTCAGTGACACAAACTGGCCACACGAGGCAGCAGTAGACCAGCAGCTCCTGTGTCCCTGTGAGCTAAAATCACTGATTTTCTCTATGGACTTTGGTGGGGGAGAGTGAGTGACTTCAGTCTAACCGTGAGATAAAGACATGAACATGTTCTGAAGATAATGGATGTAAATTTTATTAGCAGGGGCTTATGTTAAATGGCTAAAATGTTTTACTTTCTTGTGTCTCATGCTTGTTTTTGATTTTGACCATGTAGTGATGTGTTAGTGCCTCATACAGCCATACTAAAAAACTTGAACTATGACTTCAAAGTATTAGCAGAAAACATAAAAAAAAGTCTGCGTACAGTATGTGGGAACAGTGGCCACGTCCTGCTTTGGAGGCTGTCTGGGGTTAGGGTGAATTTGTCGCATTTGAACAACAAATTGTGTTTTTGCGGTATAGGCCAGGCAGTCCGACCTTGACCATCACTGTCCCCAACCCTACCCCCATTCATGTGCGCATCCAACATGGCTGCCCAGACACACAGAACAAGTCTTTGCCGAAGAAACGTAAACGGGAAGTCAAGTGAACAAACGTTTTAGACCAATTTAATGTCCTGAAAGTGTTTTTTTTTTTTTTACATTTTTACACACAGTCAGCAGTGGTTTCATCTGGAGATCAGGGGTTAAAAGGTCAAAGTGTGAGCCCCTCCTCCTCCTCCTCCTCCTCTCATTGTGGGCAGGTTTGGGGCTGCAGACCGCACAGGCTTCCTCCCTTTTACCTCCTCCTCCTCTTTTTCTGTGCACTCTGATCTGGTCTGGTCTGGTCTGGTCTGGTCTGGTCTGGTCTGCATGACACCCTGACTTCCTGGAACCAACCAGCCTTATTCTGAACGACTTTTGACCTCTTGTCATATTCCTCTTCCTCCTCTGTTAGCTGCCGCCACCGCTCTCCTCCTCTCTGATGCTCCTCCCCTTTTTGCCTCCATGTTTTTCTTTAGTGATTCACCACAGTTTGTGTCGTCTCCTTCTGAGCATGTGTGTGTGTGTGTGATGAGATTTTTGGATTAAAGTGTCGCGATATTAAAGAATTTATTATAATAATAATAAGTTCATTTATTTATTTTATTGTATAGGTATCTACATCATCTGTGTATAATTTATATCTCAAAATCTTGCAAGTTGTATTGAATATAAATAGATTAATCTAATTTTCTGATAAGATCTTCCAGTTTAAATATTTATTACACAAATTTATTACATAATATTTATGTTTTTTTATTTAATTTATTCATATTTTCTATATCAATTCAGATTTAAATTTAGTAAATAAAGAGAATAAAGAATGATTAAAAACAAATATATATCACACAAACACAAGTTAGTGTTTAATATTAATAAAAAGTTTGCTAAACAGGTATTAACTATGTTAGAAAACTGAGTATTGTGTGTTACTGCAGAATGTGAACATATTTATCAGTCATTTCATGGATTCTTTCACATGTACACATGGTGTTTATACGTTAAAAAGCCAAATATTTTCTTCTTTTAAGTTTGTAATACAGATTTTAAACAGCTAGAATAAAGAAATTACTGTATTTTAATGTAGATTTTTTTTTTTTTAAATTTAGGATATATTACAGTGTTTACAGTAGAATTGTACTGCCCTGTGAGAAAGATTACAAATATGGAGGTGTCACTTGGTGCTGCAGTGTGTGAGGGATGAATGAGAGAAGCTGCTCAATGAAGAGTGTGTGTGTGTGCGTGTGTGTGTGTGTGTGTGTGTGTGTGTGTGTGTAAACCTGCGAGGCCGTCTGAGCCTCTCTCTGCTCTGCTCCGTGTGTGTGTGTGTGTGTGTGTGCGCGCGCAGTGGAGAGGTGGGGCACAGAGGAAGTGGGCGTCTGGCTGGAACAGCTGAGTCTGGGCGAGTACAGGGACACCTTCACCCGACACGACATCCGAGGGTCAGAGCTGCTACACCTGGAGAGGAGGGACCTGAAGGTACACACACACACACACACCTCTGAATCTCTCTCTCTCTGAAAGTGTGTGTGTCAAGCTCCTCCCCCTCTCTTCTGTAACCACGCCCACCCTGTTGTGCCTCCTGCTGCATCGCTCTGCTTGGCTTCTTCTGTCTGGTCGTTGCTTTGTGAGAGAGACTCGCTGTGACCCACTAGCACTGTGCGTCTGCTCAGAGGGGGAACCTACAGGGTTCCGGGGGGGGGGGGGGGGGGGGGGGGGGGGGGGGGGGGGGGGGGGGGGGGGGCAGGAGAGGTGGGCGGAGTCGAGACAGGGTTGGACACGCCAACGTTTGAGTTTCAGTCCCATGAAATCGTTTATTAAAACGGTTTTGAGGCCAAGGACCCAAACTTTCAGCCTCAACATGTCCGGTCTATTTTATAGTAACGGACATGAACACGTGTCACTTTAAAGGTCCACTCTGTAACTTTTACGAAGCAGAAATTGAATAAACTACCCAGAAGTATGTTTGTGTGAAATCACTTTAAAATTTGTTTTGGTTTTTGACCTTGGAATTGGACTTTTATTTTGTATTTTAGGCAAGAGTCATTTTGCTCCAGCAGCACAAACAGCAGAATCTTACTATATAAACATAGGTGACCAACATCCACCAACTATAACTTTAAATACGGATATTATCACTCACTTACTTTTATTCAAATTGTTTTTGGACTCAGTGTTTTGACAGAAGGCAATGAAAAAGCTCAGCGACAACACAAGAAATAAGATTTTAAAGCACTCAACAAAAGACTTGTCTAATATTTGCACTGTCTTGAGTCTATGATATCTTAAGAATATGTTCACGTCTTTATCTCACTGTTAGACAGACTTTTCCAACAGGAAACAAGACGTTTGTAAACCACTCACTCTCCCACACCAAAGTCCATAGAGAAAATCAGTGATTTTAGCTCACAGGGACACAGGAGCTGCTGGTCTACTGCTGCCTCGTGTGGTCAGTTTGTGTCACTGAGGTAAATCTAAACAAAGGATTTTAAAGGCCAAATTTACAAAATAAGACATTTGAACTTACTGATGGAGGCAGCAGTGGATCAACAACTCCTGTATGGCTGTGATGTAAAATCACAGAGTTTCTCTATGGACTTGAGTGTGAGGGAGTGAGTGGTTTTCATTTAATTTTCTAGTTAGAAATTGTTTGTCTAATGGGAATATAAAGCAGTGGATAAATAAGCAAGTGTATATTTTATTAGTGAGCCTTTAGTTAAGAGGCTTAAATCTGTTTACCATGAAGTACCCTTTTAAAATTGTTCATAACATTTACTTTTCCTTACAGAACGTCTTGTTTTCTCTGTGTTTTCCATGTGTTCATCCTCTTCCTCCTCCTCCTCCTCCTCAGGATCTGGGGATATCGAAAGTGGGTCATATGAAGAGAATTCTCCAGGGAACTAAAGACCTGGCCAAGGCCTCCATGATTGACCTCTAACCCGGAAGCAGATGCTGCCGGAGAGTGGGAAAGACACAAACGTCCCCCCACGAAAAAAGCATGAGTGTTTGAGGAGAGGAGCGCTGGATTTCATCGCCTCTGCCTTTGTGACGGCGTGAACAAGGAACACGAGCATGTTTGTTTGTGCTTTGTGCCAAAATGACGAGAAGGAAGATGACAGGAAGTCTAACGGTTCTTCAAAAGCCATTTCTGAGTTAATAACCATTCTTAGCACACGATCAGGTATGCAACTAACTAACCACACTGTTCACATTTTAACAAACTAGTAGCAAAACCAGGATTCTGTCGACAAGTTTTGGGTTTTAGTTTGAGTTCAGTCGATGTTTGCTGGATTTTTTTCCCGCCTCGTTTCGTGAAGAAACTGCAGACGACGAGTGTTTCTCAAAGTCACGGACGCTTCATCGAGTCCTTCACACAGAGACCTTACAAGGATGCAGCCAAATACCCACAGTCCTTTGAGGCACACGCATTTAAAACAATATAAATATACTAATGTAGCAGACAAATACTCTGATATTGTTAAGATATTTATAGGGTTAAGAAGGCAATTAATAATAACAATAATAATCATTTATAAAAGTGAATTGAAAAGTAAATAATGTATGAATGAGAAAGTAAAAGAAAAAATATTTTTGATTAAATTAAAGGTATTTCTGTTAGTTTTGTTCACATGAACTTAATTATGCTAATACATTTTAGGTGTTTTGATTTTTTGTGACACTTTTTTGGGGGGATTTACATTTGTGCATTTAATATTTGCAAAAAAATTATCAAAACATAAACAATACATTTAAATTATATAACATTTTTTAAAATGAATTAATCAGTTTGGGTCTTTTTAAAACCAGTTTCTCTTAAATGTGAATATTTTGTGGTCTCTTTGCTCCATGTAACAAAGAAATCATTAAAACTGAATCATTTTGACAAAACGAGACATTTAAGAATCGTCATCATCTTTTTATGATTTTATCAGCGTTTTTCAACATTTTCTGACGTTTTATGGACCAAAAAAAACAAATCTATTAATCAAGAAAACAATCGATTAAGAAAATATTCGAGATTAACAATTTTAACATATAATTTCAATAGCTCCGACAATAAATAGTTTCCTAATTGATTCCAGAAGCTGGAAAATAGATTACTATTGTTTGCAATGTCTACGAATTAAATAAAAATCTACATTTGATGGTATACAGTAATTTTGCTTTTCTGGGCGGAGCCATGTCACTGACGCAGACTGACTAACGCGGTGCGTTTGCGTGTTCGTTGAGATTTGCTGTGGCGGCGTCTTTCCTCGCCTTTGATCCGTGACTTTGAGAAACGGCGTCAACACCTCGTGTCTTAAAGCTGCGAGTGAAGTTTGCGACGAGGCGGAGACGGACTTAACCTCATAAACGTCGCAGTCTGACGGTTCGGAAGCTTCCGAACAAAGCAGAGATGCTGACGCATGTTTGCTAACTTTATATAACTGCATGATTAGCGTCTTGGGGTTTGTTTGTTTTTTTGTATGTGTGTTTGCTAAATAACACTTGAACAAGTTTTACAGGACTTATTATAAGTATTACGATTATTGCGCCATTTGTTACTACTGAACGCATCTTCTTTTGTTTTTGTTTTTTGTTTTTGGTCTAAATTGAGAAGAAAAAAAAAAGCAGAATACTAGCTTTAATTTATTTTGTTTGCATGATAACGACGCGTGTCAATGGTTTGTGTCAAGTGCCATATATTTGGAGTCATATAGTGTAGCGTGTGCTTTATTAATAGACATCATAAGGAGTTTTAGTTTTTAAGAAAAGTTGTGGATGAGGTATCCGTATCTGTGGATGTGAAAATAAATACCAAAGTGAATGTCTATGAAAACATCGGACGAATTTGTTCAGATCAGATCGCAACTCTTTATTTAATTAATAGACTTTAAAACTCTTCTGACGTTGGTAAAGAAGTAAAATTGTTGTTTATTTGTAGGGTTGTTGAGTATTTTTATTTTAGGAATACTTAAAAGGCACTTTTTAGTTCTTGCTTTATGCAAGTGCAAAATCCTCATTTCACTACTTAAAATTAATGGTTCACCTCAGCTAGTTTCTTTTTTTTAACTTTTGGCAATTTAGCACAGTATTTAACACTAAGGAGAATTAAGAGTTAGATATTGGTTTTTACTATAGAGAAGCTGAAGCCTGTAGCATCATTCAACTAATTTTACTTCAAACTACTTTTTTTTTTTTTTTTTTTAAAGGGATAGTTCATATATTTTGAAGTGTGAATGTATGATGTACTAACACATAGTCACACCCTCTGAAACTGGGAACCAACCAGAAAATGTGGAGAGAAAAAAAGCAGAGCCACACTTTAACAAAAGGCTCACTTTATATAATCTAAGACAGATTCAGTGTATGATATTATAAAATCATATAACATCCTATTATGATTATTATGATATTATTGAAACAATGTTTTCGGCTTTACCTCGATATTACACAGAGTTTTCCAACAGAAAACTGACATTTTTCGTACTTTGTACACTGTTCACGTTCACTCTCCCACACCAAACCCCATAGAGAAAATCAGTGATTTTACATCACAGCACACAGGAGTTGTGGATCCACTGATGTGTTATTTTCTAAATTCAGGATTTTAAATCCTTACTTTGGATTTACCTCAGTTACACAAACTGGCCACACGAGGCAGCAGTAGACCAGCCAACCCTGTGTCACCACAAGCTTAAAACAATGGTTTTTTTTTCCAATGGAGTTTGGTTTAAGAGAGTAAGCAGATTACAAAGTGACATAAATGTTAGTTTCAACATAATCCTAAAATACGGTAGACTTAAACTGGTGTAAATTATATTTCGCTATGACCCAGTGCCTCATACAACCACACTGAAGAAGACATGAACTATCCCATGAATTTCTTTTTTTAAGATGACAGGGTATATTTCCATATATATATATATATATATATATATGTATATATAAATATAAAACACACACATGCTGTATATACAGTATACCAGTGTATGCAAACAATGTTTGTAAGTGTTGTAGTACTTTGTATATTTGCTGACATGGCATGTGATATTTTTGTCCACAGCTTACACACTTTTGATTGTGTATATTACACCTTAACAATTGTGTAGAGTTGACTTGGTTTTAATCTCTTGTATATGATGATGATGATGATGATGATGATATTGCTGTTGTAATTCTAATGATGGTGCAATATTTTATCTTCTTGTTTTGATACTGTCTCTGCAGCTTCGGGACATGATGTTTTTGTAAAATGTCCTCGTCCTCCTCGTCCTTGAGGTGTTAGGTTTTCAAACGTTCGACCCGTTCACAGACTAGACTCCTTTTTCTAACACAGACTCCGCGTTTCTTCCAGAGATTCACTAAATGTGTAGATTTTGCTCTTCCGTGCTTCCAGGTTGATTGACTGCAGTGGGACAGTGTCAGTGAATGGACAGATGTGACTGTTGTCTCCCATTCCAACATGTTTCTCTGTGTTTCTACAAACAGTGGTATATTTTACATATTGTCAGAAATGGTAAACGTACCATCACAAACTCATTGTACCACAGAAATTACAACTAAAGAAGAATCGTTTTCATCTGTTAAAAAGTAGATTTAAAAAAAAAAAAAACAGAATGTATATTACGGTGGCCAGGGAGTGCAAAACAATATTTAAAGTGTGAGAGACTTTTAAGGTTTAAGACAAATTTACATTCAAGACAACGAAATAAAAATCACATTTCAAAAAACAAATTGACACGATGCAAAACACATAATTATAATTTACAATATGTGAAACAATATTAGAAATCCTGAAACACAGTTGCTAAAACTGAGGCAAATTCAGGACAAAAAAAGATTACATTTCACAAATTTAAACAAACAAATTTAAAAGATGAAAAACACTTCCTTTAACAAATGTATTAAATTTGACTGACACTTTATAAAACAAATTTGGAAAACAAATTTGCTTAAGTTGAGACAAATGTATGCTTAAAAGAACATTTACATATGTAACAACACTTAATAAGAAATTTAAAAAAATTCACAATTTAGAAAACAAATTTGCAAAAATTGAGAAAAAGTTTGCCATTTAGGACAAAAATAATTAGATTTCACAAAACAAATTTACAAAATTTAAAACACTTACAAATCCTGAAATAAATGAATTAATTTTTGACAAATTTAATAAAAAGAAGACTAATTTACACTTTCACAAAATATAAACACACATAGAATCACATTTACAAAATATAACACACTTCAACAAATTCTTAAATGTATTAAATTTGAGACAAATTTACGTTTTATAAAACAAATTTACAAGATGCAAAATACTTTTCAGATTCGGAAAAACAAACTTATTTGCAAAAGTTTGCTAAAGTTGAGACAAATTTATGCTTTAAAAAAAAACACAAAATGTAACAACACCAACAAATTTTGAAAGAAATGAGACACACAAAAGTTGAGACAAATTTAAATTCAGGACAAAAATAGTTACCTTTCACAAAACAAATTTTCAAAATTCGAAACACTTTTTCAGTACTTTTACTTTTCCCCCTTGTTTCAACTTTGTTTCAGGATTTGTAAAAGTTTTTTGCGTCTTGTAAATGTATATATTTTCTTGTCCAGAATGTAAATGTGTCTTACTTTGTAATATATATATATTTTTTAAGTTTTTAACAAGTGCTGGGCAAAAATCAATCAATACTGTGGTGAATTATTATGGTGATAATGTTGTTGTTTCACATGTGACTTAAAATCACTTACTAGCTCCCCAGCATCCAACCCTAATGATTTATTTTGAAGTGCCACAAGGGGGCGCCTGCATCTCAACAGTCATTCCAGGACCTTGTGATTGACAATGATCTTACAAAGTGACTTTTAGAGCAACTTTAAAAACGATATTTGTACAATTATCACAATGACATTGTTTATCGCAGTTATTTTAGTCCAAATAATCGTGGCATTGTCGAAAGATTATTAGCAATAACGGCTGCACTTTAAAAATAATGGCAACCAACACATCCCACCCACTCTTGTTGGCCCTCTGGCCCAAGCTCCACCCCCAAACACAGGAAATCTTTTTTTTTTTTAATATTCAAAATATTTTTTTTAACATTTCTTGTAATGTCAGTGTCACTCAGTTTTTTTGTAAAATATTAGCTACTTTGAGAAAACATAAGAACCCAAGTGAAAATGAAGCATGGACAAAAGACTCCGCCCATTTTTTGTTTACGAATCTAAAATAATATTTGCTAAAATTTTAGCTGAGTTATTTTTTTTAGCACTATTAAGAATTTAAAGCTTTTTCAGTGTTTATCGCAATAATATTGTTACTCACAATTATTTTAATCGGGATAATAATAGTATTGTCCCATGCCTATGTGCTAGCTAGCTGTTCTGATGGCTAACTTTGTCACCTCATTAAAATGTTTGGTAAGGGGGGCAGGGCAATTATTTACCGAGTCAATCAGAGGCTGTATTCAGTGTGTCCTCGATAAAACCACCAGAGGGCAGTGTCCTGAGTAAACCTTTATGTTCGCTTTAATCTCGAAACTTAACGATAGAAATCAATCTAACTCCAGTTTAAAGGGATAGTCTGAGTTTTTTGTGGTGGGGTTTGTATGAGGTGCTAATGTGTTGTCTGTTGTTCCTATTTAGAGAGAGAGAATCTTGCGTATAAATACCACATAAACACCCACTTTATAAAACTTGAACTATCCTTTAAGAAGTTTTTTTTTGTTGTTGTTGTTTTTTCATGGGTTCACAATTTATTTCGCAATGATAGTCGGACTTTTGCGAGCCAGAGTCTTCAGATCTTCACATACAGCCTTTATGTTTTATATGTGCTTTATTTAGCAGAGTCACAGAACTGCTGTCATCTGTAACCGTGTTTTCTGCTGTTCTGGCATCTTTTGTCCTGATTAAAGGGATAGTTTAGGGTTTTCAACATGTGATTAAATGAGGGACGAATCTACAACCGCTTGAACGTCTATTCACGTCTTCATCTCACTGTTAGACACACTTGTCCAACAGGAAAATGAAGTTTGTAAACCACTCACTCTCCCACACCAAAGTCTATAGAGAAAATCTGTGATTTTAGCTCACAGCACACAGGAGTTGTTGATCCACTGATGCCTCCATCAGTAAATTCAAATGTGTTATCTTGTGACTTTGGCTATGAAATGCTTTGTTCAAATTCACCTCAGTGACACAAACTGACCACATGAGGCAGCAGTAGACCAGCAGCTCCTGTGTTCCTGCGAGCTAAAATCACTAATTTTCTCTATGGACTTTGGTGTGGGAGAGTTAGCAGTTCAAAAACTGAAGTTTCCTGTTGGAAATGTCTGTCTAACAGTGAGATAAAGACATGAACATATTCTTAGGATTTCTTGGACTTAAGCTAAAGTTGATTTTATTAGGTTAGCCTTGTGTCGTGTTGTTAAAATCAGCTTTTTCTTGTAGCGACCATGCTAATCTCACGCTGCTTGTCAATACAGGAAGCAGTGGCTGTGTCAATACCTCATATGTCCACACTAGAAGACACCTGAACTATCCCTTTAACCTCCATCTTAACCACCATACTGAGTTCAGCGATTTAGTGGAGCTGTTTTCGTCCACACGTGGGTCCAAAATGTCTGCCAGGTTCTGTGTTTTTTTTTTAGTCCCAGACTCCAGGAAGGATAGAGTTTGACCCCCTGATGTCTCCGTGTTTCTCCCACACTCATTTGTCTGTAAATGATGCTGCAAACTGCCTGGTTTTTCAAAAACCAACCATGGTTGGATCCTCTAGAACGCAGGTCACGTCGTCTGTGTCGCAGTTTCCCTAAAGCAATGGGAGAAAAGTGAAATTTCATTTGTTTACATTATGTTTACAATGGCACAGGTTTCATTTCAAGAGTATATATACATGCATATATATGTGCATGTATGTATACATGCACATATATATATAGGTAGGTAGGTATAAACAACATTTGCATATTTATTGCCTATAAGGTTAAATGATATGACGTGTATTGTGTTTTCACATTTGGGATATAATGTTACCGTTGTCACCTGTATTACTATCTGGATGATTTTCTTTTTTGGGTAAAGTAGTTGATCATTTTTATGACTACTAAGTGACTGTTTTCTGTGCCTTTTTATGGTTAGAATGCATGGTTCAACTATTTATTACGATTTGGAGTCACTGAGATGTGTATTTTTGTATTTTCTGAAAATAAATAAATGGTTTCAGCTTTTTGTTGTACATTTTTAAGGTGCTTTAAAAAAGAGGCCACCTATTCATATCTCTCTTCTTCAATAAAACCAAATACATATGCAGCACGTTTCTGCCTTTTTTATTCTACTAATGGTGATTCATTTTTGATTGATTCATGATTCATGAATTATAGACATTAACATATACATATATATAATATAGACAGAACATATACATGATTCATTTATATAGACATTTGATCGCAACACAAGATTAAACAGATTAATAAAATGTACTGGTCTCTGTGTTTTTTTTATTTAGTTACTTTTGTGGCTCTTGGAGCACTTATAACACTTTTGAGCCTCTTTATCTCCCCAAGGAAGTTCTGTTTAGATGGGTTTGTTAGTGCTTCTGTTAGCAACTTCCTGTTTACAGTTTTTCCACAGATCAGTCTGAATGTTTTGTGATGGGTAGGTGATCACCCAAGTATGTTCTCATGCAAATTTGGTAAGAATCTACCCACTGATGATGTTACATAATATTATCAAATTTTCAACAAATCCCAATCTTTTATAATGGGCAAAACAGTTAAAATAAACAATCATATCTCATGCCAAACGTCGTCTGACATGAACACAATTTTGTGTGTATATGTAGAATCAGACATTCTACCATCAGACCAAATTTCATTTGGATTTAATGCAGATTATTCATTTGGCGGCAATTTAAATGTAACATGGTTCACTCCCATTGAACAACTTCAGATGAGTATATCTCAGCGACAGATGAATTTTTTCATGTTTATGTAACATGATAATAGCTATACGCAGGTAAAGTTCTATATAGATTCAGTGAAAATGCAAATTAAAAATATAGTCAAATTATTTCAACAGGCAGAATGAAACAGCATTGGAAATACTCTTAAACAAACAGAATTATTCACTGTTTCTTTGACTGAGGATTAATCCCAGATGGAAAAGAGGAACCTGCCAACAATGCAACTCTCTTCAGATGTGGTGAACAATCTGACTTCAAGCTGGAAAACTGGCTTTGACTGTTAAGGTCTGAAGTCTGGGGCTAAACTCATATACCACAATCTACATCCCCAGAAAATGTAATCCAAATCTGTTGTTTAGTCTTTGAGTTATGCTGCTCAAAAACAGACTAATGTGGCCAACAGAACATCCTCAGTGTAGATAATAATCTGTTAATATTCTGATTTATTACCTCTGCCAAGGAGATTATGTTTTTCCAGCATTTCTTTTTGTCTGTCTGTCTGTTAGCAAAATAATTCAAACAGTTATGGACTGATTTTGATTAAATTTTCAGGAAAGGTGTGTAAAGGGACAAGGAGCAGATGATTAGATTTTGTTGTTAATCTGGATCATTGTCTGGATCCAGGAATGTTTTAAAGGACTCTTTATCATTACTTGGCGAAGGTCTGCCCTCTCCTAGTGCTTCTACCTTGTATTTAAATTGTCCAAAATGTTTGTTCTCAATGTCCAAATCTCTTTTTTGTCTAACTAACACTTATACATGTAATGTACAATTAAATGTAATTGTTTTATCTTCAATTACTGCCTAAAGGAAAATAACTGAACAACATTTTTACACACTGGACCTTTAAAGTTGTAAAAACGCTTGTGTTTTGGCTGCAGTTCGATTGTTCTGCTTTCGACAGTGATAATGCGACACAACCTTTCCGTCGGCGTGCGATTGGCGATGTCTGGAGATCTCGTTTTCGTGGGGGAGCGGTGACGAACGCGAATCGGAGAGATCGATTCAGATTCGGTATTCGAACATATTTAAAACCCACTGAATCCAACCTGGGCGACTCTTTGAAGATTTCCGTGTCTAATGTGAATGAATATAAATAATTATAATACTAATCAGTTGCCCAGTCGCTTTTACCCGTGTGTGTTTTTCTTCACTCGGGTGGTTGGTAGAGCTGAGGAGCTCGATCCGATTCGAAGCGACGGTTCGTCCGCGGGCGGCGCAGTGAAGACAGCGGCCACTGTCAGCGCTGCTGGAGTCCCACACTGAGCGGTGAGACACTGTTTTCTTCTCATTAAATGCTCAATAATATTTATATTTTAAAAACCGGAAACAGAACTACAAGCACGTGTTAACTGTGAGCTAACACACAACTGTTGTCTGTGTCGTGTTTAAATACGGCCTCGCGACGGCGTTAGCTTGCTTGTCTAGGCGCTAGCTAACGACAATAAGGTGACGTCACAGTCAGATTGACCGCTCGCGGCCTGGTTCTGGTTCTGGTTCTGGCGTCAGCTCGGTGATTGGCAGCCTGACAGTGAGTGAGTTAGATGGGTGACTGTCACTGTGTGTGTCGCTCAGGTGTGGGAGTGTGTGTCTTTGCGTGTCGTGAAGCGGGTTGTCCACTGTATGTGTGTGTATGTGTGTTGATGTCAATATCAGCATCCACAGTGAACGGCAGCTCCGTGGCCTCCTGATGCGGCGGGTACCAGCCCCACCGCCCGCCTCAATCATCCGGAATTACGCCTTTAACGCAAACAAGCTTGCTACACGGTAAATATAGTTCTCTCCGGAGGTGAGCAGAGGCGTAAATTGAACCTCGATGGACCAAAGGGACGACCCCCTCTGGATATCATTAGCCCAATATCAACGTTTCTTATATTAAAGGGACAGTTTGTTTTTTTTAAATTGTGGTTGTATGAAGTACTGACACACTATCAGCAGGGATGTAGCTGAGCGTGCCAAATATTAGCCTGATGCTACGATGCTCGCTGTCACTCAGTAGGTTTACATGCACAGTTTAATCAAGCTAACCCGGCATCCGAAGTGAGTTGCATCCGTTTTAGTGAATGTCTCAGTTTCCACTGACTATGTCTGCGTTGTTGCTTTGTCAGTCCCCCCCGTGTTGACACCATAGCATATTTAATTTAACGACATTAACACCACTTTTGCAAATCCAGCATTCTCTTCCGGTCAGTGAAACAGTTTCCTGTGTTTACAGTACAGAATAACTGTTTTACTCTCTCAGTTGAATCCCGGGGTAAGGCAGTAGTCCAACTTAAACAGTTAGAATTTTGATTTACTGGCCATGTACATCTGACTCCACCTCCATAGGTGGTGCTGTGTCTCTTTATAGGCTAGTGCCTATTGACTGAGTTTCCTGTTGACCTTAACCGTGCTGTGGTTCTGTATGTTTCATACCTGCTGTAAATCTTAATTGTGATACAAATTAGATGTAGCATGGCTATTTTGGTCGCTGTGTTGCCAAAGAAAGATGCTGCCACTGCAATTTATACTTCCGGGTCAAAGATTGGGCAGGACATTTTGGTGCATGAGCAAAACACCAAGTCTGATTAAGCATATACATGCAGCAGTAACCGGGCTATAAATCACTTTATCTAGGTATGTTTGTCCGGCTAAGACTAGCTCAATTTTTATTCAGGCCAATGTTGTTTACATGATATTTAGGAAACTAAATTATTGTCTTAGTCCGACTAAATACAGACTTTTAACATGCATATAAATTCTGTGAGTGAAAACATGGCTCCCAGTGGGGGCATAAGGAAAAAACAGACCATAATAATTAAATTAATAGATCCTGAAACAATGTCTTGAAACATTTCTTCCACATTATCTCAGTCTTTGCTGAGAGGAGTCTTTAGTTTGTGATGTTTTGTAAACCGCTCACTCCCCCACACCAAACCCCATAGAGAAAATCAGTAATTAACCATCACAGCACACAGGAGTTGTTGATCCACTGCTGCCTCCATCAGTAAGTTCAAATGTCTTATTTTGTCAGTTCAGTGTTTGAAATCCTTTGTTCAGATTTACCTCAGTGACATAAACTGACCACACGAGGCAGCAGTAGACCAGCAGCTCCTGTGTCCCTGTGAGCTAAAATCACTGATTTGCTCTGAGTGAGTGAGGAGTTTACAAAAAGACACAAACATGAGCGATAAAGTGGCAAACATATTCTTAAGATAGCAAAAATATAAGCAGGCAGAGAACTGGTGCTAGTTAGTAATTCTAATTTGTAAATAAAAATAAATGGCTACAAGAATTGTGTAGCATTAAATCTAATCTAAGTAAACATATTGAATCAAACCAAACTGCTCAATAATAAAAAAATATCACTCCCAAATCAAATTGTCGCCCATGAAACATGTAAAACCAAAAGTACGTATGTGCAATTAATGGTGAAAGTAGCAGAGTGCTTTTACTATTGACCCGAGTGGCAGCCATCTTGTAATCTCTTGTCACAGTGTTTGTGAATGGAAAAAAAAAGCTCAGTCTGAAGTAGAGGATGTGGAGCAATTTTGGTTTAAAATTGAATGATTCTTCAAAGATAATGACGGGTTACTAATTCGTTTGATTAGTGTATCAATAAAACCCCAATAACCAGCACCACTTTCTTGTCCCTGCTTGTCAATTAAAGCAAATTAGATTCTAGAATTAAATGGAAAAAAGTCACATTTTGTGTTTTAATACTGTGTAATCTTCATTCACTTGACGGTTAAGTCACGAGAGGTTGCTGGTTGGTTTTCCAGGCGGCTACAGCTGTGAGATTCTCCTCATGTTCTCCCAGGCTGTGCTTCTCTTCTTCTTCTTCTCCTCCTCCTCCTTTTCCTCCTCTCATACTTCACTTTGTTTATCCATCCTTCCGCCCACCCACACTCAGACTGGAGCGTTTGGCATGGATCAGCAACACCAGTCAGACTACACAGTTTCTGCCCATGACAGGTTGTTTTTCCGTCCTCTTTCTGAAATGACCACAAACATTCTGTGGAATCCATCAGCTGAATCCGGTACATTTTTGATGGTTTAGTTTAGTGAATCAGCCTCTGAGAATCTATAACATGACTAATGGAGATGAATATGACTTCTTCAGTTGCACAAGGAGGCGCTGTAGAGATGTTGTTGAATTTAAGGAGTTTGATGTGCAGAACATTAAAGGGTTGAGGTTTGTTTGGAGCTCCCCTGGAGCTGAGAATCAGCCTGGGATATGGAATGAAAATGTGGCTGTTGTTAATAACACAAGGATAAAAGTGATTTTATTGATTTAACAAAAGGTTCAACTCATAAAACTTATACTAACTTGGGTGTACAATATCTTAGGAACATGTTCACATCTTTATCTCACTGTTAGGCAGACTTTTCCAACAGGAAACTGAAGTTTGTAAACCACTCTCTCTCCCACACCAAAGTCCATAGAGAAAATCAGTGATTTTACATCACAGCACTTAGGAGTTGTTGATCCACTGATGCCTCCATCAGTAAGTTCAAATGTCCTAGTTAGCAAATTCTGTGCTGGAAATCCTCAGTTTGATTTTACCTCAGTGACACAAACTGACCACATGAAGCAACAGTAGACCAGCAGCTCCTGTGTCCCTGTGAGCTAAAATCACTGATTTTCTCTATGGACTTTGGTGTGGGAGAGGGGGAAAAATAATTTTAGCCACTTAAGAAAATACTAATTTCATTAAATCTACGTCAGTTTAAGTCTATGATATCTTAAGAACATGTTCACGTCTTTATCTCACTGTTAGACAGTGTTTGACAAGTTTGTAAACCACTAACTCTCACACACCAAAGTCAATAGAGAAAATCAGTGATTTTAGCTCACGGTGACACAGGAGCTGCTGGTCTGCTGCTATTCCATCCTAACACTGCTAACTATGAGCCAAGCTAGCTGGCTAATGCACCTGTTCTACTGTTGCATGACAGATGGTGCTCGTTCATGGAAGTGATGGGAAATCAAAACAAATCTGATCAAAACTAAAGCAAAAAAAATCCAACACAAATCAGTTTTTACACCTCTGTTTGTTATCATTAAACAGGAAAACCTCAAGTTGTTATGGATGTCATTAGCTATGTTTACATGGAAGTAATCAGAATAAAAATATCTCATGTAAACATGCTGATCCGAAAACCCTGATCTGACATAGCCCATTCGAAAACTAATTTCATTACGAATGAGGGGGCTGGTACCTGCCGATCGTGGTCATATAAACTGTGGGTCACATCAGGACTTCTCGGTTTTGTGCTATCACGTGTCTGATCCATGCAACTGTGATGTATTTCATTAAAAAAAAGTATAATGAACAGACATGAAAGTCACGAAAGACATGGAAGAAGAGGAGGAAAATTTCGCTGAATCACTGCTGCTGACTGTTGTGGGTGGAGCTGGTTTAGCTCCACCCTGAACTTGCTAAGTCAAAATATGGACTTGGTGATATATCATCGTTCTTTCTAGTTCAATTTGATACAATTTGATTCAATTTGATTCTTGATACACCAAATATCAATATTTTAATTAGGGAAAATATCAATATTTTGATTAATAAATTAATGCGCTCTAAAGTAAACAGTCCCTGCCAGTTTCACTCAACGAGCGTCGCTACTTCATGTTGCCTCACAGTGGCGCTGCTTAAATAAATGAGGGAAACTCGGGTGGAAGTTACCTGCCTGAAGAAGAGGGAGTTTACAGCGGGATAATGTCAGAAAAATCTATGTTAAACAGATGCTCCATCAAAGTTCAATACATAGGTTTTAGGCACTTTTTTCTCTATGCTGTGAGTAAATATTTATCTTTTAACTTTTCACAGATTGTTCAGTCATTATGATTGTCTTGCAATATATTGATTATCACAGAATCGTTGTATCATGATGTCATTAGGTACCCTGTGATTCCCACCTATAGACCATGCTGTACCATTTTATTCTGGTACCCCAAGGGACAGGTGCTGGTTGGGGCTGGTTATTTTGGTACTATTACTCATAGAAACACAAAAGAATACGTGCCATACTGTACCAAACTGAACCATTTCCACTTGATGGAAACACTGCTTCTTCTGCTTCCACTTCCTGAGAGTAGTGGCACTTTTCCATTATACAGTTGTAGCACAGCACAGCTTGACTCTACTTGCTTTGGTATCAGGCACATCGTTTCCCATTACTTCATGTTCCTCCTCAATGTGGGCGAGGTCGTTGTGACGGTCAAAGCAGTTGTTTTCTTTGTACTGAATCATTAGAATCAGTTGATTTAAAAAAGGTTTGATCACTGAATGGTTCAGTACTTCCTGCATGACCGGAGCACAGACTCTGTTTGACACAGTCACTGAACTGAAATACAACTGAACGGGTTGTGATTCTGCTCACGATCTCCGTCTTTCAGCAGTGCTGTCGCTAAATACACCAGACTCCTCTGTTAAATATTGAGATTTCAGAAATGTCCTTGTTAAATGTTGGAGATTAACATGTTTTCAGGATTTTTAAGTCTTTTTAACTGATCTACAGTTCGGCATTATTCGCTTTGATTCTTGTCTCTCTTCCAGTGACGACACTCTCTGACCAATCAGTGGCCGGCAGTCTGTCCGCGTCACATTTTAGTATCAGCTCAGCTTGACTGGAATCTCAACAGAGCAGGTACTAAAAAAAGTACCAGGTACTGTCACTGATGAAAAAGTAGAAAATGTTTTGGGCTTTACTGTTGTGTTCTGCTGGAACTGTGTCGTGGAAAAGTGCCATTAAACAAAACACTGCTCATGTCAGAATAATTCATTCCAACTAAGTGCATGACACATGTGTATGCACACTAAACTCAGATGATTTCATGTAGCATCCATGTAAACGATGGAATTGTAAATTCCACTCAGCGCAAATCTTTTTTGGAATCTTTTCATGTGTAAACGTAGCTGTTGAACTTTCTTCCTGAGTGAGTTGGGAATGTACCATGTGGTTGAGGTCAGGCAGCTGTGAGAATCCAGGAGGTGGTGGATCAGCAGAGGAAGTCATTGGCATCATGAACTGTGGTTCTGGTTCTCAGGACACTGGACGGGCTGATCAATAAGACCACCTGCCTTCATCTGAACTCAAACGGCTGCTTTGGACTGAGCCTCAAAGCAGAGTCTTGGGTTTCTTTTGGAAACTGTAAATATTTTGCCTCCTTGTCTTTACCCACACTCTCATGTTGATTACTGAGTGTGTTTCTGACGACATCTTTCCTCACTGTTTGATCTTTGATGCAGGTCTGTCTGTTTAAAGAATATCAAAGACTGTACAGTAGTTATTTACTCAGCTTATCATCACCAGCTTGTTATTCTTCACACAGCTCTGACGAAACCTCGGTTGGTTGGACATGAATCTAAACAAAAATATGAAGTGAATGCCTCTCATGGTTTTCTGTGATGAAACCACTGACTGTTACATCCTGCTCCGTTATGTACAGTAGACAGTGACTTATCACTCTGTGACACTTTCTGTGGTTTGTCATGTGATGATGATGATGATGCCGTGGTTGAACTAACAGAACAGTCCACTTCTCTTTTACTGTCCGAGGATTGAAGCTTAAGTCTGACTTTCTAAACTCACAACTATGGCTAAACAACTAATCATTTTCAAATTGATATTGCGAGTTAAGATCAAATCCATCCACGACTGGGCAGCCACGTGGAGAAAGGACCTGAGACAGACCAGGGTTCAAACATGGGCCTAAGGCAACAGTGCTAACCACTGTACCACCGAGCCCTCCTGCATGCTGCATGTTTGCATAATTGTATAATATAAATAAATAATAAAAAAATAGTCCATATAGCAGGGCTGATTAATTTTCTCAATTAATCAATATTTGGTTGGTTGGTCACAAAATACCAATATTTTTAAATTTAAATTTAATAAAATGATTCCCTTTTAATGACTTGTTTAAAACTTCTTTTAAAAAATCGAGAATATTTAAGAAGCTGAATATATATACACATACATATGTATGTGTGTGTGTATATATGTATGTATGTATGTATGTATGTATGTATGTGTATGTGTGTGTATATAAAACTTACTTTCTCAATATGTATCTATTTAGTGTGGCGTTACTTATCAGTAGATTATGACACTATTGGAATTTTTTGGTTTTCTTTGGTGCTCTTTTTTTTTGTTCTTTGTTTCTTTGTTTTGTTTATTAATTGTCTGTTTATTTATTAGTTTCTTCTCATCATTCTTGATGTTCATGAGAGGCTGCGTCTCATTAGAATGATTCACTCGTTCGTTCCATCCAGTGTGTAAAAACCTTTAGAACAATACACAAGAACAACACGCTAGATTTGTCGCTAGTCAATTCTTTGAAAAAAGGCCTTTTTCCACCTAAATATAGCAACAACATTGCTACATTCGCAACACAGAAACAGCTGTAAGATGTGTTTGTGGTAATCTGACAAGTCCCTAGTCATGAGTAGGTACTAAATGTACCTGGGTCTAGAGTTTAGCAGGGTAATATTTACTTGGGTCATTTCGGTGAAAAGTTTTTTTAATTACCCATGTAAATAAAAAGGTTCCTATGATGGAAAAGGGCCTAAGTTTCTCACTGTGATTTTCCTCTGTCTTTGTCTTGTTGCATCCTGGTCCAGTGTCCAGTCAGTCGGCCTGTGCAGCTCGCTGATGTCATGGACGCCTGTGCTCGAATCAGAGGAGTCCCCATCAGGTCCAGGGCCTCGGTGCGGAAAGAGGTTTGTCTGTTGGGAGCAGAGGGACATTAAAAACGTTGTCATTGGTTATGTGTGTGTGTGTTGTAACCATGTTGTGTGATTTCAGACTGTGCGTGACAGTGGGACACAAAGTCTGAAGAACCTTTTCAGGAATAAGAAGGATCTGTGCAGCATCAGCCTGGAGCTGCCGACCAGAAAGACTGCAAGACTGACAGAGGTTTGTCTCACACACAGATATACAAATATATGAAACACTCAAACTCATTCAAGCCTTTTCTCTTCTTTTAGATTCATTTTGTGTGTCTGCCTGGTCAGTGTGAAGGAGAAGATGTCACCCATCAGGTGAGTTTTCACTCTTACAGACACGAGTCATGATACAACACGTGGTCATGACATGGAGACGCCAAAACATTAGGACCATGCAGACACAGCTAGTAACATAACAAGGTTTAGGATGTGGTCAGTTTGGTTCAGTGCACGTGTTTGGGGGGAGGGAAATATTGATAAAGTTAAAAAAAAATAGAACGTTTTTGCTCTTAATCTTTTACACTCTTTACGGAGGTGAAGAAGAGAGCGTTGGCAGAGACGAGTGTCAGTGTTTTGAAATAATGAGCTGTTGTGAACATTGTCAAACTGACGGCCAAATGGTGAGCTGTTTTATGAATCCAGCAACAGTCTAACTGCCAAATAATGAGTTGTTCCAGAAATCCACCAAAATACTGCCTGCAAAATAATTGACAGTTTTAAACATTCTCAAACAGAATGACTGCCAAATAGTGAGCAATTCTATACATCCACCAATAGACTGACTGCCAAATAATGAGCTATTCTATACATCAACCAACAGACCGACTGGCAAATAATGAGTTGTTCTCTATATCCACCAATGCAGTGACTGCCAAATAATGAGCTGTTCTGTACATCCACCAAACAGACTGACTGCGAAAAGTCGTCACAAAAGTGTTGGAATTTGACCTTTTTAATGAAGGTGTATGAACCCTAATTATGAATACACTGAAATTCTCTTTAAGTTCTTAGTAGGTTTTATTCACAATGTTTTAATACAATGTTCTGAGCCTCTTGTCTTCTTCCTCTTCGTTTCTCAGGCTCTTACGTCGCTGCCTGCAGGTCTGTGTGATCTTCTCAGGTCGCTCCACATTCACGGCCTCAAGAATGACGAGGTCCTTCTGCTCAAAGACTCTCGCCGGCAGGTGGAGCACAAAGACGCTGGGCCTCAGGTACAGAAGGTGTCAGAGGAATGTGCTCAGTCAGCAGATTAAATAAAGGAAACAGGAAGTCAGGGAGGAAAGAGGAAGTAAGAATAGGAAGTTATTTTTCTGTGCTGGTGAATAAACAGCATCCATCCTAACAAGTACAAGTTTCCTTTAAAAGGACATTTTTTATTATTCTATAGGATAAATGATATTTTAATTACAGATTATAATTATAATTATAGATGCCTGTTTTTTATTTATACTGGTACAGAAGAAGATCAGGGCCACATTTGAATTTCTTTGGAAATGTAAAAAAAAAACTGAATTCTGACTTCAGATTTCAAACTTTCAAAATTGGAAAGGAGAAAGTCAGAATTCTGACTCCAAAAGTCACAATTCTGAAAATGTCGCAATGGAAAAAAGTCACAACTCTGAAACTGCTAACTAATCTCAGAATTCTCACTCACTCATTTTCTCCCGCTTGATCCTCCACATGAGGGTCACAGGGGGCGCTGGTGCCTAACTCCAGCTGACATAGGGCGGGAGAAAGGGTACATCCTGGACAGGTCACCAGTCCATCGCAGGGCCACACATAGGGATAAACAACTATTCACTCTCACATTCACACCTATGGTCAATTTAGAGTATGCATGTTTTTGGACTGTGGGAGGAAACTGGTGAACCTGGTGAAAACCCGCACACACACACAGGGAGAACATGCAAACTCCATGCAGACAGGCCCTTGTTCCGACCGGGTCGTGAACCGGGTTGTCTTCTTGCTGCAAAGGCAAGAGTGCTAACCACTACTAATCTCAGAAGTCTGACTGAGTCAAAATTGTGACTTTTTCTTTCATAATTCTGACTGTATTTTGTTTCCAGACTTTTTACATGCTGCCCTAATCCTGTTCCGTACACTGAAAACATGCTGCACAAACTTGTTTAATATTAATATTCAACATTATTGAGTAAAAGAAAATGATTTTTTGTCAGCATGACGTTGTTGTTGTTGCAGTTTTTCCCACTGCCAGCTTGTGCCAGCCTTTCTCACACTGAAGAAACGCGGGTTGCAGAAAAAAAAGGGTTGTTTTCTCAGCCCACGGTCGCAGCCTCGTCCGTCTCGGTGCTGTGTGCAGTGTTTGTGTTCACACAGGCTCTGTGGTTTTATCATCCATGTCAGACAGTTGGACCTCCCACCTCCTCCTCCTCATTTTAAAGTCATTCTGTATGCTGCACATGTAACATATCAACTCAAAATCAGAGTAGAGACATAACAGTACACTTCTGTCTACCCCTGCTTCCCAAAGGACCAGGATTAGAATGTTTCCATGAGAATTCTGTGCAATTTGTAAAAACTTAACATAAACACAAACATAATCAGCTTTTCTTTGAAGGACACAGATTTAGTCAGTCTGTCCATCTGTTGGTTAAAAACTTCATACTCCATAAAATAAAAATATTTTCCTCCCCTCCCTGTCTCTGCTCTCAGTGCTGGTTGAAGACAGTGTGCGTGCTGAGACATAATCCCAGCTCCAGCATCCACCCTCAGGCCAGCGTGGCGTCTCTGCTCGGCCTCCTCGGCTGCTACGTGGCGGGCGTCCGCTACGCCCTGGAGCTCCAGGCTCTTGAGAGAGGCTCGGCCGAGACGAGTCAGCCAGAGGAGGACGACACCAACCAGTCGGTGTCGTCAATCGAGGATGACTTTGTCACCGCCCTAGAACATCTGGAGGAGGACGACGCAGGAGACAATCCCTGTACGTGGAACTGCTGATGCTTTTTAGTCGGTGCTGGTCTCTTCTGTGGAGTCTCAGTTATAGAAAGTGGTGGAAAAAAAAACCCCACAAATTTACTCTTTAGCCTGCAAAATAACAGCCTTATTTGCTTAGATTCAGGAAAAAACAAAATTAAATTTTGTAGAAAGCTAAAAAAAAATAACTTAATAAAGGAATTAATTTACCCGGGTAAATAAGTTCCTGTTAATCTGTGTAGTTTGCGTTTCCACTGCACCTCAAAGTTTTTGTTGATGACGAACAGTCAAAACATTTAACACGCGGGTGGATCGCTTGATAGTGTTTGTTTCTCAAAAACCGTTTCATGTTAATAAGCAAGAATAAACTATAAAACAATGACAGACGTATGTGTGTGTGGGGGGGCGGTAAAGGTGCTTCAGTGAGATGGTGGGAGTGAAAATCAAGCTTCACAGTATTTTTTTTACTGATATTACTGTGACAGTGACAACAGCTGCAGTGCATGTGTGTGAAACCCACTGTGGTCGCAGACAGAAGTGATATTTTTCTCCTCCTTCTCCTCAGGAGGGTAAAGCTTTTACCAGGTAATATTTACCTGGGTAATTATAGTGGAAACATGCCGAGGTTTTTTAATAACAGAAAAGTTTCTACGATGGAAAAGAACCAATTTTGTTTATTACTCCTTGGCTTTTAATATCAAATAACAAAAATGGGACATTGTGCTTGGTTGGAAAATTGTTGCCCTCCGTCATCTATCCTGCCTCACCCACAAATCATATCAACGAGGGAGGAGTTAAACTCTGTCTGTTCACTTTACCACAAATTCAGAGATTCAGAGAGTTGCAATTTCGTACACAATTCAAGTAAAGCTGCTAAGGACAGAATGTATGCTATGATGTTAAAAATGTATCCATACTGGAAGTTTTTGTTTGGTATGAAACTATTTATAATGGTTTCATACCACTGGTGGGAGTCATCAGGTCTGAACAGAACATAGTTATTTTTGTACAAAACAAAATACAACCATGTTTTTCTTCTCCTCAATGTGCAAAAAATAAAAACAGAACTGTGATTATATTTTTATATATATATATATATATAGAAACAAAACCTCAGGAACTAAACAAAGACACTTTATATAAATGTAACTGAAGCAGAAAACATCAAAAATTAATTTGAACATTTAAGATCGCAGAAATAATAATTAAAGAAGGGGAAGAGCCTGAGTTTTTGTTTTCCTTTAATATGTAGCAATGGTTATTCAAAAGAAAAATTTTTAGTTGACATTAGGGCTGCAACCTATGACTATTTTCATTATCAATTAAATCTTTTATTTTGTCAGTTAATATACTAGGTGTTTGGTCCAAAGAATCAATCATTTAAGTCCATGTTTGTGCAGCTTTTGCTTCTTTTTAGTCCCTTTTTGTCTCGTCTTCACTCATTCTCTTGTTATCTAACTATTTGTCTTTCATCTGTCTCCCTTGTTGTCCACTCTCACAGCTGCAGCGTCTTATCATCAGTATAAGAGGCGTGATGTGGCCTCACAGACGGTCCCAGCCCACAAGAGGAAAAAGGAATTATCGGGCTCCCGTGTTATTATAAGCTCCTTCTCTAAGAAGTATTCAGCCACACATGGGCCGGGTCCAGATGTGTCCGTCACAGTGCAGAGGTCGTCAGGTGTGGAATCCCAGTGGACGTACTGCAGTCCTGGAGCTCGCCTCCCTTCGCCTCAGATTCGTATCAGTGAATCTGAAGAGTCAGACTGTTCCAGCCCCAGTCCGATTATCTTCCTGGACGAGGTGGGCTACCAGAAGAGCCTGTTGGCCAAGCTGGACATCCCCCAAGTGCCGGGTGGACCCAGGGAGCGAGTTGAAGACTCTGACTCTGAAGTCAGTGAGTTCTTTGACAGTTTTGACCAGTTTGATGACCTGGAGGAGCTGAGTTCTGAGAGCTGCACTCTGGCACTACCTCTGGATACCAGTGCCCCAAACGCTCAGAAGAAGTTTGCAGAATCCAGCACCAGCGTCTCAACATCCAAATATGTTTCTCGGGGCTGCTCAACCAAGGGTATGAATCCTCACCGCTTTGACCAGCCCACACTCCCAGCCAATGTGAAAAAGCCCACTCCACTGAAACCAGGCTCACCTTACTCACTCAACTCTGAGATGCCTGACTCGCCGAGACCAGCGCAGACTCCTTGTGAGGAAAACGGTGGCCCACTCTTCAGTCCTGTCAGCTCGTCGGCCTTCAGCCCCCTGGTGGACTCTAATGGACCGCTGGAATATTTTTGGAAGACAGACGAGGATGAACAGGATGGCTGTGAGCTCTGGAAACCCCAGGATCTCTGCTCGCTTTATAAGACCTACTCAGACTTTGCCAGCAATCTCTCCAGAGAAATCCTAGGATCTGTGTGTGGCTACCAGTCTGCCATCGACATCAGCGACAACAAGAACCTCAGCTGCGTCTGCCACAAAGAATTCCAGAACCCTTCAGGCTACCTGATGAAGCTCTCAGAAATACAGGAGACAGTGACAGTGGACAAGCTGCAGAAGAAGTCCCAGTCTCTGAAGGATGGCATTCAGAGGTTTGCCACTGACCTGGTGGAGATGAGCCTTGGCAGCGCTTTACGAGACCTTCAGAAGGGCGTCTCGTCTTGTACCACCACCTTGTGTCACTTGGCTGCAAGACTCACCTCGTCTGTGTTTCAAATGGCCTTCCATGAGATCGGGATGCGTCGTGCTTATGTTTTGAAGGAACGAGCGATCAGTGGATTAGCGGGATTTCTGGTCGGAGAGGCCGTTTCTGGTGCACTGAAGGACTTCCTGACTGTGAAGAAGCAGATTTTCCACAGCACAGTCACACGCTTTGCTGCTGACTTGGCGGAGGAGCTTGTGTTTGAAGGCATCATGGAAGTGTGTCAGTTTTCCCACCCCTCAACCCCTCTCACCCCAAGTGGCTGGTCATTCGGTCACGGGCAGGAAGAGGAAGAAGAGGAGGAGGAAGTAGTTTCCTCCTATGCTTCCGATTTATCGGAGTCAGTCATCCAGGAAGCCTTCATAGAACTCTCTCAGGCTGATGTTCCCTTCACTAGCCAAGCAGCTATTAGTGTGTCTTTGGACAACATCTGTTACGTCAGTGCAGAGAACACTAGCACCCGCACCTGCAGTACCTTTACAAACCAGCAGGTCTTAAGTTCCAGCTTTGCTGCAGGAGTTCCTGGGCCCTCGGGAGAGGATCCTACCTGCACGGTGAAGAAAGCTCTCTTTACCGTCTCAGGCATGGCCAGCTGTATTCCTGTACCGCAGGCTGGCCATGCCCTTTCCCACCTTCCAGATTCTGAGGAAACCAACCAGCACACAACCAGTTCATGTGATACTCCGCACACTAGCCCCAAAAGAATAGTCGTGTCTTCCTCTGATACGACCACAACACAAACTCACCTTTATAGTCATGGAACTCAGACCCCTGGAGCCGGAGGCCCTTCTCATGGAAAGTCTGCATTCCAAAACTTCTCCGGAAACATGGTGGATATGATCGTAACTGAGGCTTGTGAGATAATAACTGCGTCTAAGATGAAGAAGAGTCTTGAGGACTGCGCCGATTTCTTCACCAAGGCAGTCGGAAGCAGGCGTGGCTCTTCGTGCAAGCAGGACTTTCCAATTACTGATGCTCCAGATTCCCCTTTGAAGCACGGAGATCCTCGCTATGTTACCAAAGTCGTTACTCTTGATCAGTCAACAGGCTTTCAAGGCCAGGGGAGAGTTGTGGCTGAAAAGCATCCTATAATGATGCACACTCTTGACGTACCGGACAGGAGGATATCTGCTCCTGTGGATGATTCAAGTCCAAGCTCTGGTCAGAAGTTTGGTGGCACTCCTGGAACTCCTCCGTCCACCCCACAGCAGCCCAGCGAGGTTTCCAAGGAGAAGCAGATCAAACAGTTCTCCAAGAAGCTGAAGAGCAAACTGGCTAAGGAGTTCTCCCCTGCTACTCCACCTCCTACCCCTCATTACCAGCCGGAGCCGGGCCCAGGACCAAAAGACATCACACCTGAAGAGGACAAGGCCGAGTTCATGCTCAAACTGATGAGGTCTCTCTCAGAGGAGGCTGATGGCAACGACGATGAAGAGGAGGAGGAGCCAGTAGAAGAGGAGGGCGTCGGTAACAGATGTTCAGAGACAAGGAGCAGCCGGCACGAACCTAACCAGATATCTCGTCACAGAATGTCCAACAAGGAAGCTCTCCACTATGCCGAGCGGCTGGCTTGTCACATTGTCTCCATGGCAACAGAGATGGACACCCTGGGTATGCCGGAACAGGAAATAGAGGTGAGCGGTGGCGAGCGGAGGAGGGATAGCGTGGCTCAGTTCTCAGAGCAGACACTGAACACTCTGTGGGTGTATGCTGGCGAGGTGGCGGGGGAAGTCATCAATGATGTGAAGAGGATGGTTAGCTCGGGTCAGCGGTGTCCATACCACAGGGTTCACCGTAGAAGAAGCTTGGACAGATCTGAATGTTTCCACCAGCACCAGAACAGAGACTGGAGAATGGGCAGACTGGCTGAGCAGTGGTCCAAAGACATCATAGCCTCCATGTTTCGGGCTCCTCCTGCTTCCACGTCCAGCACTTTTTCCAACTCCAGCTCTGGCATGTCCTCAGAGTATCCTAGCTGCGAGAGCGTGACGGACGAATATGCCGGCTACCTCATCAGAGTTCTGAAAAAAGAAGGAGGAAGCAGGGAGCTGGTCCTGGACCAGTACGCGAGCCGTTTGGCTTACCGCTCAATAAAACTAGGTTTGGCTCATGCTAGCCGCAAGATCAAGCAGAGGTCCTTGAGCAACCGTCACTTGTCCAAGTCGCTGCCAGATGAATGGAAAGCTTCTGGTAGTGATGTCTCATCACCCCAGGACAGAGCAGAGACAGTGGTTTGTCCCTCTGGCAAGGACACTCTGTGCTGCTGCAGTGACTCAGAGGAGCAGAATCAGAGGGACTACATGGATCTGGTTAACTTTGCTGAATCATTAGCGTACAACATCACCTGTGATGTCACACGCAAGCTGCACCTCCCCGCCACACGACTGCCCAAGTCCCTCACAGACTCCTGTCTCTATAAAAAGTCCAAACTTGAAGACATGACAGAGAATCTCATCAGGAACTCCTTCTCCTGCCCCCTGTTGTCCAAAGATGGAAAGAGCAGGCATTACCACAGCACAGGAAGTCTGTATGACGGCGGCTACAGCAGCAAAGCGATGCAGGTCATCGAGCATTACGCCAGGAAAATAGTGGACGACACTTTGAAGATGAGCCTGGCGTCGGTCGGCCGTCCGTCGTGGGAGCATCACAGGACTCAGGGTCATGACAGACACTCCCACACACAGAGGCTGACCAATGCACCGGCCGCTGGTCAGGCTGTGGCTGAGACGACCTGCCGCTACTGTCAGGCTGAGGAGTGTCTGTACTGCAGCAAACACAGCCGGCACCATCCTCCTGTGTCACACTGGAGGAAACATGGGTCAGAACGCCAGGCGAGCCGGACCAAGAGGTTCTCCAGCCTGGACATTCCCAAAATCCACATCGACCTGGACCACAGGGTGGCGTTTGCTGAGGAGATGGTTTCCATGGCAATGGAGACAGCGAAACGAGAGCTGAGCAACACCAGCCTTAACGCCGACAGCGGCATCGGTCACGATGGAACCAGCTATGCAGAGAGCCTGACTGCTGAGATCATGACGTCAGCCATGTCCAACATCTGCCAGAGCGCCATCACCAGGTGAACACACAGTGATGCAACAAGCTTTTCTTATCGATATGTTCCTGTTATGTTTCCTGAAGCTAACAAGTATTATTTTTTTAAGATTTTTAAGATTAATCTGAAAAAGTCGAGATTATTCTGTTTTTAATGAAAATAGGTGATAAAAATAATAGATCATTCAGTTGATTGTTCAAATAAATGAGAAAAGTAATAGATAAATCTCTTGTTAATGAAAGTAAGTGATGAAAATAAATTTATGATGAAAATAAATTTATTAAGTGATAATTAAAAAATTAAGACAAATAATAGCTTAATCTCTTAGTTATGAAAATAAGTGAGAAAGTTGAAAGATTAATGATGACAATAAGAGGAATTAATGGAATATTCAGTTGGTTATTAAAATAATTGAGAAAACGAATTAAAAAATGTCTTGTTTATGAAAACTGGTCATGAAAATAATAACTGTATCAGCTGACTATTAAAATAATTAAGACAAATAATAGATGAATCTCATTTTAATTAAAAAAAAGTGTGAATAAATAAAATAATTAAGGAACATTTTATTTGTTTGGCTCATTTTATGCTGTTAAGCTAATTCAATGTTTAGACAAACAAAAGTTGTATTAACAAGAAGAAATAACAGCAGAAGCCATAATGGTCAAATTACATTGCAGTGAACACATTAACTCAAGTTTAAAATGGTTTCAAAACAGAAAAAAAAAATGTTTTAAATGTTTTTTTAGTTGAGGAAAAGTAATAAATATCTTCAAATAACTAATAATAATAATAAAAAATGAATCTGTTCTTTATCAAAATGATTGCTTAAGAATAATTTTTGGTCCTTTTTAATTTATCATTTGTTTGGCCCATAAAATGTCAGAAAATTGTAAAAAATGTAAATCCATGTTTTGCAAATGTCTAATTGTTGATGTCAAAAATCCTATCCTGTCAACAAACCAAACCTTTTCAGTTTTTCTGGATTCTTCATTATTTGGTGCAAAGAAAACAGAAAATGGTCCCAGTTTCAGAGAACCTATTGTAGCCTCTTTGTTTTACTGGCTTTGTTTTGATAAAATCTAATCCTTTTAATGCTGTGTGTGTGTGTGTGTGTGTGTGTGTTCAGCTCTTCAGGAAGAGAAGCCACTGAGTCGACTGTATCTCAGCAGCTGAGTGTAGGAGACGACAGTCTGGGCAGCTGGTCCAACCTGAGCTTTGAGGACGACAACAGCAGCTTCCTCCACCTCAGTGACAGGTAGGCATGGCTACCAAAACCCAGTAGTGAATGGGACAAAATGTTGATATACCGTAATATCACTAAGCGCTGACATTAACAGAATTGTTTGTGAATTGTTCCCATTTGTCTGTGACGTATTTCCCGTGTTCACACATTTCCGAGGTCTGGCTTGTAAAGGTGAAAATAGGACTAATCTCACTAAGCAGTGATGGACAGTTTAGGTTGAAGCTCGTCTCCTGTGTCCCCCTTCATGATGTATGTTATGATACCAGGAACCCATGATGAGCCACTTAGTGGACTTTGAGTCAGTTGAAAGATGATCTGTCTCTCTATGAATACCGTCATTGGTTTATTCGGGAAACAGTCTAAGCATAGAGCTCCTTTAGTCAAGTCAAGTCAATTTCATTTATACAGCCCAACATCACAAACATAATTTGCCTCAAAGGGCTTTACAGTCTGTACCGCAAGTGACACCCTCTATCCTTTGACCCTCACATCTTTTAGTACATACATTTATTGAATTAATTCCAGTTTAGTTTTCTTTTAGCATAAGAGCCACTGTCAGTGATAATTTGTTGTCCAAATCATGGTTGTTCAAAGTTCTACAAACAAATAAATTAACATTAAACTTCAAAATAACGGTCCCTGAAATATCACCCTTTCAGTTCTCATAAATGTTAATAATAATAGATAAATAAAAACTGGTTTCTGATCCAAAACACCACCAAAATCATGTGTACTATACCTTTAATGCTGTCTTAAAAGCATATTTACATATGAAAAGAGACATGTCTGTTTGACCTCAAGCACTTCTCATGTTGGCAGCCGTGTTAAACGATACATCCACTAGAGGGCGTCGGTACAGCTGTAATTGTTCCACAGCTTCACACAGTGACATGCTGCTGATAATAATAATAATAATAATAATAATAATAATAGTATTAACATTTAAATAGCACTGTATGAAACTATGTTACAAAGTGAATAAAAGACAAAGTAAAAACACAAACAATAAAAACATGAGCAGGACCAAACATAACAAACAAAAAAGTTACTAAAAATACAGAAATACATAACAATAAAAGTGCATGTTTTTCTCTGATTCAACAATAACTTTATTTATTATTATAATAGTAATTTGATTTATGTCCCACCTTATTAAAAACATTAAAGACACACACAAATAGAAACACAGTTATAAAAGAAGGATATAATACAATAAATAATACAAATTAGAGTTACTGAAAATCCGGTAAATATCGAACAATAAAAGTACACTTTAATTTTAATTTTATAGAGTTTTGCAAGGTTTTGGAAATACAGTAAAGTCAAACAAGACAACAGACAAGAAACAAACAACGTTAAATGGTAATAAAGCATTAAAATAAATAGAGCAATCAAAAATAAAGGATTACATGTATAAAATACCTTTTTTTAAAAAAAATAAAAACTAGTTGACTGTCAACACTGAAGTAGAATCAACCTGTTAGAGCTTTAAAAGTAATCAGTAAAATCTTAAAAATAATTTCTAAAATGTATAACGATTCACAGTATTATTGCGATGACAAAAATGAAAAAGATATTTTTTAATTCTTAGATTTTATCAAGTGTAGACTGTATCAATACCGCAGACTGGTTGAATATTTTTTAGAGAAAAAATAATGATTTTAAAAAGATCATAATATGTTGTGAGGTGAGATGCAGCTCCCCCTTGTGGCACATTACAAAATAAATCACACAGACTGTTATGGCACTTTTCCATCAGTGATAGTTCCTTTTACCTGGTATTTTTTGTAGATTTTCCAGTCGAGCTGAGCTGATACTAAAATGTGACGTGGACAGACTGCCGGCCACTGATTGGTCAGAGAGTGTTGTCACTGGAAGAGTTGCGAGTGCGACGCCCGACACAAGAATCAAAGCGAACAATGCCGAACTGTAGATCAGTTAAAACGACTTAAAAATCCTGAAAACGTGTTAATTTCCAACATTTAACAAGGACATTTCTAAAATGTCAATATTTAACAGAGGAGTCTGGTATTTAGCGACAGCACTGCTGAAAGACGGAGATCGTGAGCCGAATCACAACCCGATCAGCCGTATTTCAGTTCGGTGACTGTGTCAGACGGAGTCTGTGCTCCAGATTGTCATGATAAAAAGCAGTTGACTAAGGATGGATCACTGAACAGGCCCTGAAGCCCAAATCCAAGCACTAATATCCTGATTCTTTAATGAGACCCTGAAGACACGTCACACTGGTTATATTTTGTTATATTGAGTATCTTAATAGGGTCCCTCATTCATATTATTATTATTATAATTATAATTTTTATTACTAGGGCTGCAGTGATTAATCGTGATTAATGATTAATCAACAATTTTTAATAATTAGTTATAATAATAAGTTATAATAATAGTTTCTTTGATTTTTCAGGTTCGTAAATGTGAATTTTTTTCTGGTTTCTTTTGCTCCATAAAACAAAGAAATCATTAAAACTGAGTCGTTTTGTTTTGTGGACAAAAACATCATCATTTCCAGGTTTGATTAACATTTTCTGACATTTTACAGACCAAGCAAG
Source organism: Brachirus orientalis (assembly GCA_016785285.1). Taxonomy (NCBI): domain Eukaryota; kingdom Metazoa; phylum Chordata; class Actinopteri; order Pleuronectiformes; family Soleidae; genus Brachirus; species Brachirus orientalis. The sequence goes on from JAFBJR010000286.1 coordinate 781,380, forward strand.
TGTATGATTAATCCTGTAAGTAATCAACATATATGAAAATAATTGTTAGTTGCAGCCCTAATTATTGGTACGATCATTGTTAGCCAGGTGTTAGCTGTCAAGAAGCACATTTACCTCAAGGGAGGAGGAGAATCTATGAAATTCCTTACATGACAACAGAAATATTTAACATTTGTTCCTATTTTACAACCTTTGTATCGCTGTTGATTTGTGCCAGGGTGCCCCGGGGGGCCCTTTTCTTGTCTGTGCCCAGGGCCTCACAATAATCTTGTGCTTAATGTGTTGGTTTGAGCTGCCTGTGTCCAGTGTCTCCTCAGAAAAGCCTCACAGTGTTGGAGCAGGACTCCCCTGTGGTTTGAGTCGAGATCATATGTTTCCCAAGGTCAGCTCTGGGCAGCCTCTCTGCCAAAACACCAATTTTCTCTGATTCGTGCAAATGTTGCGTTTTATGCGAGTCGCGTTAAAGGATATGTAGTTAAAGGTTTTATGCAGCTGTCGGCTCGGCCAAGTTTGTGTAACACACCACAAGCATGAGGTTGGGGTTGTAGTTGTGACAGAACTGGCTTGTTTTAAAGTAAAATGAGACGGTATGAGTCCGAGTTTCGGGCCTCGAGGTTCCGTCGTCGTCTTCAGTCTGTGGGAATTCAGCTGTTGACGTTTCTGCTGCTGTGTTTCTTTCGATGTCTGTGGAAGCAAAACTGACAACATTTCAGATTCTTTCCCAAGATATTGAGAGAACACAGCTGAGTTCACAGCTATTTCATCCCGTCAGGGCCGAGTTAATGTGTCATAATATTTTCTAAAGGTGTGTCTGTGTGAGCGCTCTCTTCACTTCAGGCTCTGTTTCTACAGGAACAAAGTTCAGCATGTGTCATTCATTAGACTCCACACATGGAATAACGGGGGAAAAAGGGACTTCAAAGGCTTATTGACACAATAATAAAAAAGAGAAAAGATGATTGACTTAATGAACAGTGTCAGTGTTGTTCACTTAAGACCACAGAGTGAGAGCTGAGGCTGAGCTCATGCTCATTAATGGAGCTATTTTTAGAAATCAGAAACCTCCTCTCTTCTCCACCATGTAGCCTCTGGATTTAAAGTTTTGACTAATTACATAAAATGCAGAGTTTGTTCAGGTGCTTGACAACCTTGAACCTACTTGAATTTTTTAAATGTTGTGGTTTCAAGGTGTGAAAAAATGATTGGATTTTTTTTTAAAAGTGCTTGAAAATGAATGAAACAGCGACTTAGGGTTAAAAATCACGATTTTTTACTTTGATTTTTAACTATTGTGGTTTCAAGGTTTAAAAGTGACTGGATTTTTGGGTAAAGTGCTTGACAATGCTTGAAAATGTGTCTTAAAAGAGTTTTTATTACAAGTCTGTGATTAAAGACAACGCCCACTTTATCACCAGGACACTATTGTTATCTTAAGACACCAAATGTGGGTTTTTGTCTCTGACTGAAGACGCATCATTTCAATGTTATCTTAAAGGTAAAATAATAATTTTTGAATATGTTTGTATCTGCGTGGTAAATATCTAATTCACTGCAGCTGGAAGTTGCTGGGGAAAATGTGCAAATTGACCTTGAAAGTGCTCAAATTTGGTCTTGGAAAAGGTATATAAACCCTGCTGCTGGTTTTCCTGATGAAACTCGCATTATTAACAGAATATAATGAGAATGAGACTGAAATGACATCACACGTCAGACGCGGTTTATATGTGAACATGTGGAAAAACCTCCCTCAGATTAAATAATCCTCCTCTGCACTTGAGCCTCACCTGACATTTAAAGGATTATTCCAAAGACACCGTCATCAATCTGAGCTTTGCTCACTGATACAACATGACACCTGTGGTCATTATTGTCCATCAGATCAGAGTTGCTTCATATATCCTGATCTCAGCAGCTCTGTCACTGGTCAGTGACCGTGTTTCCGTCCAACACAATTTGAATTTTCCCAAAATAAATACTGGATGGAAAAATGTAATAATTATTTAAAATAATAATTTCATAATAAAAAAAAAAACACATGACAGTGTTTGGCAGAGGTGGATTTTTTTTTCACATTAAAGTCATGGTTGAGGTTTTTTTAAATGTGGTTATATGAAGTCATGACTCGCCGAGGACTCGCGAGACAGGACACCAAGAAAAAAAAATGATTTTGACCACTTAACAGAAAGACTCACCTATAAAAGTCCACTTCAGTTTAAGTCTTAAGAATATTTTCATGTCTTTATCTCACTCACTGACAGATTTTTCCAACAGGAATCTAAACCACTCACTCTCCCACACCAAGGTCCATAGAGAAAATCAGTGATTTTAGCTCACAGGGACACAGGAGCTGCTGGTCTACTGCTGCCTCGTGTGGTCAGTTTGTGTCACGGAGGTAAATCTGAACAAACAGTTTTGAACACTGAATTCACAAACTAACTAATTTGGAGTTACTGATGGAGGCAGCAGTGGATCAACAACTCCTGTGTCCCTGTGAGCTAAAATCACTGATTTTCTCTATGGACTTTGGTGTGGGAGAGTGAAGAGTTTAGAAACTTCTGTTTCCTGCCAAAGAAATTCATTTCATGTGACATAAAAGTGAGAATGCATAGTTAAGATATTGTAAATTTAAGCAGACATTGTTTTTATAAAGTGAGCCTTTCCTTTTTTTCCCTTGTCCTTGTTGGCAGCTGTGAACAAGATGAAACACAGATGGTCGGTCACTTAAAGGACAGATGTTGAGTAAAGTGACTTGGAAAAACTGAAAATAATTAAGTTACTCTGTGAATGCTTTGAATGCATTTGCCCCCAGGTGGTCGGCGCTGGGTCGCCATAGCAACATCCTGTAGCTAATGAAAAGCTCATGAATATGAATAACAAAAGTATGTTTTTAAAATGTGAAAAAAACTAAATGAAAAACCTTGTTAAGGTCTTCCCATACTTTATGCATTCCGACAGTAAGCGGCATTCTCCACACATTATTTTATATGGGCACATGAGACAAAACCTGGTCTCAGGTTTTGGATATCGTCACATCACGGTAAAGTATCTGTGGTGACTTTTCCTGGTTTCAAAGGCTGTAGCACTGATGATCATCATATTTATTATTTTTGAATAAATGTGTGAAATATCACATTAAATATCACTGAAGTTGACAAAAGTACATTTTAAAAGGTCACTCAATAACATTTATTTGGTCTAATTATTTGTGTTATAGCAGAATTTAACCATGTTTATAGTCAATGTCATTGTTTTTAACATTTGTAAATATTCTTCATTTAAAGAAATAAAGCAGGTATTTTCTGAATGAAAGGTAATAAGTGTATTTTAAGACAAAAATGTAGATTTTTTAAGAGTGTATTATAGTCACTCTCACTCTTTAAGAAGCACAAACATTTAAAAAAATAAACTTTCCATGAGTTCAGAGAAACAACCTGTTTGCAGCTTCATATCCACACATATCTTCCATATCGGGATATGGACTTAAAATATCCAGATGTTATTTATAAGATTGATTTTGAATGATCCACAAAGTATATTCCAGTCTCTTGTTCTGTGACGTGTACGGTGGACAAAAAACATGGACCTTCGCAGAATCCATGGACACTGTGGACAGTGTGACTTGTCCCTGACGGTGGTGTCTCACCTGCCTTGTCTCTCCAGCAGCAATGGGAACAGCAGTAGCTGGAGCAGTCTGGGCCTGGAGGGGGAGGCGGGTGAGGAGCACATATCCTTCTCCCCCTCTGACAGGTTGGTCTGCGGCTAAACCTTCAAAATATGAGCCGGTTTATGGAATTAGATTTGTCTCAATACCACACCACACATCGAAAACCACACTTTTACGAACGGAACAAACTAAAATGAAGCAGTAAATTAAAATCCACAAATTGCAAACAAAATATTGATGTAAGTATTGTATTTTATTTGTTTGAAAATACACTTTTTGTTTGCAATAATCCAAATTTTTCTCAGATTATCTTTTATGTTTGGGTTTTTGTTTGTGATTCTCACCATGGGTGGGGCTGAGGAAGCTGCTCACTGATTGGTTACTGATTTTTGGAGCGACCAGAAGTAGACGCATGCTTGGAGTCATCTCATTAGACACTTACAATTATTTTACGAAGTACTTTGTCGAATGTCGGTGGGGAAAACATGAGGGAATGAGTTCCAAACAGTGACTCCAAGCACGTCTACTTCCTGTTCATTGAGCTGTCGCTCCAAAGTTAAGTAGCCAATCAGCAGGCAGCTTCCTAAGCCCCGCCCATTTTCAGAGTGAAATTCAGATCATTGCAAACAAAAAGTGTATTTTCAAACAAATAAAATGAAATCATTTTAAATTATTAAGTCGATATTTTGTTGGCAGTTTGTGAATTTTGATTTTGTGGTTGATTTTTGTTTGCTCAATTCATAAAATGTTGTTTGCTTCTTAAAAAGTGTTGCTTGAATATTGACACAATTGACACAAATGTAATTCCAAACTGGTTTCACCTAGAATGGGACAAAAGTACAAATATATGTACTGTATCATCACTATTCACTTTGCTTCTTTGAGCAGAAACTTTAAAATTGGACCCAGACCTTTTATCTTCACTATATGAACGTGATTTCATTTTCGTGATACTTTGTCTCATACTAGGAACCACATGAGCCCAGTAGAAGCTCTGAATGTGAACAGTCCTGACGTGGCATGTGCTCGGTGTTTGCATGCGATTTTCTTTGATTGCCTGATAGAATGATTTGTTGCGTCGTTACAGTTTGGATGTTCTCTGCATTGATGCTGTTTGACACTTTAAACCCACCAGTAGGTTCACCTCAGTGAACAACTGACTTCCTCAGAAAAACACGGCGGCACTGACACGTTAAATCTGTCCGACTGCTGTCAGACAGTGTTTTTCGCACATGCTGCTGCATGTCAACACTAATAGCAGAGCAGTGCTGTCAATCAACACGTTCATCAACACGCACTTGTTTAAAGTCAGATTGCTTCTGCCACAGCCTCAGGTGTACACTCAAAAAATCTCCAAAACAGAATGCAAATAGATAAAAATATTGTTAAGAATAATAATAATTCAAACAAAGAATATGTGCAAAACATAATACACAGTGTCCTGGGTTTTCCAACAACATTTAACAATCTGCTTCAAAAATAATTGTTTCTTTGTTTTTGTTTTTATTTTAGCTTCTTATTTGTGAAAGTAAATTGAATATGTTTTTGGACAAAATTTTACGTTTGGGGATGTCGTAATATTGGTGTTTGGGGAGAAACAGTGAAGGTTTTTCATTATTTTCTATCAATTTATGGACCAAACAACCAATAGGGATTTACTTCAAATCCCTCAGGAAAATAAGTAAAAGATGTAAGAGTAATTTAGAAAAACTGACAAAAATGTAATGAATAAATATAAAAATAAGAGCTATAAAAATGAATGTATACAGTATTATATCAATACTGAGTTAGAGCTGCATTAGTTAATTGATTATTAATGATTTTGATAACTGCTTCTTGGATATTTTGTGTTTTTTTTTTCACTATGAAAGTAAACTGAATATTTTTTTTTTTGACATTTGAGGACATCAACATTTTGACTAGTGGACATTTTCCAATATGTTCTTACAATTTTATCAAGTGAATCAAATTATTTTAAAATCATATTCTATTGATCTGCCAATTATTTTCTCAATTAACAATCAATTAAATTGTTGAAAAATATTGATTGGTATTTCTCAAACCTGGAAATGATGTTCCTAAATGTCTTGTTTTGTCCACAAGCCAAAATTGTTCAATTTTAATTTCTTTGTTAAATGGAGCAAAGAAACTAGAAAATATTACACATTGATTATCAAAATCAATTTAGTCATCATTTATTAGTATTAGCCCTATTATATACAGTGTTTTCAATAAAAAATATGTACAAACTTAATATTAAATACATGAAACAAGTCATCTTAGCAACATTTGTCAAGTTTTGTAATAATTTTATTGATCAATATGGCAAATATTGGCTCCCAGCTTTATGAAATACTCTACACTGGTGGGTTTAACTCTTCAGTCACTGCAGTGACAGTTTAAAAACACAATAGAAGCTTGTTTTGTTGTTGCTGTGATGCATGACTCTGTAGTTTGTGCTGCTGCTGCTGCTGCTGCTGCTGCTTTTTCATAATCCTGCTCACAAACACAGCGAGTGTGAAGAAAGAAAACATGAATCTGTAGCCGCGGGCAGGATTGACAACACTCACTGCAATTAACAATCCTGTAAAAGTGGAAGAACGTCACACCGCTTATATTTGAGTGGATTTTCAGCATAGAAAAGTCTTATTGGAGACATAATCTCAGTCTCTGTCGTAACAGAGCAAAGACAGAGAAGCAGATTTATAACCTGATCTTAGAAAAACGAGCAGTTTCCTTGCTGTGTCTGAGATGGCACTTTATGAATATCCTTCTTTTGACATTAAAGACTTATTGTCATGTGTTCTCACTAATGTTTTGTTTCTTCATCCAACAGTGACAACACAGAGGACAAGGAGACTGAGGTCAAAGAGGAGTCCAGTGGTAAGAACACCGAATCTTTATTGGTTAAAAATTTGGTCCGATAAACGAGGCTGAGCATCGCAGCTGATTTTTTTAAAATTTTCAATTCAGCAATGATCCATTCGGAGATATTTCAGTTTCCATACCTACTTTTCTTGGTTTTGAAACATATTTTCACAGAACTAAAGCTACAAATTGTATAAAATGTGGGGATATAAAAAACACTGTGTGGTAAAAAGTTACCACACAGTGTAACTCTACACTACACTTGTCAATGATAATTCAAATAAACAGGGTCACGTTCAAAATGACCATCCTACAACCACCATCTCCCATCTTAAAGTAATCACCAAGTTGTCCACCAGAGGAAGCTGTGAGCACAGCTTGGCCTGGATCCATGTCCTCTTTGCTCATCACAAGAAGACGACAGTGATGTTTCGTTGTTTTCAGGTGACAATGGAGGAAGCAAACAAACTGAAAAGACAAAAAAAAAGACTGAACAAATGTGTAGTTTTTCTGGTTCCTCACCATAGATGGTGAAAGAATGATCCAATCTGCTGACTCCGCTTAGCTATTAGCCTAGCGGTCCGTCTCTACTAGGCTAATAGCTCCGCGAGAAGGAGACAGACTGTCCTGCTCAGGCTGGACTGAGACTATTCACACAAGACTGAGATTGTTCATATGAGACTGAGATTGTCCTGCTCGTGTAAGACTGAGACTATCCTGGGTCTCCCTTCATTCGTCTCTGTGAGACGGGGCAGAAGCAGCCAGTCTAGTGATGTATCTCTTGCATTTCTCATCCACAAATCATCCATCAACACTGCAGACTCTGGTTTTTGGTTCCTGGGTATTTAAAACGGTTTTCACCCTCTGATCACACAGTGCCAGTGATGTGAGTGGGTTTGTTTGGTTTAAATTAAGTTCCTTTGTTTTGCCAACGTCACAGTTTGACAACAACAAACACAAAACTGACGTGTTTTTCTTTCCGCTCTGTGAGATTTCAGAAACATTTGTGTGTCTGGGTGTGAGTGAAGCGAGTTGTAGCCGGGGATTTTTCTCCACCCCCACGTTCAGCCGCTCTGACACTCATTCATGCCTCCACAGTCACTCTTTATGTGTGTGTGTGTGTGTGTGTGTGTGTGGTGAGTGGGTGGGAGGGGCCTCCTGGTCAGATGTGTCCAGCTGTGGGAGCGTGGGAACCCGGTGCTGACCAGACCAAGATCAGAGTGGACTGTTCCAGATGAGGCTCAGAGCAGAGATGAAGACAATGATGTAGTTGTAGAGCAGATGATGATGATGATGATGATGATGATGATGATGTCATGTCATGAGCACACGTCTTCGTCCACAGGGACACTGTGTGTGGACAGGACTCAGGTGCTCGTCACTCCCCAGGCCGCGCTGCTCGTCGTTAACTCGGATGTCAGGCCCATGACCTTTGACCCTCAGCTCAGGAGCATGCTGCAGTGGCTGGCGGCCTCCATGGCCGACGTCACACACATCCAGCTGAGTCCTGACAGAGAGCTGCAGCAGGTGACACACACACACACACACACATTTGCGCTTCTATCAGAGTGAGGACCCTCATAGACATAATACATTCTCTAGCCCCTTAACCTAACCGTAACCATCACAACTAGATGCCTAACACTAACCCTAACCTTAAAACCAGGTCTTAACCCTGAAAAAGCCATTTAAAGAAGTGAGGACCAGACAAAATGTTCTCACTTTGTCAAAATGGTTTTATATGATTTTTGGTCCTCACTTGGCAACAAGTACAAGAACACGCACACACACACACACACACACGTATTCATTAAAACTGCAGCGTTTACGACTTTCCCTCTCTGTCTGTGATCTCTGTGTTTGTTGTCAACACTGGTGGTCTCTGTTGTGGTGTCATGGTTTCCACTGTTGTGGCTGTTGCTATGGTTACAAACAGGTGAAAAAAACAACCACCACCAACCTCCTCCTCCTCCTTCTTCTTCTGACATCTTTATTTGACTTTTCTGAGCGTTAATTAGTCAAATATTCCATTTGTTCTCATTACTTTGGAAACTTCAACCATTTGTTTCTTCATTTAATTATAGCTGCAAATAATAATTGTACTATTATGTCAGAAAGTTGGTCTTTATATTCGGATATTTACTGTAATACAAGCCAAATCCAACATACTGTATTCATATTTAAAAAGCTGAAAACTCAAAGAAATCATTGATTAATCAACCCCTTGATTAATCATTGATTAATCAAGAAATATTTGTGTTTTTAATTTAATATTAGTATGACAGTATAATAGAAACATAATATAACAGCCGTATAATATGAGGGTTTATCACAGCAATTAAAAGTTTCTGAAACTTTACTAACACAGGGACTCATTTTTATGAACTCATTTTTTGGACAAATTTGTGCATAAAATAACATTTTTTTAATAAAAGGCCAAAAGAATATTGAGCAAATTTATATGGCGACCCGCAGATGGGTCACAGTCGAGAATACAGTCATGACTGCATTATTGTTTAATGGTCCTTGTCTAATAAATCCAAATTACGCTGGTTCTTTTCAGCTTCTTGTGGTCGTCCAGAGGCTTCAGGAGAGGAGGTGGAAGGTCGGGGAGCTGCTGCACATGCTGCTGCGTTATTGCGAGGAGAGCCACACACACGGCCAATCACAGGCAAGAGCGGAAGCTCCGGCTTCACTGCTACCACCGCCACCGCCGCTGCAAGCAGGAAGAGAACCACAGCGCACGCCGCTCTTCCAGTGGCTCCTGGAACACGTCTAGCTTTCCTTGTCCACCTTCACTGTTCCTCACAGGGCTTTTACAAACCTCCACTGCCCCTAGAGGGCAGCACCATACGAATCAGTGATAAACGTCTCATGAATGTGGTGTGGGCAGTGTGTGTGTGTGTGTGTGTCTTCCACTGCATGCTGTGACTAATCAGAGTATTTTCTTCCCACCTTGCGGTCGTATTATTTATCAGTATCCTGCCTCAAATTTAATGAGCTGTCTTTTCCCGCCCACTCCCCGTCCTTTGATTTGAAGGCCTCACACCTCGCTGCGTCACACACTCGAGCCACAGGAAGAAAAGAAAAGAGAAAGAGACTGTCCATATGTTCCAGGCAGACAGACAGACAGAGAGAATGTGTTTTTTGTTAGGGGATCCCCAACGCTGCTGCTGCTGCTGCTGCTGCTGCTGCGCCGATGATGTCACCACACCCACGACTCACCTCTGTGGTGGTGTTTCCACATGTTAAGAGACCAACTGAGTTTACACACACACCACACCCGCTTATTATCAGAAGGGGAATCCAAAATACACAGTATTTTCATCCTTTATTGTATTAATCTACTCACATTTTCATCCGCTCTGCTGCCAAACACCGGGACGTCTTCACGGGTCAGACACTGAGCTGGACCAGGTCCAGTTTCAGCTCAAGCGTAATCAGGTCGGGTGTGGTTTTGTTTTACCAGCACGGGTCTTGGGTTTCTGTGTCCAGTTTCGAGGTTTGAGGTTTCACGTGTATGTAAAGAGAGTAAGAGTAAGAATTGGTCGGGTTAAAGATGGCGTCAGAAAGTGTGGAAAAGTTAGCAACAGCAGGCTTTTACGTGCCGAAGTTTCAAATTCAGCTGCTTCTGCGACTCACCAACGGTAACTTGCTCACGCCTGTTTTCCTCTACGATAAAGAGTTTTCCGGAAATAAACTACGAACTCGAGCTCATGAAAAGTTTTCTCTTTCATTTGAGTCACGGATTTTTAAAAAGGATTAATGTTCCTTCGGTTTGGATTTATTTATTTATTTTTCCTGATAGGACAATGTTTCATATTGATTAACAAAAAGGCCTTTGGTGCATTTTTGTTCTCTCTTCTCTTTTTTTCTCTTTTTCACGCGTTAACTACATTTTTCAAACATTTATTCAGTCAGTGCAACTTTGACATAAGCTGCAGAAGTGTTATCGCTAAACTAAATTCTTATGGAAGATACATATCTAACAAAACTCAAATTAGCGATCGCTTAAATGGGACTGTTAACGCACAAACAGGACCAAAACCCATGTTTCCACTAAGTGGCGCCACTGAACTTCAGCTCAGAATAGTATATTTGGAACCGTAAATCGTGATTGGGCTAGTGTTTCCATCGTAGGATGTGTTAGCTTGATCGCAATCAGCATCCTGTTTTTACAAGGAAGTAGTAATTTTGTTGACCAATCAACAGAAGCTCCGCCCTCTATGTGTGTTGGACTAATGAGGTACCGACTCAAAGAGAAGGGTGTCAGAAATTTTGACAGTTCATTCCATATCATGATACCCTTCACAACTTTTGACAATCGCAAATAATTGCGTAACTAACCAAACTATACTCCGATGTTATCAAAGATAAAATTTTCACTTCTTGTGGTTTTTCTTTTAAAATAAAAATTAGCTACGTTATTCCTCATAAATCAATTTTTTTTTTTTTTTTATTACAGTAACTCAGAATTTCCAACTTGAATGGGCGTTCCTTCACAGGTATGCCAACTGAAGCCAGTTTTCCAACTTGGAAATCTCACACTATTATGATTCCAAGATGGCGTCAAGAGTAAAAACACTCTTTTATTTGTGGGCATGGTCACTAACAGTGGCTAGCCCCAGGTACGTTTGTGTCCATGTTATTTTCCGACGTTTTAACTGGAATGCGGGAAACTCTTTGATGACATCACATCCAGTTCCGAACCTCTAACCTCCGATTACTAGAATGCGCCACAAATGTCGTGCTTTAAGTAAAAATTGCGTAAAAACCTAACCTCTGAATTATTCGTGATTTCATGGTTTTTGACGTGCGAAGGTCTTTAAGCTGTTTTTTTTGTTGATGATTCTCTGTAAATGTATTGTAAAAGTGTAAATGTGGCAGAAGAACGATGGAAAAGCCTCTCGCCGTTATCGCTATTCTGCGTGGTTGTCAAACTAAGTAAAGTGTTCAGAGTGGATGATGTTTACTGAGGCGGTGGGTATTTAAAAAGAAAATCTTAACGTTTAAATTTAAAAAAAATGTCTATTTTTTTGAAGCTAGAATATCTAATCAAACATGAAATGCTGCTTAAAGCTCTGAAAGAAGAAGAAGAAGCCATGATGTTGGCTTCATGTTGCCAAACTCCCTCCTCTCCCTCCTCTTCCTCCTCCTCCTGCACTCAGTCAGTATCTGTGTGTCTGTGTTCGTGGCCCACGTTCAGATCAGTGGGAAGATCCAGTGACGCAGACCGTGGATCTTTAAGTAATTAAAGACACCTCGTCTGAGTCTGCACCTCCAAACCCACAGACTTGGACTCACACTCTGGTGACGCACACACACACACACACACAGACACACACACACACACCCTGGTTACTCACCAGATCCCGCGTCCACACTCTCATCACAACCAGCAACTTGCTGAGATGCACTTTTTTCCCCAATGACATTTTCAGCCCTGACGAGCGAACATGCTGCTCTACAGGCTCCGCCCCCTCCTCAAAGAAAATTTACTGAGACACATTTTTGATTTATTTGTATTTATTGTTGTTTTTCTTTTACCTGAAGATGACGTATTGCTCCTTCTTTTCTTGTGTTATGGTGTGAAACGCCACCTCCTTCTTCTGAACTTCGCGTCGTTGCTAACGTTCACCTGCGCAGCTTGGGATGTTTCATTAATCCTAAAAGGGTTTGATTTTCCTGACAATGTTTTCAGCCCTGGCCTTATTCGTGAATGTTCTTCTCTACAGGCTCCATCCGTTCCTTTAAGAAAAATTACTGGGACACATTTTTGATTTATTTGTATTTATTGTTGTTTTTCTTTTAAATAAGGGACCTGAAAACGACGTAATGCTCTTTCCCCCCTGTATCTTAGTATAAAACACTGTAAAATTTCCACCTTCTTCTTCTGAACTTTGTGTCGTTACTAACGTTCACCTGCACGGCTGCATCTTCACTGATTTCTACATTTTTTTCTTTTAAGTATCATCCTGCAAATCTCCACGTCTGTTACTGCTAATCTGCGACGTTGCCAAATCCTGATTTAATCCTGAAAGTTTTCAATTTGTTTGCACACAAAAATAAATGAATCACAAAATATGTTAAAGTGAATTAAAATTAAAAGCCGCTGTCAGTGATGACGTCTTTTCGCTAACTTCCTGTTTGTCGCTGCCGTTAGCATTCCCCTCCCAGCATAACCTCAGGTTAAATAAGGGGGCGGAGCATTCATTTACTGACAACATTGTTTTACTGAATTGGATAAAGGGTTGCCAGCATGTAGAAATTCTGTTTGTTTTGAAGCTCAATGTAAAGCCACTATTATATTTTTATACACTGCAAAAAGAAAAGAGTTGGACAAACTTTAGAAAATTACTTACAAGTAAGTTCAAATTGCAAAAAATTCTACATTTTTGAAAGATTCAAAATAATTGAACAGTTCAGACTTTTTGAAAACATTTTTAACAATTCAAAATTTATCAAACTCAAAATTTCAAGTTGTATTAAAGCAACTTGTCAACATAAATTTGTTTTGACTGAAAATCAAAAGGTAACTGAGCATTTATTAATTTAATGTAAAATGATTTTCAAGGAATTGGAATATATATATGTTATCAGTTAAAGGTTTGGACACACCTTTGGACCACATTAAATGAAAATGAGGGTGGCTTTTGAATTTATTGAGGTAAATTGTTTTTAAAGTTTGTTCAATCATTTTCGTAAAGTTCTGTCCACAGTGACTTTTGCAGACAGTTTTGCGTTCTTACACCAAAAGAAGGAAATTGTTAAATGAAAAAAATAATTCAACTAAAAATGTATAGATTTATTTTGGTCAAGCTAAATTGAACAATTTCACATAATTTGTTAAATTTAATTGTAATTTATTGAACACTTGAATTGATGATTTATATTTAAGTTGTTCAGTTTTTTTTCTGCGGTGGCTGACAGGAGAAGTTCTGGAAAATTAGTTTTGCCTGATTTAAACAAATTCATTTCTAAATGTATCAATTTTTACATAAATTGTTAATCATAATAGTCTTTGCGTTCTCACGTACGCCCCCTTCTGACATAGTAAAGCCGTTACAGTGAAATAGGTTTACACTAAAGGAATGTATTAAAGAGAGAGAGCATCACGGTGTATTACTCGCACTCTCCTTTGTTGTTTTTTGTTTGTTTTTTGGGACATTCCTCTGCGTCCCACATGACCTGCAGCAGCGCGCTACATTGTGTTTGTGGAAACGCTGAATGTCGAGCAGGTTGTGAATCTGTTTTGCTGCGTCGCTTCTCTTGTCGCCGTTACTTTCTCTGAGCACACGCACTATATGTTAACATGTAAAACGTCAAAATTCAAAAAAAAAAACAAAAAAACAAAACAAAAAGAGTGAAATGGAGACGTCGCTCACCTCTGATCACTTTCTGTATTTTTCCCGCGTCCTTGTAAAATCTTGCCAAATCGCGATATTTAATAATAAATGATGTGAGTCATATATAAGAGTGACTTGTTCTCGTCCGTCGTGGCTTTGCTGAATAGTTTACACGTTCTCAGCTTGAATCTCTGGATTTGTTTATGTTGAAGCTTGATGTGACAATAAAGCTTTTCTCATGTGCTCTTAATCTGTTCAGATTACGTCTGTTTGACTCCTTTTAGTGAATTAATTCCCTGCTTTTGTATCGTCATGGTAGAAATATTGTCGTCACAGTCAATTTCCAAACTGAAACTACCAAGTGACCGTTTTCTTCTATGACTGACTGAGGAGGAGAATAATGTAAATTTCATCTGCAGTTAATTTATCATGTAAAAATGTAGAAATGTGTCAAAGTATTTGAATAAAAATAAATTAAGATTAGAATAGATCACAAGTAACAGTAATTTATGATTGAGAGAATTTTAATGGAATAAGAATTCAAACCAATTTGAATAAAGATAATTTAGACTGGAGAGAAATTGAATGAAAATAATTTAGACCAACTTGAGTAAAAAGAATCATTTAGATTTTCATTTTAGTAAAAGTAAAATAAATTTAGACTTTAGAGAATTTAAATAATAATATGAATTTATAACTAATAATTTAGACCAATTTTAATATAAATAATTTTGATTTGAGAGAATTTTAGTAAAAATTCTATTTTAGATTTGGGACAATTCGAATAAAAATTATCATTTAGTTTTGCATAAATAGGTAAAAAAAAAAAAACGAAGCCAAATAGATGACAAGAAAATAAAGGGGACATAAGTAAAATGCAAGGAATTGTGTGTTTGTGTTAATGTTTTCCTTTTTCAGCAGCTGAAAAAAAAAACAGCATGGAAGCCTTGAGTCAGAATTCAAAAGTACTTTAAGGTAAAATAAATAAATAAACTTGGTTGTTTGTATTGGCGGACAATTTAAACAAACCAAACTTTACAAAACTTGCAAACCTCATATGTAAAAAACCGTAAAACAGCAGTGCTGCTCTTTGATCAGTCAATAATCCGTCAGAGTTGTGTCTGTTATATGTAGTTTTCCCTCAGCTGAACGTGTTTCAGTCCATGTTGAGATGTTTTTGGTTTGTAGCCACATCAGTTCGTGATGTGACGGGATTTTCCCACTTTTATTTTTACCGTTCTGTCACGGCTTCATCCCTGGGTGCGGTCCCACCACCAAAATAATGACTGACGTGTATTAAGATTATGATAATGAGGCCACGGCGAGGATGGGATCTCGACAAGTGGTGTGATAAATTAGAGAAATATAGAGTTGACGTGATGTTAATCTGGGATTTCCTGACTGTGAGTTGGTTTAACTTTGTGGTGATTGTCTCGTCAGGTTTGACCTTTGTCCCGAATTGTATAATTTTGAAGACTCCTGGTTTGTTCTCTGACTCACTGAGGGAAAGAAATTCATCATGTTGTTCAGAAACAGGAAGCAGGAAATCCCAATACCGCCATTATTTTTTCTGAAATTATGTTTCCGTTTGACCTATTCTTGTGAACGTATCGGAAACGCTTCAACGGAATCTTTTAAATTTGGCACAAACACTCACTTCAACTGACTGGATCGAGTGAAAGCAACTTCTCAGGAAGATCTTGGGAGAAATTCTTCAGATTTAGCATAAATGTTTGCTTGGACTCACAGACTAAAGCTCCTCTGTAGATTTAGGTGGTTCTCAAACTTTTCATGCCAAGTTCCACCTGAGACAAAACACTGAGCTCTCAAAGTAACACCATCATCACCAACGTTAAAACACAGTGGCGGAATTTCGTAAAATCCTTTAAAAAGTGGCGCAAAATCCTTTATTCCCAATGAGATTGGGAATAAAGGATTTTTCTTTTCTTACGAAAGGATCACATTTTTGAGATACTAAACGTTGGTAAACATCAGAACTGGTGAAAAGTTTTATAAAATAAGGGTGATACATAAACGTGGAGCAAAACAGCTCAGTAGTGTGAATAAAAGGTGAAACCCTGCAGGACAAAGCTGAAACTAAGTTGCACAAAACTTGGTGGAAACGTTTTGCATCCCAAGATGAACAAAAAAGTCTATGAGACCATTTTGAATTTGGCGTCCATCTTGGCATTTTGCATGTTTCTAAAACGATCAAACTCGTCCGAGAACATTAATCGTACCAACATAAAAGGAAAAGACACATCAATTTGTACCAAACAAATCACAGATGAAAAGTCGTCAGAAGGTATCGCAGATTCAAAAGGGGCGTGGCTACAGCAACATCGCAATTTTGGCGAGTTTTGACCATTCGCCACAAAACAGGAAGTGCCGTGTAAGTTCACAATGCATTGGCCGATCGGTTCGAAACTTACATACGTGAACATTTCTACGAATATGAACTTCACCCAACAGGAAGTCAGACATTTAGAATTTAGATGCTGTTTCTCCAGGATAAAGGAAGTGGCCTGTAACTTCTGTTTGAAACTTTAATATGTGAAAACAGAGTATGAAAACTAAGTCAAGGTCATAGCACCACCTGCTGGCAGCATGGCAGCTGCAAAGGCCTTTTTTAATGCTGCTTGTTTAATACATTATTATTTTTCTTCTTGTTTCATTTTCCGGTCACATTTCCTCACCTCCTCTCGATCACAAACCCTGGTATTTAAAGCAGAACCGTATGTCTGATTTTCCTCCAAGTACCACCAGAGGGAGCTTACGTACCACTGATGCTACACGTACCACACTTTGAGAACCATGGCTCTAGCACAGGGATATCAAACTCAAATGACTTTTGGGGGCCAATGGGCGTCTAGTCTGATCAAGATCCGGTCAAAAATTACACAATATTCCATCACGATTTTGCAAGTAAGATACTCACAACGACATCTCACAGAATTTCAAAGTAAAAGCACTTTTTTTTTTTAATGTGGAGTGACGTGTACTCCACAATAAAAACATATTAATTACCTAAAATAAATATAATGACAGAGATGTAAATCTAAGTTTAGGTCGATAAAAACATGGACAACTTTATTTAAAACAAGCTTCAGCCACACGCACCACGTTTAAAGGAAGAGTATGTCACGGGCCGTGTTTTCACTGTAACAGGAAGTTAAGTGGGGGGCCACATGTGGCCCGCAGGCCGCCAGTTTGACATCTATGCTCTAGTACATACCTGTATGTCTACAGAGGTATAGAGGTTTCCTGCCTGAAGGGGGCGTTACCTTGGTTGTGTGGCTACTGAAGCTCGATTCTCTGACTTAACTAATTGTTGGTGGCCCCTCTTTAGCGCCACACAGTGGCCACTGTGGCCCCCTCCACACCCCGATGTGTGCAGGGGGACGCTGCTCGTTCGCTGCTGCTACTAATTGTTAAATTGGAGTCTTTGTTCATTTGAGACCTGCTCTGAATGACTTCACCCCTTCATGTCGCCCACGAGGCTGAACATCAGAGCTCGGAAAATCAAACGCATTCCTCGCCTCCCATATCACGATACAACCTGCAATTAGCCCCGCCCACCTCCTCCTCCCTCCCTTTCTTCTTCATCCCTGTCAGACAGAACCGTCCATTGACAGAGCTGAACGTCGTAGCGAACATGACCTCAGCGTCGATGAGTTCCTGTGTGGTTGGTCTTAATCACACGCTAACAAAGACACTTGTGTGCAGCTGCAGTGGAGCTTTAAAGCTGAAGGCACAAAGCTCTGCGGCTGCAGGTGTCGTCTCTGTGCTCCACATCGCTGTGACTCAGCGCGTTTCTTTTAATGATGTCGGATTTACGGGAAGATCAGAGAGAAACACAGTTTGTTTGTGAACTGGAGATTCTTTTCCACCACAGTTGCCAGGAATGTTTATGGAATCGGTGTAGTTTGTGTTTCCACTGCACCTCAAAGTTCTTGTGAGAGTGTCGTTGATGACGTACAGTCAACACACTTCACACGGCGGTGGATCGCTTGTGTTTGCGTCACACAAGACAAAGACGCTAAATTTGTCACTAGTCGCTTCTTGAAAAAAGAGTTTCTGGAGGGTCAGAATACTCGCTAAATGTAGCGACATGGGAACAGCTACAAGATGTGTTCCACAAGGCCCCGCCCTTCCAAAGTTCCTGCTAATCTGAAAAGTCCCTAGTTTCCGAGGTTTTTTAATTACCCAGCTAAATGATAAAAGTTCCGATGCTGGCTTCTGGTGTGTTCTATTTACATCGGAAGTCAGAACTGGGTCAACTGGATGCAAACATATCTCAAGCTAGCCATGGTTAGCAACACCAGTCGATAACATCGTATTTGGGCACACAAACAGTGCAGCAACGTGTCTGCTAATAAGAATTAAACAAATTGACAGTTAACGGTAAAAAAAAGCAGAGTGTTTTTACTATGGACGACAGTGGCAGCCATCTTGGAATCCTATGTCGGCGTTTGTGAGAGTTTCCGAGTTGGAAATCCGTCTTGAGTCGGCATTCCAGTTGAAACTACGGACGAGGAGCTCAGAAATTCTGACTTGTGCTCAGATGCTTTAAAGCCCTGGTTCTCAAACTGTGGTGCGTGTACCACCAGTTGTACATGAGCTCCCTCTGGTGGTTCTTGGAAGAAAATCAGAAATATCAAATCAGAAATAACAAATTTTTACAATAAATTAGATTCCGTCATAGTACCATTTTAATCTAATCTCACTATACCAGCGTCTGAAGTATAAGTGAGGAAGAGGAGGATGATGAGAGAGCAGATTTTCTTATTGGGAATAAATAGCTCTGGTTTGACCCACAGATGAATCGCAGGAGATTTTTTTAGGGTCCCCAAACACATTTGGAGAATTTTCCAGACCTTTTATTTAAGATTTATGTGAAAATGTTTTCAATAATATGCATAAAATTAAGTTTTAATTAATTTATTAAATATCTCTTGAAAATTATTTGCTCAACAATTCAAAATGATATCAAGTGTCACAGATATGATTGTAAATTAGTCACTATGTTTTGCACAAATTTGCATTGTGGTAGTTCTTCACTATTAAAGAAGTGAAACATGTTTTGGAATCACTGCTTTAAAGGTATAGTAGAGTTTTTTTTTTTCAAAATATGTAGTTTCGTGTGGTGTACTGACGAGGTTCACTCAAAATAAAGGCTTTAGCCACTTAACAAAAGTTTCATCTTATAAAATCTCTGTCAGCTTCAGTGTACGATATCTGAAGAACATGTTCACGTCTTCATCTCACTGTTAGACAGACTTTTCCAACAGGAAACTGAAGTCTGTAAACCACTCACTCTCCCACACCAAACCCCATAGAGAAAATCAGTGATTTTACATCACAGCACACAGGAGTTGTTGATCCACTGCTGCCTCCATCACTTAGTTCAAATGTCTTATTTTGCCACTTTGGCATTTGAAAATCTTAATTTTGGTTTATTTCAGTGACACAAACTGACCACACGAGGCAGCAGTAGACCAGCAGCTCCTGTGTCCCTGTGAGCTAAAATCACTGATTTTCTCTATGGACTTTGGTGTGGGAGAGTGAGTGGTTTACAAACGTCAGTTTCCTGTTGGAAAAATCTGTCTAACAGTGAGATAAAGACGTGAACATGTAAAAATGTTTTTTTAGGGGCACAACATCTGGGCCAGTTTGAGTCCAGTTGAACATAAATATGCAACAGTAATTCCGTTCCAAACCACATGATCTGACCAAACTGAGACATTTCGTGAAGTCCTATATTAGTCAGTCATGTTTGCACACATTTTAAAAGTTTTTTGTGTTTTTGTCAGACAAACACAATAATTAGATTTTCCCCCCCGCAACATTGTGTTAATGTTGCGTAAATGAGTGACTCAGACTGAAATGTATCTGAAGGACGTCAGAGGAAAAAACCCACCAGTGAGACAGATATGAGACAATCAGCCTGATAACATCACTGTCCACAGTGACGCGAGCTAATGTATGTCTCACACACACACACACACTGTAGGACGTCCTCCTGCTGAGGGTCATGACATCACTTCCCTCCCAACAGCAACAGATCCTGGGGTTGTTGGGAGAGTCCACTATATGAGGCAGCGGGGGGGGGGGGGGGGGGGGGGGGGGGGGCGGTTTTTTTTGTTGGGGGGGGGGGGGGGGGGGGGGTGCTGAGTCCATGATACTGTACAGAGATCTTTGTGTTAAAAAGGGGAAAACCAGCGACATCATCTCTACTCGTCTTTTGTTTGAAGACAAACCTCCTTTGTTTTCTTTCTTCTTCTTCTTCTTCTTCTTTGGTGTCTCTGCTCTTTCTTTCTTTCATCACCTCTCTCTCTATTGGGGGGGCGGCGTCCATTAATGAAGCAGCTCGTTGAATCACAGAGGTTGACCTCAGATAATGGAGGACGGCGTATTTTACTTTTCTCTCTTGAAAACTGTCATCAGGTGTCGCTTTTAATAAGAATATATGGCGATATATAGAAGATATACTGTATATGTTTGTTTCAGCTTCGTCCTGTAGGGGGCGCCACAGCAGATCATTGATCCACAGGTTTGATTTGACAGGTGCTCGTCCTCATTCAACCCTCCCATTTATCCTGGAGTCCAATATTTTTTAGTTTCCAATTAACCAAAATCAATAGGGGGTTAGCAACACCGCCCCAATCCTTGAACTGTCAGGATTCAAACCAGCAACCCTCCAGTTACTTGCCAAGTTTGTTGCTCAAATCCTGGAAATGTCACTGAAGCCTGATACTAAAACCAGAGCCAAATACACAAAACAGCAAAAAATATGAAAAATATTCATTGCAATCTATATATATATATATATATATATATATATATATTAAAATCATTGTAAAATAATAATTAATATCCAAATTTCCTTAAACCTCCACCTACAGCAAATGTCTGACTTATTCTTCCTCCTGTTTTGTTAGAGAATGAAGATTTTAATCTGACATAATCCCAGATGAGTTCAAGAACATCACATAAACTTCATGTTCTTATTTTTCAAACTTTACATAAAAGTTAATTTAATCACAATTATTTGATGATTTTCCTTCTTTTAACAGCTTATTTCAACTGTACAAGTCAGTATTTCTATTAATTAACATACATTAATACAAATGTCTGTTTTAATTTCATCTTTTATTTAATTAGTACATTTTTTACTCAATTATTTCTCCTTAATAAGTCTTTTTCAGTCACATATTCTGTAACCCAATAAGTCCTTCATTACTATGTATTTATTAGTTTATTTGTGTGCATTTAATCATTGATTTGACTTGATTTAAAAGGGACAGTGAACACTGGAAAATTAAGTAAAAGCCATAAAACAAAAATATTCCAGGCTCCACTTTGAATGAATAAATGAATTAAGCCTACTTTAAACTGATTATTTACTTTAACCAACTAACGCTAACTAAATCTGAGGTCATATTCATAAGTTAACTAATCTTTTTTTTTAACATTTTAATATCAATTATCCAGTTTTCATGCTAATGATTATATTTTTTTATCAAGTCACATGACTTATTTATAAGCTTTTTCCACCAGGAAGTTCTCCATCACTCATATCCCTGTGTGATGTTTTTGTTGCTATGGTAACAGATGACTTCTGATTCAGTTCATGTCTTAGTGAAAGATCCCAGAAAGTGAAAGACGCACTGTCTTCTGCGATGTTTACCTGCTTTTTTTTTTTTTGTTGCTTTTTTTCCTGCTGGTTTCCAGGGGCCACCACGACACTGAGGCATGTTCACGCAGATTAAACACAAACACCTGCAGATATTTCAGCTTTAATCTGACCCTGAGACAGAGGAGAGTATCAGCGTGGGAGCAGAGGGATGGAGGAGAGTGTGTGTGTGTGTGTGTGTGTGTGTGTGTGTGTGTGTTCTTGTACTTGCTGCACAGTGAGGACATTTTGACAAAGTGAGGACATTTTGTCTGGTCCTCATTTCTTTAAAGGGCTTTTTCGGGGTTAAGACCTGGTTTTAGGGTTAGGGTTAGGCATCTAGTTGTGATGGTTAAGCTTAGAGTAAGAGGCTAGGGAATGTATTGTGTCTAGGAGGGTCCTCACTTTGAAGTGCAAATGTGTGTGTGTGTGTGGAGATAAGAGGGAACAGCTGAATCATGTTGAAACTGTTTATCTGGCGACGATTGGGAAAAGAGCAGGAAGAGTGAGTGGACGCTGGGTGGAGGAGGAAACGTCACGAGTCAAGAGTCGACTGCTGGTGTTTCCCAAAAAACACCACGGCTCTGTTTTGACTCTGTGCTGATGGAAAACAGCAGCTGGAGCTCGCTCACTCGCTCACTCACTCACTCACTCACTCACTCGGCGTGGACTTGGTAACCTGGTAAATAGTATTAGGTGTCACCGGCGAACATGTGGAGTGAGTCACAAGAACAACAAACGTCCCTCAGCTGTGTTGCTCTCAGCCTGGAGGAACTCAGCTTCATCTGCTGCTCATCTTCTGTCGGCTGTGACTCAGGTGGACGACACCTCGTCCATCATCCGTCTCCCTGACCTCATGGTGCGTCCTCCACAGCCGCGACCACCGCAGAGATGAAGGCATCATGGTGCCTCTGACCTCATGGTGCCTCTGACCTCATGGTGCCTCTGACCTCTGTGGTCACAGAGGTCCTTTCATATTTCTCCTCACAATCCAATCCAACTTTATTTGTGAAGGACTTTAAGACAACCACACTGGACCAAATTGCTGCACAGAATCACAAATAACAGTTCACAATAAAATACATCTGAATAAACAAGTAAAATAAATTAAAAGACATAAAAACATGGGTAAAAGTACAAGCCACCAAATAAAAACAAATAAAATAAATAAAAATGAAATAATGCTGCACAGAGTGTCAGAGTTTGTTTTTATCAGTTCCTGCTTTATTTTGGTACTCACCTGATTTCCTGGTCTTTGTTTAGTTTGACCACGCCTACTTCCTGTCCCTGTTGTTTTCACCTGGTCAACCTGTGTATATATATATTTATAATCCACCTTTCACCATATGTCCTTTGTTACTCTGGAGTGTTTTTCCCTGTTAATCTTTGACCCAGTTCGTAGTTTAAGTTTTTGGATTTTTGATTTGTTTGCTTGGTTTTTGATGGGCCAATATTCAAGGGTTTGAATTTTGAAAAAAAAAACCTTTGTCTTCTCTGCTTTGGAGTCATCTGTCTTTAAATTGTTCCTTAAAGTTCCTATCGCCCCCCTGTGGACTTCCGAGTAATTACCAAAACACTGAGAGGAAGACTTTCTCTCCACCTTGCAAGATTTTTGTTTCTATGGCAAGAAGGTAATTTTTATACATGTACTCTATATATGTATATGTATATAATTGAATGTAGTGTTACTGGTCCAGAGTATATACAGGATTTTTTTGAAACCAAAATTGTGATCGCACCTAAAGTATGTTTTTGGTGGCTATAGTCTGACTGTACATACATTTGAAAGTTACACACTAGAGCTTTTGCTTAAACATATTATTTACAACAAACTCCTCGATATCAGAACCCTTGCACCCAAACATCATACAAGAAATTAGTGATTTAGGCTCTGGTGACACAGGCAGCCATTTCTGACTGAAAACTAAAGCTCACTCTGACCAAAATTCCATCGTTTGTGTCCGCCTTTACAGCTGTGAGTCCATGTGGGCGTGGCCACTTCTCACTGTGATCTCTGCCAATACTTAGCTACATGTTTTTAACTATGTTAGCAGCAGGTTATGGTTAGTGATGGTTAGTGGTTGGTTGGTTAGTTTGTTGGTTGAGTGTCTGGCTGTTGGTCAGTAGTTTGGTTTGATAGTAAGTTCATTGGTTGTTAGTTGTTTTGGGCTGGTTGGTAAATTGGGTGGTGGGTTGGTGGGTTGGTTTGTTTATCAGTCAGTTAACTGATTGGTTGGTCAGTTCACTGGTTGTCTAGTTGTGGGTTGGTTGTCTTTTACTTAGTTGGGAAGCTGGTTGGTTGGTTTTTAGTTAGTTGATTGGTTGGCTGACTGTTGACTGGTTGGCTGGTAAGTCGGTTTGACTGACCAGTCTGTCTGTTTGGTTGGTTGTAGGGCTGCAGCTATCGAATATTTTGGTAATTGAGTATTCTATCGAGTATTCTATCGATTCACAGAGTAATCGGATAAAACTTAAATTTATCCTATTCCTCCTATTACTCTCGCTTTGCTGCGTTTGCTCATTTTCGCTGTATTCACTGTTTTCGGTCCCGGCGTCTGCCATTCCGTAACGCTAAACTGTCCACACACGTTCCCCAAAGCCCGCTCCATCTTCTTCTGCTTTGTAGGGGACGCATGGCTTGTGACGTAAGCACGTTGTATCACACTAAAAAGAATCCGTCCGAAACATGAGCTTTAAATTTAATTAAACGAGGCTTTGAGGCAGAGGAAATTCCTCGATCATTTTTTGAAATCGAGTTACTCGAGTTACTCGAGGGATCGTTGCAGCCCTAGTTGGTTGACTGACTGGTTCAGTGGTAGGTTGGTTGGTTGGTTAGCGGGTTACTTGCCTGCTTGCTCAGACATTATCTGGAGCTCACACTGCACTCACCGACCTCACTTCAAAATTATCTTTGAGATTTGATTTGGCATCTGTCAGGAGAAATTCCAGAAATGTTTCTGTGGACATTTGTGTGTCTCACCTACACTCCTGTCCTGTCCTGAAAACTGCAGGGAAATGTCCAGACTTCAGTGCAGGTCTGACAGCAGCTTGTTTGAGCATGTTGGAGATAAAAGCTCTTGTTTTTTTCTCTGAAATTCACCTCTCCATGTGCATGTGTTCTGCTCTAGAATCTTGGTAGACCTTGTTAAAACCGCCACAATATGTGAAAACCTTCATGTAAATATCAGTAGAATTGTCCACCTTGTCCAAAAGGACGTCCTCCTGTGGAGCAGCATGAATTAAATATAGATCTGCTGCTGAACCTGCTGGTGTCAGTTTTTAGTGTGTTTCTGTTCACACACAGTTTCAGTCTCTGTCTCACACACACACCATCTGAAACAGGATCTGCCCGATGGTCTGGAATATCCCTGTTCCCCTGGATCATTGCTCCCGTTTTCTTTTGATAAAACCACAGAGCTGGTGTGAGGAGGGGTGTAAACACTATGGTTGCCATGGAGACGTCAGTGTGAGATGCTGTGAGTGAGCAGAGGAGTCCTGCGTTTGTTCGTTGTGTTCGTTGTCCGGAGCAAACTTGAAATGACCTTCTCACCACAGAGGATGTGGGAGAAACAGACAAACCTGTGAGAGTTTTTTTATTCAGACTAAAGTGACGACAAATGAGTCAAGGGGAGATTGAAGTCTTGTTCTGCTGTAGAAGTTTAAAGTCAATTTTGTGTGTTTTTGTTTCAAAGTATTCAGCTAATCAAAGCCCTACTGTAACAGGATCTGTGGGGATTGAATCCTAACAATGTGTTCACAACAATGACCAAATTAGCTTGCGTAGGTGGGTAGGTAGAGTTGCGGCATCAAACACGACCAGCGATTTGATTCCATTCTGGAGAAACGTCTGACAACGACATTGTTTTAGCCAACGACCGAATCTCTGGGAAAATGGAACCAACCACAAACCCGTGGAGAAGTGACGCCTGGCAGCTTTTAATGTCGTTCATTATCACGATGAACGATCGGTGTCGAGATATTCGGTATGTTATCATGACTTTACAAAGACCCAAATGATTGTGTTGGTTCGACTAAAACCAAACTGTTGGTCCAGCTGAAATTGTACGATATCAAATTGATCAAAGTCGGACTAACACACTCGGATAACGCGATTGGGATCCAAGCGACGACTGCATGTTTATGTAATAACAGACAGAATAGGGCAACAGCGACAAAAACAAGGTGAAATTCAGGAGGGTAATGTTTGTGGATTGACATCTAAAAGAAGTACAGTCAAGGACGAAATTATGAGCCCCCTAAGAAAATGTCATTGTTTTCAAAAGTATTTCCCAAGTGCTGTTAAACAGAGCAAAGAATTTTTTAACACAGATTACTCATACTGGAAGCATGTCCTTTGGTCAGATGAGACCAAACTAGAGCTCTTTGTCCATAGAGACATTGTTTATGTTTAAAGAAAGAAGTCAGAGGTGTATAACCCAAAGAACACCGTCCCCACAGTGAAACACTGCAGTGTGAGTATTATGTTGTGGAGATGCTTCAGTGAGTCTGAACTGGTAATCTCATCAAGGTGGAAGAAATCATGAAGAAAGAAGGATATGTGAAGATTTTGAAAGAAAACCTGAAGCAGTCAGCAGCAAAACTGGCTCTGGGTCGTCGCTTTGTCTTCCAACACAACAACGACCCAAAACATCCGTCGCTCCTGGTGAAGAACGACCTCCAGAAGACCAAAGTGAACGTTATTGACTGGCCTGCACAAAGCCCTGACTTAAATCCCACTGAAAATCTTTGGGGTGAACTGAAGACAAAGGTCCATGACAGAAGGCCATCAAATCTGGAGGAGCTTGAGAGATTTGCCAAAGAAGAATGGGCTGGGATTCCTCAGGAGACGAGTCAGAGACTTGTTGAAAACTACGACAAACCACTGCAGGCTGTTATCCAGCAACAAGGAGACACAATTGACTGTTAGCATCAGGGGCTAATAATTTAGACCCTGGTAGTTTTGGGTTTGTGTGGAATAATTTCATTTCTGTGTGCAAAGTCAAATAATGGAAGCATCCAAAATAAAACTAGGATGTTTGAAAAAGCCGTGTTAAAAATTCTTTGCTCTGTTTAAACAGCATGTGGGCGATACACATTTTTATAGGGGGGTTAATAATTTTGTCCTCGCGTTAATGGATGCTAGCAAGGCTAAAAATGGTGCTAACAACTGGCCACATTGCTAAACCAGAAATCACACAATAGTAACAAGTAGAAAGGGGACACTTTGCCCCCTGGTGGAGTGGAGGTGGACACATTTACATCAACAAATGTGTCTTGCTGCTCGTGCTTTAATACTAAAATTAAAGAACGAGTTTGACACTTTGTGAGAAGTAGAAATACAGGTCAATCTGTGTAACTTCTGCCCGGGTTGATATTGAAAAGTACGAGCTGCTTCTTTTCTCTTTGGGCAAAAATATGGTTATGAAAATTGCATCAGCTCCATGACAGACTGGGTGGACGTTGCACAAAAATATTTATTTATTTATTTATTTATTTATTTTTCCATATCCAGATTGTTACAAGTCTAATTCAAACCACATTTGATTGAAACAGATGATGGGACGATGGTCCTCCATATTTGCTGCGTCTCTGCACGGAATAGTCATGGTTACACTGACGTCATTACCAAGGCAACATGCAGAGGGACTGGTCATGTGTGGACACACTCGTCCTGACTTGACTGTGTCTGCAGATGATGTTACACCGGGCAGCAGCTCCACCGTTTCCTTTTCTGACATTCTGGTTTTCCAAACAGGCTGAATCCAGTGGAAACATTCTGGTCACTTTGAAGCTGAAATAGAACCTGACCGGACCACGTTCACCGTGACTCCACACACTCCTGAACCTAGACCCTTGACCTCAAGACTTGACACGAGACATAAGTGCTGATGTCCAGGTTTCACTTTTTTTTAACCATCGGGGTGAGAACGAGGTCACTGGTTTACGAGGACTTCTCTTAAAAACCAAAGATTATCATTTTCACATAAAAAGCAGGAGTTGGCTGGTGGTGAAGGTAAACACTCACTCCTCTCTTTCTCGCTGTCTTGTTCTTCTTCTCTACTCCTCTTCCCTGTTTCTCATTCATTCATTCATCTTTGTTTCTCAGCTTCAGGGTTTTTGGCCGACTGTCATTATGTGAAGCAGCATCAGGTTCCAGACTCTGTCAGACTGTGAGCAGCTCAACATCAGGGCATGGACACTTTCCAAAAACACTCTGTGGAAGTAAGTGTGGCGAATAAAGCCAGGGGGCGCTGCAGCAGAGCAGGCAAGTGTGGTTGTCTTACTGACAACATGGCTGCCAGCAATAACACAATGGAAAAACGATCTTAGCCACTCAACAATAGTAAAATCTGTGCCAATGTAATTCTACAGTATCTTAACATTATGTTCATCACTTTAGACAACATTGTTTAACAGGAAACTTAAGATTGTCTCTCCCACACCAAAGTCCATAGAGAAAATCAGTGATTTTAGCTCACAGGGACACAGGAGCTGCTGGTCTACTGCTGCCTCCTGTGGTCAGTTTGTGTCACTGAGGTAAATCTGAACAAAGGATTTCAAACACTGAAGTGACAAAATAAGACATTTGAACTTAGTGATGGAGGCAGAAGTGGATCAACTACTCAACTGTGTGCTGTGATGTAAAATCACTGATTTTCTCTATGGACTTTGGTGTGGGAGAGTGAGTGGTTGACAAACTTCAGCTTCCTGTTGGAAAAGTTTGTCAAACTATGACAGACTTTTAGGGACTGAAAAAAAATAAAGACATAAAACATAGTTTTATAAGAAA
Organism: Brachirus orientalis; assembly: GCA_016785285.1. Lineage (NCBI taxonomy): Eukaryota > Metazoa > Chordata > Actinopteri > Pleuronectiformes > Soleidae > Brachirus > Brachirus orientalis. The sequence goes on from JAFBJR010000286.1 coordinate 809,723, forward strand.
AGAGTTGTAATAAAATGACTTTTTAACTTTTTTAGTGGTGTACACCTCCATTCACATGATGTGACGTCTAAATCTGTCTTTGCAGCCATAGAGTAATTTCAGTTAATTTCTTTTTTCTTTTATTTTGTTAAAATTTGAAAAGCTCTAGAGAAATCTGATGTATTATTATTATTATTATTATTATTATTATTATTATTATTATAAATTGCATCATCCACCATTAAAGTAAAATAATAAACGTCACAGGGCTCTAAGCAGGTGTGTAGTTTGCTTATGCCTTGGATTTGCCAAAGTTTGTGTTGACAATGTGATTATGTCATGAAAAAAGTGGAACTGTCACTTTAAGGCCTGTTGATGCCACACATTTTCCCTGAACGGAGCCTCTGACTCTGACTCCTGCAGGAAACCCACAGCTAAACTCACACATTCTCACACTGTGTGGACGAGACCGGCTCTTCATGGTACAACATGCAGAACCGCCGTGCCAAGACCGTGACAGGCGTGACCTTCTGTAGTGTCTCCTGAGGAGAGGAGGTCCACATCCTTGGAGGAGTCAACAAACGTACGCTCCAGAACCAAAACATCGAAAAAAAAAAAAAAAGAAAGAGTCAGGTCTTATAGTGATAAAAATGAGTGTAATAGTGAGAGGGGGAGGGGTTGAGGGGGATGTGGTCACAGTAGAACATAACCAAAATCATGTGTGTGGTTTTATGAAGTTAGACAGGCTGTAATGATGGAGTATTCAGTGATTGTAGCTCCATGAGGTTTGATGGTTTAAGGGGGGGATTTAGTGTGTGTGTGTGTGTGTTTGTACCTGGTATTCCTTATGCTGTGGGGACCTAAATCTGTTTCCACAGTCACATTATAGGGACTTGTCTTCCTTTCAAGCCCCAATAACATAAATGACTCCATTTTGAGGTGAAGACATGTTTTAAAGTTAGACTGAGGTTAGGGTTAGGTTAAGGTCAGGGTCAGGGTTAGGGGTAGGGCACAGGTAATTATGGTTAAGGTAAGAGTAAGTCTCCAGGAAATGAATGGAAGTCGATGTAATGTCCTCTGAAGTCATGGAAACCAGTGTGTGTGTGTGTGTGTGTGTGTGTTTTCTCCCATGAACTCCTCTGGCAACTAGAAATCAGCCTGTGTTTCGCAAACTCACCAACTCTCCGACTCTTCAGCCTCCCCCTCCTCTGCATCGTCACTGCTCCTGCCTAAAATAACTCTGCTTCAATGTCTTTTTTAAAACACACACACAAACACTGTTGATGCCATTGTTGTTGTTGTGTTTGTGTGTAAGAATCGGCAGAGGTCAGAGAGGTCGCTCTCTGACATGATTGAACACCACACTCCCTGTGGACGCTCGGTCTTAACGGGGAGGTTCAGCTGCACCATGTGACCATGTGACTGTCCATTACTGTACGTTCGTTTTTAAATCTCAATGTTTATGTGATCTGGTTATAACAGATGTGATAACCTGCATTTTTCATTTACTGCCTCGGCGATATCAGAAATAAAAAAGAACAACAAAAATCACATGAAAATAACATCATTTAAAAAAAAAAAACATTTTAAACAAACATTTTATTACAAATATTCATATCTACACATGCATGTACTGGCTTTGTAAGTCGGGTGGCTTTTTCACCCTTTTACTCTTGAGCTCCCCCTACAGTTTGGGAGTGTGCAGCTTCTCGCTTGGTCAAACCGTTGTTTCCTCTTCTTCGTTTCCTCCAACAACATTTTTCTTAGTTGATTAAAAAGATTTGTTCACTGTATGGTTCAGTACTTCCTGCATGACCGGAGCACAGACTCCGTCTGACACAGTTACTGAACTAAAATACGGCTGAACGGGTTGTGATTGGGCTCACGATCTCCGTCCAATGTGACTTTGTAGATCCAAGTCACATTGGATCTACAAAGGCACAAAACATTCAGTCAGAAGTGTCTGGAACTGAAAAATATAGTGTTTCACAAATACATTTTCACAAATTCATCCTGGAGGCCAGACTGAACCCTCTGGTTGGCCAGTTCAGACTTCCCTCTGAAGCCACGCCTCCAGACCACGGGTACGGGCTTCAGTTGTTCACGGAGAGCGTTGAGATCACATGGATTCACAGGAAATGACAACATAATGCCGGAAAACACATAAAACATAAAGTTACCCTACCTGTCCAGTAGAAACAGAAACGGGGCCACAGTGGCATCACTTTTCAGCCCTTTCTGGACTTTCACTTGTCTCCACCATTCAAACGCAGTTCCGATGTTCACTCTGGCCTTGGATCGCTCTGCATCAGACTTTTTCTTGGCAGGTGGGGACATGTCTCCACTAATATTTGGAGAAAGCCAGAATATCCTTAGTAATATTAGAGACAGGACAAGTGTATATGTGTGGACAACGCTGAGAGAAGGATAAAGAGCGAGAGTGAACGAGTGACAACACAGCAGTGACTTTTCAGGGCTGTCAGTCCAGACGTTAAACACACAGGCAAATTATTTTCAGAGCCCGAGGAAGGTGGCAGTAAATCTGTCCGGTCTCAGTTCGGGCTCGGGCACAGATTCTAAACTCTACAAGCTAGTGTGAGCTCTGACGTTGTCTTTTCTGTGTCTGCACATGTGAGATTAGTGACCAAAGAGGAGGACGAGCATAGAGGGGGGGAGGAGAAGGTGGAGAGGAAAAAAACTCCCTTTCAACAGGAAGAAACTCTGACAGAACCAGACTCAAAGATGTGCGGTCATCTGCCTCTACCGGTTGTGGTGAAAGGAAAATGGGGGATAGAGGAGAGGTGGGGGACAGAAAGGGGGGAGAGAAAGAAAAAGAGGGAGGAGAGAGAGACCAGGAGCAAATATACAACAGTTGCATCAAGTTTAGAATCAGTTATGTCATGTTTATAGAACTACAGTGTAATTTATACAAGCAGCAGCAAACATTATTGATAAGAAACTATACTGATGAACTTTTAATAATAATGATAATATTGACAACAATACTACTGTTAGTGATGATAATAATATTAGCATCAAAAACTGGATCTGGATCCTGCAGCCTGTAAGATGAGGACAGAGAGAGAGAGAGAGAGGATGGAAGGAAGCAGAGACAGACTTGGGAGAGAAAAAAAAGGTTAATGAGTGTGAGAGAGTGAGTAAGTGTGAGGGAGTGAGTGTGAAGGAGTGAGTGAGTGTGAGAGTGAGTGAGTGAGTTTGAAGGAGTGAGTGAGTGTGAGAGTCAGTGAGTGAGTGAGTGAGTGTGAAGGAGTGAGTAAGTGTGAGGGAGGGAGTGAGTGTGAGAGAGTGAGTGTGTGAGGGAGTGAGTGAGTGTGAAGGAGTGAGTAAGTGTGAGGGAGTGAGTGAGTGTGAGGGAGTGAGTGTGTGAGGGAGTGAGTGAGTGTGAGAGAGTAAGTGTGAAGGAGTGAGTGAGTGTGAGGGAGTGAGTGAGTGTGAGAGAGTGAGTGTGTGAGGGAGTGAGTGAGTGTGAGGGAGTGAGTGTGAGATAATGAGTGTGTGAGGGAGTGAGTGAGTGTGAGGGAGTGAGTGAGTGTGAGAGAGTGAGTGTGTGAGGGAGTGAGTGTGAGAGAGTGAGTGTGTGAGGGAGTGAGTGTGTGAGTGAGTGTGTGAGTGAGTGTGAAAGTGAGTGTGAGGGAGTGAGTGTGTGAGGGAGTGAGTGAGTGTGAAGGAGTGAGTAAGTGTGAGGGAGTGAGTGAGTGTGAGGGAGTGAGAGTGAGTGAGTGAGTGAGTGTGAGTGAGTGAGTGAGTGAGTGAGTGAGTGAGTGAGTGAGTGAGTGAGTGAGTGAGTGTGAGAGAGTGAGTGTGTGAGGGAGTGAGTTAGTATGAGGGAGTGAGTGAGTGAGTGAGTGAGTGTGAGAGAGTGAGTGTGAGAGAATGTGAGTGTGAGTGAGTGTGAGTGCACCACGGGAAATCCCCCAGCAGTCTAGGTCTATAGCAGCATAACTAAGAG